>CM062202.1:237500-315000 GCA_031216445.1 Lateolabrax maculatus
TTGTGTGTGTGTGTCTCTGTGTGTCTGTGTGTGTGTCTGTGTCTCTGTCTGTGTTTGTGTGTGTGTGTCTGTGTGTGTGTGTCTCTGTGTGTCTGTGTGTGTGTCTGTGTGTCTGTCTGTGTATGTGTGTGTGTGTGTGTCTCTGTGTCTGTGTGTATGTGTGTGTGTCTGTGTGTGTGTGTGTGTCTCTGTGTCTGTGTGTGTGTCTGTGTGTGTGTGTCTCTGTGTCTGTGTGTGTGTCTGTGTGTGTGTGTGTGTCTCTGTGTCTGTGTGTGTGTGTGTGTGTGTCTCTGTCTTTGTGTGTGTGTCCAGATGGAGGCGGAGCTACAGCAGATCCTGGTTCAGGTGTCTGACCTGCAACACTGGAGGGAAGTTTTCACTGTGAAAAAGTTTAAACATCTGTCATGTTCACTGATTGATGGATTGATTGATTGATTGATTGATGGATTGGACTGACAGTTTAAAATATGAAGGATTAGTTGAACTACAGATAAATAAGAGCTAACTGTCATTTTCCCTGCAGGCTGCAAACACAACACGACATCGTAAGTATTTATACACCATACATATAACTACACATCTATATAACTATACATATAACTACACATCTGTCTACATCTGTCTATACCTGACCACTCAAAGGTTTGGAGTCTCCTGCTGCAGCAGCTTGATGTCAGTCAGATGTCTGAGAGGACCTTCTGTGTTTCTGAAGTGTCCTTCATGCTTTGATCTTATGGAAAGTCCACTTTACAAACTGATGTTATTCTGTATAAATGTTTTGTACCTGGAGAACAAAAGTCTGCCCAGTGGTTCAACCAGACTGAAAGAGACAACGGTTTCCTCCTCTAAGACCTCAGGCGGTCGTCCGGTAAATTCGGAGTTAATTGGTTTGTGTGGGAGCCTCTGAGGAGGAGAGAGTGGTCATTAAACAGATTAATGACCTGACAGTAACTCTGCCCCCTGCTGGTTCTGATGCTCTGCTGCACTGAGGCCAGTGTTCAGACAGGAGGTCTGAGTGTTGGTTGCGCAGAAACTGATCCTGCAACACACACACACAGTATTCAGTTTCACTGCTGCTGTTTGTCTCTGTCTGCAACAGGTCTCTGTTCAGGAGGTTTACCAGGAGACACAACAGCTGATTCAGGAGCAGTCAGTATTTACCAATATTATCATCATACTACAGTTAACAAAACATCAGGCCATTTGTATTAGTGTGATATTAGCTGTTGTAGTGTGAGGTATGCAGTGGTAACAGAAGAGCTGGTACAGTTGGTAGTATTACTAGTTGTGATTAATAGATATTTAGTAGTTGTTGGTGATGACAGACTGTCGGCTGGACTACATCGAGCTGCTGCAACAGGAAGTCAGCAAGAACCCTGACGTGAGTAAATGTCCTGTTTATAACTGAATACTATTGCTACTACTGTTCAGTTCAGATATATCTTCAAGTACAGGAACCTCAGGAACCTCAGAAGCAGCTGTAGAACCACATATATATTTAGACTGTTTTTCTCCAATTGACCTTCACCAACTAACTTCAATGATTTCTTCGTCTAAACCAACAACCTGCCTCTTAGACCCCATCCCAACTAGACTGCTTAAGAAGTTTTACTCTTAGTCAGCACTTCTTTACTAGACATGATCAATCTGTCTTTATTAACAGGATATGTACCACAGTCCTTCAAAGTAAGCTGTGATTAAACCTCTGCCAATTATAGACCTATATCTGTGACAGGGATTTAGATGGGTGGTGGACGAAGCCGCTCCGTTGTTGGACAGGTGTGCTCAGGTGTTTCCTCCTCTCCTCAGAGGCTGGTGGATGTGAAGAAGGAGGAAGAACAGGAGGAGGCTCCTCCACCCTGCAGGACCCTCCCACAACTCTGCTCCATCCCCAGGAGACTGGTCATCTCCCCGGGCCTCGGAGGAACACCGGTCACCCCACAGCTGACGGAGGTGAGTCTATCCCTCCGCCTAAAAGGGTGTAGGTCTGAGGCTTGAACCTGTAACTCCACCTACAGCGGTCGAAAGCAGGACTGACTCTACCCGACACAGAATTCAGATTTCTTCTTGTTTCATGTTTAGAGTCTGAGGAGGATTTTGTTCGGTGGAACGTTTCACGTCTTTAACTATGAGTGGAGGAAATCTTTCTTTGAGTTCAGGGAGCCGAACTCTGCGTTATCCTACGCTCTGGAGACTGACAGGGTGAGAAACACCTGCTGAAACTACAGATAATCCTTCTGGTACTCTTACTTACCTCAGTACCTGTTCATACCGCTGAACCTTTCCATCTTATTTTTACTGTGGTCTAATTCTTTTACATCTACAACAAATTCTGCTTCCAAAACCAACCACAGGTCTTATGTTTACACAGTTTTAGTGTAAGTCTCACCTAGTCAGGTGTGTGTTTCAGGGTGGGGCTCGGGCCATTCAGATGGTGGTCCAGGCTCGCATCATCAAATACCTGCTGTTCAGCCGACAGAGCAGCCCAGATGGACGGACGCTGCACAGGTGAGGACAGACTCGGTGTCACTCTTCATCACATAATCTTGTGAAGATGATGGTGTCACATGATGGAAAACAAACCTGCCGAGTCATAGATTGAAGTGTGATGAAAAAATTACCGAGCTTAATCGATGCCTCTAACTGTTCCATTGCTGAACGAGTAATAATAATACTGTACTAACTACAGCACACTGAAGGTATGGAAAACTTTTTTATTTCTGTGTAAGGACGAATTTTTACCAACATTTCAAGTGCACCTGCAAATAAAGTCCATCCATCCATTTCCCGAGGCCAGGTCCAGGTCACTGCAGGTAGCTGCGAGGGGTTACAATACATAAACCACACAAGCACTTCAAATGTAGTTTTAGATGAGGGCTGAGCACAGACACAACACCACTTCAGACCACATGTTTAGATAATGTCAGTAAACATGCGTGTTTCCGACCTGTCTGACCAGGGCTTTAAGGTGTTTCTGTTATTCTGTCCACCCCTGTCCTTCACCTCTGCCTCCAGTCTGTGTGAAGTAGGACAGAAGGATCAGGAGAGGGCGTTGGCGGTGGCGTTGTCCGACAGCCTCTGGTTGGCCGGCCAGGAGGTCAGTGCCACTGTTACCTTGGTGACCGAAGACTACTGCATCACGCCTCACCTCGACTACAAACTGGACAACTTCACAGAGAGGGTACCAGACAGCACCGCATGGATCACACATGTTGAGAACAATACAAGTTCCACAACTGAACCATCTGACTGTTTCTCAGTTGCAGCTGTTCACATTCAACAAGAAAGAGGACGTCAGGACCTTCGTCCTGGAGCACATACAGTGTGTGAGTGACACGTTATCGTATCAGCACATCCAGCAGCAACGAGGCTGAGAAGAATCTGGATTTACAGTGGTGAAGCCGTCTGTTCTTGTTGCAGTTTAAAGAGGAGGGGAGTCATGGCGTCATCCTGTTCCTGTACAGCCTCATCTGCTCCCGGACAGTCGACAGGTAACCAGACTGAAACCTGCTCAGTGAACGGGTTGGAAGGAGCTGATAACAAACTGCTGACCTGCACCCCAGACAGCTGGACTTTAACCCTCTGACCAACCGGTTCTCTTGAAGCTGCTACCAACTTTTACGATTGGATCGATAATCCTTCCATGAGCAGACGCTCTGGGCAGCTTGATATGGAACTGAAAGTACAAACTCACAAAACTTCAAAAGCTCAAAACTAAATGTAAAGATGCGCAAAACTAAACTTAAAGAGACCAATTGTAAAAAGTGTAAAAAGTTTCATAGCACAAAAGTAAAAGTACAAACTTGCAATATGAAACTTCATCAGTCCTCCTCTTCCTCATAGGCTGAAGGAGGATCTGGACTCTCCCACCTCCCACCTGCTGTACCTCAGTCTGGGAAACTTCGTCTGCCGTCAGGTAAGAAGCTCACCTGCTGCGTTAAGAAACACTGATGAGCTGCATCTGATTGGCGGTCTGGTCGGTCTATGCAGGCTCTGCTGAACCTGCTGCTGACTGGCACAGCCAGTCCCAACGTCTTTAATGGGACTCTGTACTGTGGGGAGGACGGCCGGCCTCTGAAGTGCCCCCTGCAGGGCGTCCTGTCCCGCAGTGATGTGGGGTATCTGCACTGGAGCCGGGAGCAGGTGGAGAGAGGCCGACTGCCGCAGGTGGAGTCATTGATACAGCAGATACTAAAGCTAGTGAAGATCTCTCTCACTGACAGACCACATGAGCAGCATGTGGATCAGGCAGCATCGTCTTTACGTCAGGATGAAGCACTGCTTCCTTTAAATGGGCTATTTTATTAGTAGAGTCAAAGACATTAGGCAACCAATAACCCCCAAACAGTGTTTTAAATGCCAGTAGGGACATTCATAGTTATTTTAGTCATTTTGAACTTCCCATTTGAAATCAACAGCTTGCAGCCTTGATATAATTTCAACTACATTTCTTAAAGAGGTTATTGACAGTTGGGCCCAGTATTTTATTGATTGTTAATACTACTCCTTAGAAAAAGGCATCTTTCCATCCATTTTAAAACATGTGGTGGTCCAGCCTCTTTTAAAGAAACCTAACCTTGATCCTGCTGTTCTTAACTATTTTAGGCCAATTTCTAAGCTTCCTTTTTTATCAAATGTTTTAGAAAAAGTGGTTTCAACCTAACTTTTAGCTTTTATGTGTCATAACAACATCTTTGAGAAGTTTCAGTCAGGTTTTAGAGCTTTACAAAAACTGCCCTCCTCAGGGTAACTAATGACCTGGTTTTAGCAGCTGATGGGGGAGAGCGATATTTTAATCTCTTGACATAGTCGATCATGCTATTTTAATCAACAGTCTTAAAACCTGGGTTGGCATCAAGGACACTGCACATAGTTGGTTTTATTCTTACCTTTTAGAAAGAACCTGCTCGGCCACCACAGGTAATCACTGATCTTCTGCAACTCACATTACCTATGGTGTACCACAGGGTTCAATTTATTTGTGTGAGCTAAATGCTTCCAGTTGGCCAAATCCTCCAATGTCACGTCTCTTTCATTGCTACGCAGACGACACACAGATTTACCTTCCCCTGAGACCTACTGACCCTAAAGACAGAGCTGCTGCTGTAGACTGTCTTAATGATGTCAACTGCTTGATGGCACAACATTTTCTTCAGCTACTATTTGATTCACATTTAAGTTTTGAACCTTGCATCAAAAGAGTTGTCCAGTCCTGCTTCCTTCAGATACGAACCATCTTGAGAATTAATCCATTGCTGTCACTTATTCATGTTCTCATCTTCTCCAGACTCGACAACTGTTTCCAGCATCAACCATAAGTCTCTCTCTGGTCTCCAACTAGTTCAAAATCCAACAGCTCGGCTTCTTACTGGTTTTAACAGACGACATCACATCACCCAAATTCTGACTTCTCTCCATTGGCTCCATGTTCCTTTTAGAATTGATTTGAACATTTTACTGATCACTTTTAAAGCACATCTGGGTCTGGGCCAAGCTACCTAACAGAAATGTTAACCCCATATGAGCCGGCTGGCACCCATAGATTTTCATCAGGGCTCCTCGGCTTTGGAACGACCTGCCTGAGGAGATCAGGCTCGCAGAATCAGTCACTTCTTTTAAATCACTTATAAAAACCCATTTATAAACTTGCTTTTATGTGATGTCGTCTTTTTCTTGCTTTTGTTCTCTTTATTTATAGTCTTTTATCCCTTTTTATCCTTCATCATCCTTCTGTCTTCTCTCTACGATGTTTTTGCGTCTTCTGTCTGTTTTAACTCCATCTTGGGGAACCGCATGTCTTAAAACCTTGCAGACAAGCTGACGTGAGGACCTGAGCATCAAGCCGCCTGATTGGCTGATCATTTCCTGTCCTGAAGCAGGGAAAAATAAAAAATATTTAAAAATGTACAGAAATAAAAGACAGCGAATGAGAGCAGGCTGTAGTCTTATTTTGTAGGAGCTGTACTTGTTGTGTGTCTGCAGGTGGGCAGCCGGCTCAGGACCCCCAGGTTCCCGGTCTGGCTCTGCTCTGTGAACAGCAGCTACTCGGTGGTGTTCAGTCTGAACCGCTCGCTGCTGTCTGACTGGAAGATGGAGCACCTGTTCCACCTTTACTATTACAACGGGCAGAAGTCACAGACAACCACAGCCAGACTAACTGTAGGTGAGGACCACAGCTGCACTGGTTCAGGGTCTGGGTTTTTGGGCTAGGTCAGGGTCTTGGGGGTCAGGGTCTGGGAGGGGTCTGTCTGTCTAATCCAGTCTCTGTCTGTGTTCTGGCTGTCCTGCAGATACTCACTCCCACCACTGGGAGGCATCATCCAGAGACCCAGACGGAGACCTGGAGAAACGGTTTCCTTCGCTGGAGATGACCATCAGGACCAAGTGGGACGGAGCCGCTATAGACTGGAACGGCACCAAGCCTTTCTACTGACCACCTGACAGGAAGTTAAGCTTTGTCAGAAGAAACAGTCCAGAGCCGAGTCAGGCCTGGGTTGAGTCTGGGTGGCTTAGAGCCAGGTGGATCTGTGTAGACCTTCACCTCTGATCCTTACTGTGGTCTGTACCTGCATTTAAAGGTTCTGCACTAATTAAAGAGTTGAAACCTGATGTTCAGTTTTGCATTTTTTTAAGGAAAAAATTTAAGACCAAATATAAATTAAAGACTCAGTTTTACCAAGTTTCTGGAAGCTGGACTTTATTTCTGGGGATCATAAAGCAAACATGAGTCTCTGCCTGTGGTGGATGGAGACACACACACACGCACACACACACACACAGTTTTTAAAGGGTCCTGTCGCCCATTTAACCAGAATAATAATAACCAGAAATCTCATGATAGCTTTTCAAAGCATCCGTCAGTTTTTAGACCAATTTACTAAAACATAACAGTTTCATTCTTTATTCCCAAGTCTTCGTCAGTCTGCAGGCTGTTTGTCCGTCATGATCCAGGAGCGACCTGGTCTGGATAAACCTGCTGATGTCACAACCAGTGATTCTGAAAACCTGAACCAGGTTTTGATAAAACAGGATTCTGGCCCTCTGTTATACAGGACTCTAATCATGCAGGACACATATCTTCCCATTGCTGATCTCAGTCTGCAGTTCAGACCTGAGGCCCGGGAACCAGCAGGGGTCCTGGAGGAGGCTCTAGGTGGTTCCTCTGAGAACATGTTGCGTCTCTGACTGTGGGACAAACACAGGTTCAGGTTCCTGATCCAGCCGTTGTTATCTAAACCAACCCACTCCACTGTAACGAGGTGTACAGCACTCGTCCGCTGGCCGGCGAGCAGAGCAGGACCGTCTTCTTCACGTTGGATCCAAGACGAGCCACAGCGAGGATGTCCAGCAGACAGACGGACTCGTCCAAAGACAGGCAGACAGCGATGAAGTGAGCGTGGAAACGAAGAGGATCACCTGCAGAAGACGAGAGAGAGAAGTCTTCAACGTCATGAGATTACGCCACGTTACTCTCAAACAGAAAAATGTTCATCATCAAACTCAAAGTGACGTCTTCAAATGTCCAACAGTCCAAAACCCAAAGACATTCAGTCATTGAGACAGAAAACTGAAATGATTGATCATTAAAGTACTAATTTATTAACAGATCACTGGTGCTGCTCTGAGCCTCTATTTTCAAAAACCTTTTCTGTGATTTTCATTTTGATGAGATGTTCTTTTTGTTCCTCAGGGCCTCCGTACCCGTCCACGATTTAACTGTTGTTAGTGACGACACACTCCACCTTAAAAACACAAGCTGTGAAACTGAAAGTGAATCCAACATAAACCCACGTAAAGACACTGACCTGGATACACCAGGAAGTCACCTCCAAACTTCCCCGCGGAGGTCAGGTAGAAGCCCCGCCGCCTCAGGTCTCTGAACACCTGGTACCTGGCGTTGCAGCGGGGGTTGTCCTGCCGTCTGATTGGCCAGTCGGCCTCCAGGAACGCCCGGGCCTCGGGGCAGTGAGCCAGCCCCGCCCTCGCTGTGCTCAGCTGGACCGCCAGTGCCGACCGAGGGAAGGTAAAGCTCTGGTCCAGGGCCTCCAGGCGGACCCGCAGGTTCTCAACTAGAGTACCAGCTCCAGACCCTGAACCTGAACCTGAGAGGACCAGAACCAAGACCAGGACTATCAGACTGCAGGTACAGGTACAGATGACAGGGTTAGGTATTCATGACGTTCAACAGTGACTCACCTGTGTGTGATGATGTCATGGCTCGGAGCAGTGCTGACTTCCTGTCCTCCAGAGCGAGGACACTCTGCTCCTCATAACTTCTCTGCTGGTCCTCCTGGTGCTGCTCCACCTGCAGGTGCTGCCCTCGTCCTCCATCCTGCTGACAACAACAAATCAGAAGTAACCTGTGGACCTGCAAGACCTGTGGACCTGCCTTATTCTTTCAGCAAATCTGACATGAAGACCTGACAGGGGCCTCCTACAGGAACACACTCCCTCTGAGGAGGTGTCGCCCTGGCAACATCCGACTGAAGAAGCTGACAGATATCATCGTCCGCTCCGAACCAGAATCTGTCTCATATAATTTATCAGGGAAAGCTAAAGGACTGGGACCAACTCACGTGGTTATAGGCTGGTCAACTGACCTGGTCAGCGGCGGGCAGGGCAGCAGCAGCGTGGCGGTCGGTCAGCAGTCTCTCCTCCTCCGGCAGCAGCAGCAGCGGTCGGCCCAGCCGTCCGTTCTGTCGGGGGGTTCGGGGCAGTGAACCCAGCAGCGCCCCCACCAGGCCACGAGACCTCACTGACCGCAGGTCCTCCACCCTCCACAGCAGGGGGGCCGAGTCACACAGACCGACCCCCACAACAGGAGACGAAGACCAGCCCCCGTCCTCTTCCTCTCTGCTGGGGGGCTCATCCATCATCAGAGTCTGCAGAGTCTACAAGTTCATATGTTTAACTTTTCTATTGTTGGCCGAACAAATAAAGTGAACTCCGACTGTGGAAACTGTGACTCAAGGTGTCCAGGTGCGCCCAAGGGGTACTATGTACTTAATAAAGTGACTACTGAGTGTAAAGTACTGTAGTACTTTAAATTACTATATTTATACATACCCTTGTACCTTGCACTACTTGTCTTGTCTGTACTTGTCTGTAATTGTCTGTAATTGTTACGCACCGATACACCACAGCAAATGCCTTGTATGTTGGCAATAAACCCAATTCTGATTCTGATTTACTCATCCTTTAGAAACAGAGTTGACAGTTAAACTCTCAAATGTTCCAAACACCACAGATCTGTTCTGCACTCAGAGGTTAGTATGTGTCAGTGTCTCAGCGCGTCTGGTCGTCTGGTCACCTGGTCGTCTGGTCACCTGGTCACCTGGTCGTCTGGTCTCCAGCACACAGGTGTTGGTCTGTGTTGTCTGCTAAACTGTTTACAGATAAGGAACAAATCAATGAGATCAATCAGTCTGTTAATGAGTAAACCACCACCCAGTCAGTCAGTTGACCAGTCTGTTGTCAGATGTAATCTTACTCTGCTGTGAACGCACGTGTTTCCGGTCACGCTCTTCTTCACGACATGCCGTAATCTGTTCCGACGGTAGTTTGACCTGCTGATATAAACTCCAGCCGACCCGGAGACACGAGGACAGGTGGACAGGTGGACCTCGGCTCGGTACCGGACGCCGTGCCGCTCAGCGCGCGCTGTTTGATGCCGGCACCTCGCGGGGGGGGGGGGGTCACAGACAGACACGCGCCCCGCTCACTTTGACCCGTGGATCATAAAGAGACCTGGACACAGCGCTGGAGGCGCGACCTCGTTCATTCCTATGGAAGTTGCTCAGTGGTGCATGAAGCAAACATCCGGGTATTCAGGATGCGGAAGTTTACAGATTTTCCCGCTCTGTTGGGCCCATTGAGCATGCGCACTAGCGTTTCCTTAAGCCCCGCCCCCCAGCCGCTCGCTCTCGGGCTCGTTCACGTGACCCGCAGAATAAAGAACCTCTGGATCCAGCTGTTAGTGAACTTTACAACTTTTAGGACCTAATGATTTAAATAAGGGCTGTTAAAGTCTTAGAACTGGGTAGTTGATGTACCTCAAAAAAAATTATCCACTGAGTTACAGACGTCTCTTTCTCAATGTTAGTCAATGGGAAAAAGTCTTTTTGGGCCCAATGGCGTCACGTGACGGACCCGGAAGTTGTAATTCCACCGTTTGGCCGCTATGTCAGATTGGCTTCAAAGTGTGACGCACTTCCTGGGCACGAGAGACATGAGAAACAAGAACGAGCGCACTCAGATGACGCAGGCAGCGAAACTGGCCAATAGGAGCGCAGAGTAGTTTGATTGGCTGCGGAATCAGCAAATGGTAGGACGGCACTGCGGCTCACAATGCATGCCGGGTAGATTAAAGTAGCAACATGTGTTTGTGTCATGGATGTATAAAGAGGTTTGTGAAGAAGTGAGAGTGAGTCAGGATGAAGTTTGTCCTGGCAGAAGACTGAATGTGTTGCTTAAAGTTTCACTGATCTGAGAAAGACCGAAACTTTTCTCTATGAAGTTAATGCAACACTAATGTGTCAAAGATCTCTATAGGTCATAAGACTGGTCAGTCTTTGTATTTAGGATTATTTATCTAAGGTGTTTATATTATGTTTTTTTACGTTTGATCCTTTTTTTATTATTATTTCTTTCCTTTATCCTTCTGTATTATCTTTGCAGATGTTCTACTCAAGTGGTGTCCGTTCATCCTACGTGATGAAAATGTTTCAATGTAATGACTGCCATGTCTGTAATTACTCTTTTAAAATGAAATACAAATAAAAAAATTAAAGATTTGTGTCCGACTACTCTGCCATCATGCAGTAATATTATTAGTATTATTAGTATAGTTAGTTATTTATTGATTATTTATCAAAACGAGCAATGCCAAAGTTTCTTTACCAGGCAGACAGAAAAACAAAGGATAGAATACGAAGCCAGATAAACACATTTCCACATAGACATGAAGGCCTGGAAAAGAAGACAGATATTTATTAAGTGTTTCCAGAATAAAGTAAATGTTTCGGCAGTGACTTATGGATTTTGTTCTCCTGAATGATGGACTGAAGATTTGACTGTCAAAGATATTTTCTTTGTTGTTTAAATATGTTTGCACAGCTCTGATCCTGGTCTGTTGGAGTTCATGCTGTCTGGTAAGGGCTGGGCCTGCATGACAACAACAATTTAACTCATTCATTCATTATATATATATAATAAAAAAAATATATAAATGAATCAATAAATACAATTATAAGAAAGCCTGATGACAACTTGATGACGGCGTTTGTCAACCAGAGAAGTTGAATATGTTTAGTAAGAATTCCACAGGTTATAATTATGAAGCCACAGAAAAGCTGTTAAAAGAATAAAACTGTTGTTTGTAACTGAGTGTAATTATTCTGTGAATGACTGGAGGAAACTTGTCTTGTGGTCCGCCCTGAACCTGACCCTCTGTGGTGCCTGTATGAAGCTGTGAGGACGCTGATTCACTAGTTACATTTCTTACATTTAGGGTCGTATGAATATTTTTATGTGGGCTCCACCAGAGACACTTCATCTGTGGCTCTAAACTACAGTTTGTCTACAGATGAACAGGAAGTAAATCTTTCTGTCACTTCCTGTTTATTCTCTGAAGGCTACAGGAAGCTGTCCGACCTCCTGCTGCTGCACCTGATCTCCAACCTGAACTTTTCAACAATCTATTAATTTTACATTGTATTAAATACTAGTGAAAATAGTGAAAAGTTTAGGATATTAAAACAGAGACAAGCTTCAACCAGTAAAATAATATTTCTATTTTTTTTTTTTTTGATAAATGAATTAAGAACTAAAACTAAAACTGAACTAAAACATAATTTTGTTACTGAGCATTAAAGTTCAAGTTCAAAAACGTCACCCTGTTATTGTCTCTACATGCTGATGGAGACCATAAGATGTGGTTGAAAGCTCCAGTAAACTGACCTTTTTGTTGTTTAATTTAGCTGGTTTTCATTTCTAATATTTGACTGTTTAGTTTTTTCTTACTTCTGTTACCATCATGACAGAAATCTACTCCAGTGTGAATACATGAACTATATGAGGATGAAATAACAATAAGTATATATGAAGAAAAATACTCAAATATTAAGAGTATTTACTTCCTGTGTTGAACAAACATTACAGGAGGTCCATAAACGTCACATGGAAATAACTCTGGAGCACAAAGTGACTCAATAACAAAGAGTTTATTAGTTTCATTCAACGTCCCAAAGCAGTGAAGTACGGAGGCTTTTATTCTGATCTATCACTGTCAAAGTCTACAGCATCTGTACAGATGTTGCATAGCAACAGAGCGTCAATGGGCTGGGTTCAATTATTATTAAAGGAACATTTCAACATTTTATGGGAATTCTTAAAATGTTTAAGTGTTACTTTAACAGTCACATTTTTACACTCAGCAATTATTTGGAGAATAATTCCTACATTTCCTAGAATTCCTTTGGGCAGCCTCCAAAGAAAGAGGAATATATGGATGCTCTCAGCAACAGGCAGGTGAATAAAAACAGAATATTGACCCGCTATCCAATCAGTTCATGACAGGGGGGCATACGTGGCCCCACCCTTAAACTAAACACCGCCCCTCATCATCCAAACCACGCCCCCTCCTCACCTGTCCTGTCAGGTGTAGAAAATTTGAGGAAACCCAAAATATTTCAGCTGTGAAATAAAAAAACAGACGCAGCGTCTCGAACACACACACACACCTGTCCTCTGTGTGTGTGTGTGTGTGTGTGTATTGTGGGATTGGGGGCATAGCCTGTAGCTCCTGCAGTGCCCCCTACTGTCCAATCTGTAGCTCCTCCAGCTCCTTGAACAGCTGATCCGCCTTCTGCAACTTCTCCAGCTGAGAAAACAAGCACAGCGCATTAGAAACGGGTGGCCATCATGGGACGCCGTCCCTGCACTAAAGAGGATTTTAAAGTGAATGGACAGAAATAAACTTGTCACCTGGTTCTTCTGCAGGACTTTTCCAGACGCCTGCTGATCCTTCAGGTCCTCGATGGCTTTAAGTTTCTGAAAGACAAAAACACGTCACTGACACGCTGACCAATCACAGCACAGAACACAACAAACCTGCGCACCTGGGGCCCGTTCAGCCCCGATGCGGCGTGCTGACCAGCCTGAAGTGTCACAACAGCGTAGCGTTTGCTACGATTAACAGACCTTAATCGTAGCAAAACGGAGGCCAGCGTTTTCAGTGGCCGTCGGGGTTTATCTGAGTATTAATGAAATCTCAACATTCTTCTTCAGCTCATTTACAGACTCTTCACCTTCTTTAAGTTCTTTATCTTCTTGTCAGTCTCTGGGTCGCCACTGCTCGGCTCTGATTGGCTGTTGCTGATGGAGGCGGGGTCAGATGGAGGTTCGGGTTCGGGTTTGGCGTCCTGCAGAATGATTGTTATTATCAGACTAATAAAAACAGACAGCATGTAAAGTCTTTGAATATGATCCTGACATGAGCAGCTGGTTTGACAGGGTGATAGTTTAGGAGGAGGACGTCTGAAGTGACAGGAAACCAAAGACTGATGGGAAATGTGGTCTAAACTTTAGAGCCATCTGATTCACCTGTTTAGCAGCTTTCTTGGCTTCTCGTTTCTTCTGGTTCTTCAGAGCAGATTTAGACAGACTTTTCTCCCCCGAAGCACCAGGGCGCATGTTCTGAGGAGGCTCTTCCTCATGCTGACACACAATATCATCATCATCAACATCATCATCATCCCCTGTGAATTCATGCTTCTTACTGAAATTTGTAGTTTATATTATATTTTGCTATCTTACTTTGTATTTTTTTACATATGTATTTCTTTTAACTTTTCTTTTTTACCCTTTGTGTGCTGTATGCTTTCCACTGTACTGTACAAGCTGCTGGAGACTGAATTTCCCTGAGGGAGTCATCCCAAAGGGATCAATAAAGTTGAGTCTAAGTCTAAGTCTAAGTCGAAATGCACCATGGGAGCTGAGTGACCTGAGTTCTTTAAGTCTGATCTGAGCCTGACCTGAACCTGTTAACCAGTTCAGTCCAGTTTCCTCACCAGTTTGGCGCTGGGCGTGGCCGGCAGGTGTCTCAGTGCAGGTGGGCGGTATGCCTGCGTCGGGGGGGTGTGTGTGGTTCCCAGCTCGCTGGGGGCCACCTGGTACTTGATGGCCCGTTCAGGGAAGCTGCCTTCAGGGAACGGCTGCCAGCGGACCTCCCACAGCTCTGAACCGGCTGCCACGTCCCATTTGTGCAGCACGGAGCCGGTGTAGTGCCAGATCTTATAACCGTTACTGACCCGCAGCCGGGGAGAGCACGTCGCTGTGACGACGTGCTCGCCGTCAGGACACCAGAAGAAGTGTGTGGCGTCTGGAGCCTGAGGTTTGGACACCTGGGTGGACAGACGGGTTAGATTAAAGAGGATCAAAGAAGCGAGCTGGTGATCTGGCCTGGAGGAGATTTTATCATAAAGTGTGTGAGACCAGCAGGCTCAGTACTGCTGAATCTGTCTGGTCCAGGAAAAACATCTATCAAGTACTTACTTACTTTAAAATGATTTGCAGGCGTCAAAATGAGGTTTAAACTGTGTTAAAGTGTTGGTTATTATTGTACCAACAACACTGACCTTCAGATGTAGTTTTATGGATGCCGACCTGACACTAACAGAGATAATGTTTTACCTTTACTCAAACAAATGGAGCATGCAAAGACTGAAATCAAACACTATTAAATACAGCTTAAGAAGCCACCTGCTGACCATTTAGGCCTTAGTTTTACTGATGTTCCAGTTTAGTGAAGAGCTAAAAGTTTGGGAAAGTAAAGGTTTGCTTCACATGACGGACAAACTCTTGACAGCAACAATTCATTCATGCGTAGCACCTCTGTAGAGCTTCCATAAGCTTTTGATCAATACATTAACTGTGTAAACTGTGGCTGTATAATCCAGTTGATAGGAAGCAGGGCTCAACTCATGGGCCTCTGATATTTCTTATTATATAAATGATTTATCAGATATTGTTTCTCCAATGTTCTCAGATGACACAACGTTGGTTCTTTTTTCATTAAAAGCTAACTCTTGTTTTCTCTGCTCAAGTATTTGTGTTGCTGCTGTTGTTTATCACCTGTTTATATTTCTTTGCGTCCCACACCTCCATCTGACCCCGCAGGTTCCCAAAGCCGGCCAGGACCAGGATGTGACCCTGAGGACTGAAAACAGGAAGGACGATACAGTCAGGTCAAATATGTCTCCAGCCATGCCTCTGATTCATCATGAGGACCAGAGGAAGCTCGCAGAATCTGCTGACAGCTGAACTTGTATTTGTAGAAAGAAGTTGGAGGTTTTCACATTCACTTCAATACAGTCAGTTTGACCTCTCATGTATCTAGTGGACATTGGAGGAACTGCAGCCTGAACCTGCTGATTGGTTTCACCAACATTATTTCAACAGGTAGCATGACTGACGTAGTAGCCTAACAGGAACTTGTAGATATAACGTTTGGACACAGGACAGGTGCGTTCTCACCTGTAATAGGCGGCATTTCGTGGCCCAGTTCCAAAGTCGAACACCGGGTCACATTTGAGGTTGAAGACGGTGGCTTTGGCTGGCATGAAGCCATACACAACACAGAACTCTGCAGAGGTTGGACTCCATGCCACGTCGTAGATCGGACCGTTCTTTGCTGTTTCAAACAAGGAAAGGATGAGTTCTGTTTACCAGCAAGACGTTTCCTGTTGGGTTCATACAAATTTTAGGTCCTGCTGGGTACATACAAATATAGTAATGTAATCCTAAGGTAACAAACTTTAAACAGTAATGTGGGTGAGAGCTGGAAGACCATACATCAATACAGTGGTTTCCCCGAGGTACGTTCATATTTCATTACCAATTTCTGAGCTTTCACAGTCAATATCTGGCACCAAAACGGTGGCAGGACTAGTATTAATATGTAATACCCAGTCAGTTACGATAAAGACCACTCACCCAGTTGAACCAGAGCTGTCTCCCCGTTCACAGCAAGGTAATGCAGCGTCTGCTCTCCATAATATGAAGCTCCAGTTTTATCGACCTCAGTACTCGCCATCACCAGAACCGCAGACGCTGGGAGAGCAAATAAGGGATTTATTTTACACTGAAGATTCAGTTAACCTGGAATCCATGAATACTCCAGGACTTCCGGGACCAGAGCCAGTCCTGGTATCCTACCTTTCTTGTTCCACTGCATGGTGACCCTGTCGGCCTTGAAGAAGCTCTTGTTGGCGAGTGCAGCGGTGGGTCCTCCCAGCACCGGGTACTGATACAGACGGACAAATGAAGGGGCTCCTTTACTGCCCGGGACGTAGACCGCTACCTGGAGGGGACAAACAGGACGGGTGGGATCAGATCTAAACATCATACTGTCTCTGCTGTTGGATGGTTGTGGCTGCTCACCTTACTGGGCTGACCTCCAGGTGACAACACAAAGTCTGACACCTTCTGCATGTGAAGCTTGTTGGCGATCGTGTCTGAAAAGATAAACACAGGTCCTGCTTTCATAGGGGGACAGTCTAAAACCAGAGAGATGACACAGGTCTGTCTGTGTCCTGACTGCTTCTTCATACGAAGACACTTATGTTTTCAATGTTACACCTCAAACTGAACCTAGTTATCTGGATGAGAAGAAACAGGATTATTTTATCCTGGATTAGTGAATTCACACTGAGGAGACCTGATGGGACCTGATGGGACCTGATGGGACCTTCACACTAGCGATAGCTAGCTATCCAGCCATGTCATTGTCCCCAAATCAATGAAGATGATCGGCATTGTGTGCAGTCGGCCGCAGCCTGAAGGAGCCAGTGGGATGTGCGATGATTGATCATGTGACATAAAGTATCGGGGGGGCAGTGTCTTCCTGCAGCTTGAGTGTTCAGAGGACGAGGAAATGAAGGAAACACTCGGTGTCATTTAGAATGGTGAACAGACCTGCAGCCAATCAGAATCAAGTATTCACCCGGACCATGAAGTTAGAGAAACAGAAAAATATGGTTTCTTACTGAAGTCGTTGTTCTCATAGAAATGAAGCTCATTGTTGACACTCCTCACAGAGATCTGCTCATCTTCAGACCAGCTGGGACACCTGCAGCCAATCCCAACACATAAAGTAAACATAGTGCTGAACTTTGAGACAGAGTGAAGCTGCTGTCTGTCTCTCACCATGATTCGACCTTCTTCTGATACAGAGCTTTGATCAGCTGACCGCTCTTTAAGTCCCACAGCTGGAGGTTTGCATCTCCCTGAGGACTGTCCTGGCCCTCTGCAACACACACACATCACAGAAATATGTGTCATGTTATTTAATCTGGACACATCTCTAACTGTCTCATCACGTCTCATCACGTCTCATCACGTCTGGTGTCTTACTGCTGTATGGCTGCCAGGTGACCAGGATGCTGCTGAGAGGAGAAAAGTCCAGCAGAGTTGTCTTCGGTAGGTCAAAAGTTGACACAACAGAGCCGTCTGATGACTTCACCACAGACACACTGACAGAAAGACAGCGAGTTTAAGTTGTATGAGGATACATGATATTATTGTGCCATAATCATCTTTTTATCATGTAGATTTGTGCTTGTTTTCCTTATGTGAAGTCCTCCAGTTACATGAAAGGAGCTTTAAATCTAATTTATTTATTTATTAAAATTGATAATAATAATAATAATAATAATAATAATAATAACAACAACATGAATATTATTACAATATTGATGATGATTATAATATAATAATTACTTGTGTCCGTTGCACCAGCCGAACAGCGCCCCATCTCTGCTGAAGGTGACACACCTGCTGGGCCGAGAGTCTCTGAGACACAAACACAGAGGACCACAGAAATACATAAGGATGATGTCACACTGAGGTCACATGATGAGGAGGGGAGGTATTTTTACCTGCGGAAGTCCGAGTGCTGCTCACATGTTGGAGGACCACAGAGCAGAGATGTTCCATCTGAACCTCGCACTGAAACACACATTAAAGTTCAAATGAAATAACAAAAATGCCTTTTGAACTCTTTTACATCACATCCCCGTTATATTGTGCACCTAGTGTACAATATAGCAAAAAAAACAAACACAAAACATCTATTTTTTATGTTCTTCTTTCAAAATCCAATCATTCTGTAAAACAAAATATGACGTGTGTCTCAGGCTATAAACATGCTCAGTTTTTACTCTTTGTGTTTGTATATTTTTAAGCCTTGGGGGTTTAATCTTTGTAAAACTTTTCCAAAGCAAGAAAAGTATTTTTTATTCTGAATGACGTCACCGCTGTGTACCAGCCAATCACGTTGTCCGGCTGGGCCGGAGGGATTAACACTACTGAGCAGATTCAGGGGACTGCAGACCCCAGAAGAAGAAATCCAGAAACTCGAAATCTTTTTGCGGATGTGCCAGGTGACCAATTCTTATTGGACTGAACAGGCGCAATCTTTCAGTCTGGTTCCAAGTTCTTATAATACATCCATGCTCAAAATGCTGTTTCATCTGGACATATTGATTGTGTTTATAAGTAAACTACCATAAACCTCCAGCAAAATCCTCAATTACATCACATCTTACTCATTTAACAATATTAACATTAAGCTTTTTATGTCATAGAACATCAACTTATTACCATAAGTCATATTTTTCTTTTTTTAAATGATAAATTTAACTTTTTTAGTTGCAGTTTCAGGTTTTTGTTGTTGTTCCAGTTACTTTTTGTAAAATATCATTTTCCTGTGAGATGTTTTTGAAAAAAGGTTACCAAGTCACAGAAGTTGATATTAACTGAAGCAAATTTAAAGCTGAAACTCTGTTTATCAATCTATTCATCATTTATGGAAGCAGTAACTGATTATTTTCAACACTGATTCAATCAGTGTTAATCAGTGATTGATTGGACTGAAGCCCACTGAGGTTCTAAAGACCAAACTGAACATAAATCAGATTTGTTATCATCAGTGAGAGTCAGAGGATCAGTGGGGGGAAACTGATCACTGAAGCATGATATAGATCAACACCAAACCTAACTAAGGAATCTATTCATTTCAAGTATCCATGTTTACTGGCTAAAAGTTCTAATACATTTAGTTTTACTGTGAGCGGTTCCTCAGACGATATGTGTCAGCTTTCAGTTCGGCAGAAAAATCATCTCAACTCTTCTTTCTACAGTCGTTTAGCTTTACAAGCTTTACCGGAGAGTTTATGAACCTACTTGTGGAATTTAATTAATAAAATTCTGCGCATTTAAATCAACAAAAAAACAACTAAAAGAGTTTGTTTTAAATATTTATCTAATAGACTGGAAGATTATCATGGTGGCTGACAGCTAAATTAAACTAAGGTCTCATTCTTGGATGATGTAGGCCAAACTTTATAGGGAAATGCATTAATTTGAAGTATCCATCTTTACCGGCTGAGACCTATGTCACATATAAATATACTGAAAACATTTCCTTTAACAACAAGTATGACCCTTCAATTCGGCATAAATCTAATCTTTTGTGTTCAGGTATAAAAAGGTGATTTGTTTTATTGGATTGATTCCTGTGGATTTTATTCATGCCGAATAAATCCAAAGACTCTACTACTGTAATGAAGTCTGTAATTTACTTTTAGAACGTGTATGTATTTACCAAAAACAAATCAACAATAAAGTGCCAGATTTTAAACTGAGTTTGGTTTAAAATGTTTTCTACCTAAAAGAACGGAAGATAATCGCGGTCGCTGACAAGTGAACTGCAGATGTTTGAGCTCCAGTCGGCCGCTGCGGTTGTTCGGTCACATGTCGGAGAAAATATTCTATAAAACACAACAGAGTTCAATAAAAAATGAAATTACCCACCTGCTAACAGCGGGACGGGGGGCGCCATGTTTACGTGTGCCGGAAGAAGAAAAGCCGTCTCCCGGAAGTGCGTAGCGGCTCGAGGAGGCGGGTCGCTCAGTGCCACATCAGCATACAGTCCGCTCCGTTTTAAACACGTAATTCAAAAACAAAGTCTGGCGATTAATTAATTATTCAGAAATAAACAGTGTCGTTTTATCACAAATGAAATGAAATATTTTCAATCAATAGGAAAAATCTTGTTTTTATAAATGTTTAAATTTGAACGGCTGCGGCAAGATGTCGGAGAGCAACTGAGCAGGAGGCAACTTCCGTTTTCACAGTAAAAGCACCATGGTTGTCAAGAAAAACAGAGTTCCACATGTTCAAAACAAGAACAAATTAAATTAAAGTAGTACGTCAAATATTGAACATAGACTTTAAAAAATCCCACAAGAAAAGCAGATATGTAAAGTTTCAAAGGAAAATGTTAAACACAAACACAACATCTTCCTGTAAGGGAAAATATACTTGTGGATAAAACCCTGTTAAGATCAAATCATTTACAGTTAAATTAATCTTTGAGCCTTTACATTCAAAAGCATGAGGACATTTTAACTGTACACTTCCAAGAAACTGATAATACTGTTGGAAATTAAGTGAACTTCCTTGAAAATGACCAGAATTTGGCAATAAAATTACAACAGTAAAATAGAGGAGTGAAAACTGGTTCAGTTTTACAAACACTACAACTGACACAAGTATTAGAGACATCTTTACTAACAAAATAAACTTACAAAAATCCGACATCACAGCTTGAATAACAGGTAGGAGAAAGTTACTACAATAAACAACCAGAATACAGCAAATGACAAAAACAAAATATTAAAAACATATGTCACAAATTAATAATGTATGTATGTAATAATAATGAAATATGTATGTGGACTTTTCTTAACTGTATAATGAATCATATATTTTGGAGTGAGAAGGAAACGCGTTTTCACAAGAGCTCAGCTTGTATTTAACTTTGAAAGAGCGAACAGGAAGTCTTATTTTGACACACAGTAACTTTACGCACTTCCTGCTGACGCGGGGGGCGGGGCTTCGGCTTTTTGAGTACGTAGACAGAAACGAGGAGTTCCAGTCGGTCAGGAAACATCAGAGGAGACGACGAAGAAGAAAACTCGCCACAAACAAACCATAAGTGAATTAAAAAACTTCTCAAGAAGAAGAAGAAGAAGAAGACAAGATGGTGGCCAAGCAGAGGATCCGCATGGCGAACGAGAAACACAGTAAGAACATCACGCAGAGAGGAAACGTGGCCAAGACAACGGTGAGTTTCACTACAGCTGCTTCCAACTTCTGCGAAAAACTACTTCACAGACTAAATGTGGGCCGAAGGTTCAGAATCCAGTTCAGACTGAGCAGGTTTCTGTGATCCTGAACCAGTTAGAAGCCTGAAAAAACAGTTAAAAACCAGTCCAGTTCAGTCCCAGTGCGGCTCCAGTCCACCCAGTTTACACGGTGGCATAGTGAATTTGGGAAGTGCCCTTTAAGACGTTCACTACAGTCAGCGTAGTGATCAATAATAGCATTCACAGCTGATTAATGGCTGGTTTATATTTGGATTACTGAAAACAGAGTTCACATATGGATCAATTATCATATCATTTTACAGTTAATGAATCAATTATAAGTTAAGAATGGTGAAACACATCAGTCTGAGTTCCTTCACGTTAACACACAGATTCACTTACTCAGCTGTCTGTTGCTAATCGATCAGTTAACCACCAGATCAATCAGTTAACCACCAGATCGATCAGTTAACCACCAGATCAATCAGTTAACCACCAGATCGATCAGTTAACCACCAGATCAATCAGTTGAACTCATGACATTTAAATAGTAATAAATGTGTGAAAGCAGAACAAACATCTGAACTCATTCGTCCACAACAGTGAAAATAAACCAATAGAAATGTTTGTGTCATGACATCATCAGTCGCTATGGTAATGAGGCAGGTCTACGGCTGGCCAATAGGGCCAAAATAGGTTGTCACCATAAACGTCAAATTGTTATTTCTTCAGATGGTTAATTGTGGTTTAAACATTTCATGAATCTGAGATAGATTCCAAACAATGTCCCGGCCGCTGTCTGGTCCTCCACGACCAGCTCGCCAGAGGACGAAGCGAGGGATGCAGCGCCTTTGTCTGCCATAGCTGCTTCCCGGCCATTTCTGCTGGGGCCCCTATTCGCTCACAACCGACGGGCCCCTTCCAGCAATCACCGCCATCCCCTCACCTGTCCCTCACGGACCATCACCCATCACGTGGAACTGGGTGTTGACGAAGTGGAATTGGGTGTTAATGAAGTGTTTTAACGAAGTGAAACTGTGTGTTTTCAGAGGAACATGGTGGAGGATAAAGGTGTCGGTCCCTGGCTGCTCGCACTCTTCATCTTCGTCGTCTGTGGATCAGGTGAGTCGTCTTCTTCGTCTTCTTCGTCTTCTTCTTCTTCTTCTTCTTCTTCTTCTTCTTCTTTAGCATCCACTGACACACTTGAACCCTAAACACCACTTCCTGTTTGCTGGTAAACATTTGAGGCCTTCACAAAACATTAAAGAACTGAATTTAAAGTTTGTTCTCTCTCTGCTTTGTGATTTAAAAGTTTAACAACAACTTAAATTCATTATTTTGTGTCTCTGATAAATATCACACAAACTTTACTGTGAAATCAAAATAAACTGCAGCTGCTTCGTAATAAACAGCAACCACAGAAATTGTAATTGTAATGTTGTAATATATATAAATGACATCAGCTGTTAAGCGCCGCCCCGCTGATGTCAGAGGATAGGGGCGGGGCTTATTGCCGTCACTCTGCTGTCTTTGTGTCACTTTGACAGAAACAGTGAAAAAAAAACCAGCTGACGTGTTTCAGGTGTGTGGGCGGAGCTTCAGAGACAAAGATCAGCTCACTGTGTGTTAAAGAGCTGAAACTGAGCTGATCAAAGTCCAACAAACAGATCTGAGAGCTGCTGATAAAAGATTTTATTTATTCTTTTACTTTTTTAAACTTTATAATAATGAACTCTTTATCGAAGATTTAGAAGTTTTAAGTAATGGGGTTACTCGACTTAATCAATCATTAAGGATTCATAGATTGGCACCTTTTCTAGCTACATACCAAACAATAATCGATCAATTAAATAAATTAATTACAAACCATGATAATAATCACTTAATTGTTGAAGTCATTTTTCAGGCAAAAACACCCAAAACTATTTTTCAATTTCTCAATGTGTGTTTTCTCTGTTAGTAACAGTTTTTCTTTAATATTTTAGATGCCAATTAATTAATGGATCAATAGAGCAAGTAATTGGCAGATGAATCAATATTGAAATTAATCATTGCTTGCAGCTGTACATGAAGACGTAACTGTCCTTTTAAAAGTGTTGACGGGACGTGTTCCACAGCTTTTAGCCACGTGTCGAGGTTGTTCAGCTGTTAATCATTAATCAAACTAAAATAAAAGAGAGAGAAGAAGAAACATTAGAAACATGATCCATCATATTAATTAAATATAGATATTAATTAAAGATGTTAAACCGTGCTAACTGCTCCTGTTTAACTCGTCCATGTTGTTGTGTTGGCAGCCATCTTCCAGATCATCCAGAGCATCAGGATGGGCATGTGAGTGATGTCACCGGCGGGGGGGGGGGGTTATGATGATAACGCAGGAGCTGCGGCCATCGTAACCCCCCCCCCCACCCCCCCAACTGACCCAGCCACAACATTCCTGAACTTGGCCGCATGCAGTCGTTCCTGCACAGAAACAACAAAATGGACCACCCCCCCCCCCCCGTGTCCTATCTGTCCTATCTTGACGTCACGTATCGCTGCCCGCTGACCTTCTCAGTGTTTCTCTGCCTGTTAACAAGCCCTACATGTGCCTTCCTCTGTTTACCTGTGATTAAGCCCCGCCCCCAGATCAGTGGGGGGGGGGCTGCTCCTTTTAAACTGTACCAGTGACCAAAATAAGGTTTTATGTTTCTACTTGTTCCTGAAGTCCAGTTTATCTGGAGTCTGTTTCACATTCCAGCTGTGACTCCGATGTCTTTCCTCCTCCTCTTCTTCCTCCTCTTCCTCCTCCTCTTCTTCCTCCTCTTCCTCCTCCTCCTCCACCACCTCCTCCTCAGTGGAAATGAGATGAAATGAGATGAAGGTCTTTTGAATCAGAAGGTTTGGAGGTGCTGACAGGTGTGTTTGCACTGTGTGCAGCTTCACCTGAACAATGTTCACATAATAAAGTTTCACTTTGAAGATGGACGCTGTGTTTGTGTTTCATGTCTGACGGTTCTGTTCTTGATAAAACTGTTTCGTGACTCTGTCCTCACCTGGGACCGGTTGGTCCGGACCTGAGCAGCTTCCATGACTTTGTACAGCGAACAAGCTGAATTCTTCACGTTTAATGATTTGTGGGGGGTTTCGGGTTCATGTCGTATATTAAACGCCACTGTGCGGTTCAACAGTGTTCACAGACGTCCCACATTCACACGTTTCATGAGGAGGAGATTTCTAACTGGACCTGTAATGGCCTTTAGTTTTGGCTACAGGTAACATTAACTGGGCCTGTCACTTTTAAGTGTATTCTAGAAACACGTCGTTTTCTAAAAGCTGCGCGTGTTGAGCTCTCTGGGCCACCGTAGGTCTCAGACTGGACAGTTATTTAGCTGCTGTAGCTCATTAGATAAGTGTCGTGGAGTCACTGCGAACTGTAAACTGACACATCTGGTGTTGGTAGTTAGATTTCTCTAACTACCAACACCATTCAATTATCAGTTGTTTGGAGGAAAAGATCCATGTCCCATGCTGTTTTACTTTATTCTAGTATTTATGAATATTTTCCACAGCAACTGTCTCACCAAATTCAAAGTTCAGTTGGCTCTGAGTTAACTCGTTTCACACAACCCGAAAGCCTCGGCCCGGCTTTTATAAACTACGGAGCGGTTTGTCCAGTAGATGGTGGTGTTTGGATAAAAAGTGAGTAGAGATCAGTGGAGTCATGTGAGCTCTGTCCACACACAGTTTAATAAATCCACACTGAAGCACACTGACTTTGACATCACTTCAGTCCAGGTGTTGGCGGTGAGTTAACACACCTGTAAACAACGACATGACCAACGTCACAGTCAGCAGATGTTTTTATGTGTAAACATTTAACCAAAGTCCATTTAAAAATCAGACCGTTTATTGTTGCCTTGTTTTAAACTAAAGTTCCAGGTCTTCGTAATCTTTACTTTTATTTTATTTTAGAATGTTTTTTAAATTTTTCTTTGTGCATATTTTTTATGAAATATATGTATTTTTTTGTGTATTTTTGTGTAGTCTGTGTGTGCCCATATGATACCACAAGTCTTATATTTATTCTTAAAAAGGCAAGGATATGTTTAACTGTAAAACTCTAAAATCCTGACAAATAGGTTTAAAAAGCTCATTACCTTCAGGATAGGAAGTGTTTCTTGGGCACACAAGTGTCCCTCAGATGAATTCATTTCCATCTTAAAACCTTGAATGTTATCTGGTTGTGTTCCCTCTGAAAATAAACTAACTGTTTCTTTTTACACTAACTTTATAAACCTGATGAGGCAGATTTGTGGTCCCTGTGTGGACAGAGCCGGTTTGACCCACATCTGAGATGCAGACAGGAAACAGCAGATGCGGGTCAGCGAGGGTTAAAACCAGACAGGTCTTTGTTTCCTTCAGCCTCTGTCTGGAAGAAGATTTCATAAACATCATCAAGTATGAACAGCTGTTTCTATTGTGATGTTTACTTTTCTTCTTCTAGGAATTTAATTTTATTCATAGTCAAATATTTAATTATCATTACTTTTTATTTATAATGTGTGATATTTATGTTTTTCTAAATATTTGTTCTTGCTTTTTATTTTATATGTTAAAAATGTGACACCATGTCTGCTGTTATAATTTAATTTGTTCTAAATGTTTTTGTTCAAGTGTTGTTCCAAAATAAATGTTGTTACAGTGTGCATGTGTAACAGTTACACTTACAGTGTTAGAGTATACATGTGTAATAGTTATAATTGTCTTCAGTCAAGGACAACCCTTCCTCCCATTCAATACTGTAGGTTTATCTCTTCTTTCCATGTGGAATATTCAGGGTCTTAATTCTTCACCATTCTGATGTAAGAGTGGCTCTTTACCTGACTACAGCACAGAGTTAGGTAACATTCATATATTTAGACAAATCTTCCTCATTACAACTCTGACCTCCAGGTTAACAAAAATGTCAGGGACCTCCTGCAGCTCTGTCGAAGCCTGGGTCTGTACATCGTCAGCGGTAGGTTACGGGGAGACTCCTTAGCTAGACATACTTTTTGCTCACCTCTTGGCAACAACACAGTTGATTACATGGTAACAGACCAGGATCCTTTCTCTCTCAGTGCATTCCCAGTTAAAGTTTTGACCCCTCTGTCTGACCAAGACTACACATCCACAGCCCAGTAAGCTGTTTAATATCAACAAATCATACAGATGGGCCCAAAACAGTACAGAAGAGATCCAGAAAGCAATCAGTGCCCCCAAAATTCAAAGACTATTAGATACTTTCCTGGACAGTGCATATGTTCACAGTAAAGAAGGTATAAATGATGCAGTTAGACATGTCAATCACACCATCATGCAAACTGAAACAATCCACAAATAAACCTAAGAATCCCAAAGATGACAATTGGTTTGATAAAGACTGTAAAGACTTAAGACAAAATATTTGGGGATTATCGAATCAAAAACACAGATACAAGAAATGTGGAGTTGTGCCTTCTTTACTATGACACACATAAACACTACAAGCGTACGCTCAGAATCAAAAAGGCACAATACAGACACAAACAACTGACATTAATGGAGGAGTCCATAAACACAAACTGATTCTGGGAAAAATTTAATAATCTTAAAATATCCAAATCTGTAGAATTGGCAATACAGAATATGGGTCACGCATTTGGAAACACTCTATGAATTTTTTCCAAGCAATCCAGACCCAAATCAAAACCAAATAATATCTAAATTCAATGATCTAGAATTGGCAATAAAAGACGATCAGAATCCCCCGTTAATGAGCAGGAACTGAGGGAAAAACAAGCCGAAATGCTGAAATCCAATCAGCTCTTCAATCTGAGTGAGAGTGTAGGTTACTTCCCTGACCTCAGGAATCATGGTCTCATCAAACTAAGAGATCAATTCAACCTGAATAATTACCGAGGCATCTGTGTGAAATGTTTGGAAATAAAACAGTGTGTTGATTTCTAATGCCACCTTTTGGTATTTTTATTCTCCGCTTTAGTCATGAGCCACAATAATGATTTTGAGTTGAAATATCCTTATTTTTGGGCTTTTCCAAGCAAATATCAGTATATGTGATTATTTCTATTAACTAATCACTATATCAATTAGATTAAAAATGTAAACGATTGACAGCTCTACCCCTATTGATCATGATAAAAACATATAATAACTGGTTCATTGATCATGTATAATCAATACAGGAGCATGTAATAACTCTATTATTGATCGGTTATAATCAGTATAGAAACATGTAATAACTGCTTAATAAAAGACTTTAATGTATCTGAAAGTGTTGGTGGTTACCAACTCCTGCAGACAGACAGAGGTGGAGGCTTTGTTTTGATTAAGAAATGGAACACTTCAGCAATTCATACTCTATTATATTTTATATATCAATATGAAATGTGTATAAAGGACAAAGAAACATATTTTCATCAGTGGAGGTCAAAACAAGATTTAGGATCCAGTTGGAATCAACTCCCAGTTTGGTTTCTGGAGGCAGACCCCCTCTCCTCATTTAAGAGTCTGCTAAAAACGTTCCTCTTTGATAAAGCTTATAGTTAGGGCTGGCTCAGGTGAGTCCTGAACCCTCCCTTAGTTATGCTGCTATAGGCTTAGACTGCCGGGGGATTTCCCATGATGCACTGAGCTTCTCTCTCCTCCTCTCCTTCTCTATCTGTACGCATTCCTATCCCACTAATACAGGTTACCAACTCCATTTCTTCCTGGTAGTCCTTGTGCTTTCTGTACTTTTTCGCCTTCTCACTTTCTGCAGGTATTTCTGACTCTGGAGCTGTAGAGTCTGGATCTGTGACTGCAGCCGTCTACTGCCCCCATGTTCCTGCTCCACACTCACTGCTGCACTGATTATTATTAGTCTGATTATTATGTTGTCTGTCCTCCCCCTCTCTCTCCCCTCTCCTCCCCTTTCAACCCAACTCAGTCGATGCAGATGTCCTCCACCCAGAGCCTGGTTCTGCTCCAGGTTTCTACCTGTTAAAGGGAGTTTTTCCTTCCACTGTCACCAAGTGCTGCTCATGGTGGAACTGTTGGGTCTGTAAATAATATTTTAAAGAGTATGGTCTAGACCTACTCTATGTGAAAGCGTCTTGAGATAACTTTTGTTATGATTTGGTGCTATACAAATAAAATTGACTTGACTTGAGTTCTTATTTGTACAACAAATCTCAAGTGTTTAGTAGTAGTATAAGTAGTAGTATTAGTAAGTACGATATCAGGTCAAAAATATTGCTATGCATTATGAGTAAACAACTCATATATTGGAAGAGTCTGCAGAACAGTTGGTTATGTTCAATGCAGTTTTTTAATACATCCAATTCTAGTGTTTTTGAAATTCTTCATTTTTCTTTGTTCCACAACATCTGCACAGGGTAACCGTGGAAAGATGGTTATTAATAACCTGCAGGTCTGTGATGGGACGTCCAGCAACTGCCTGCTTGTCAACATAAAGGACAAACTACTGGGTTTAAAACTCGAGGCTGCAGAATCATCCAATATGATACTGATTGAACTTCAGACTGAAGAGAACTGTGTTGAAAAGCTTTGAGAAAAGAAAGATTGTTTTTATTGGAGTCTGATTCCAGTGACAGCAGTCTGAAAACCAACTGAACACCATTTGTAGAGCCACAGTTCTGTGTTCAGATGATGAAACATTAGAAACGATGTGATTGGCATAGTTCAAGCTTAACATGAGAAATTGCTACCTGAATATTTTCTACATTGATCTTTGCTAATAAAATAAGAGAAAAAAAGGTTTGATTAATTTGAGTTTAATGAATCCAGGTTTTTAATCCACCTGGAACCTCATAAAGAATATAACCTGCTTTCAGATCCCAACACTCGTATAGCATCATGTCACACTGTACAGTGTCATGTCACAGTGAGAGGTAAACAAATGCCACAAAAACCACACAAATCAGTCCTCATGTGTAAACAGAAGGTCAGATTCAGTCCAATCAGCATCCAACAGTCAAAATGTCCAAATGAGACGAAGAAAGCTGCAGAAATCTGCAGATCAGATTTTGCTTGATTCCTTTCAGACATCTGATCTGACAGCAGATATTGTTTCCAAGAGGGCTTCTCATTCATTACAATGAAAGTTGCTAACAAAAGAAGTTTTTCAGGCTTTTTCAGGCTTTCAGGTATTCAGAGGGCCAAAGTCAAAGGTTAGTGGTGGTGTCTGGTCAATATAACATTTCTACATACAGACATGACGACTGCATTGATCTATATGCACAGCACTCATTTTACATCATTAGTATTCTTTGTTTGTCTGTGTTGTTGGTTTATCAACCTTATAAATGTTTACTATTAAAATCCTTATGGTTAAGTTTGTTGTGAATAGAAATAAAACAATACATTTTGCTTTCCTTGATACATTGATCAACCCGATCATATATTTCTGAGAGAAGCTGTATCACATCATGTGGCCTCACAATTACAAATCGTATTGTAAAGCAGCAAAACCTAAAGTATAAAACCTTGTTAAGTGACCTAAAACCTAAAAACTAAACCAAAACCTAAAAATTAAAATGGAGCAAAACAAACCACTGGGTCATGGCGTCATGCCATGAGTACAACAACATTTCACAGGATTATGGGTACGTGGCATCCCACCAGGGGGATTATGAGGTCATGACGTCCATCTGAGATGACTACAGGGACATGACGTCCTATGAGATTATGGGGACATGATGTCCCACTGCATTACATGGGCATTACATCATGCCAGGACAGATCCATGATGTCATAAAAGAACATACATTATGAAGACGCCATGCCACGAGTACTACGGGTATGTGACATCATACTTTATGATTATGGGTAGATGACACGCCATCATCAAGATTACAAGAAAATCACGTCCCACTGGAATTACGGGGACATCACGTCATACCAGGAGGATTATGGAGACATGACATTCTATGACAGGTAAATGACAAGTAGAAGACGTCATCTGGACTGATAGTCATGCCAGGAGGATTACGAGAATAAGAAGTAATGCTGTCACCACAGAGTTGCCACAAGTTTACCGTCAGGTACAAACCATCAGAAAAACCTGTAAAAGGGTCCAAGCACGTTCATCTTCTCCACAGATCCAATCGTACTGACTGTTGTTGAGAAGTTCTGTCATTCCACAAATGTCCAAACCAGCACTTCCCGTCATCCCTTTATCTATTGTTTCGTCCCCCGTCCATCCGTCTCTCTCGATGTCCTCAGCTGTTGGACGGCTGTTCTGGTTTCAGTCGGATGGCCCAGGAGTTGGCGGACACGATGTCTCCACGACGATGGATGCGGCACGTGTAAACGCCCTCGTTGAACTCGTTGGCGACAATGCGAAGGTCTCGGTCCTTCATGACGATGTAGCCAGGGATGGAGCTAAGGATCTGCTCCCCATCTTTATACCAGCTGGAGAAAACAGGAAAAAAAGTGATGACAAGAGACATTTTTGTTTAAGGATGTTGACAATAACTGAATTTAGCCGATGACCTTTCCTCTACTACGGGCGAGGCTGTAAAAAACAGATGAATAAAATGATGAAGGAGCTAACAGCATTCAGTGTCTGAGTTCACGTATGTTTATCAAATTTTACATCTCATGGAAACTATAAATCAAGTTTCAGGAAGGGATCTCTTCCCAGCCAGTTTAGACAGGACAAATGATTACAGAGTTGTTTTAAGCTGACCTGGAAAAATGTGAACCTACCCTTTAAAATGGTCAAATACACAGAATAAAAATAAAATAAATAAAATGCACAAAGTAAAATAAATCTGTGAATTGAATATATTTTCAAAGACGTTCCTCAACAGCAGAGAAAAACCAGGCTTTTATTCCGTCTGTTCCCTGGTTAATGCAAACACTTCCTCCATGTCTTGATAGTATCTGTCTTCAGTATAATGTCTATTATTTCATCAGTACAATAACAGAGACATGTCATACTCAGCACTCTGTGAGAGACACAAAAAGTCTCAATCAGACATAAGACGGACATCGTACTCCAGAGCTGGCAGGCTAAAGTCAGTTTAATGTCTGGTCCAACTGATTCAGACATTTGCATTCTCACATGCAGCTCCTCCGGGTGATGTCTAGAGAAGTTCAGGGTTGCAGTACATGTGTGAAAGGGACTTCATTAATTTAGTCGCTTCTACTCTACTTTTATTATCAGTATAGCTACTAAATTCACTACTAAAGTAAATTCACAAAAAAGAAGCCATTATCTCTCCCATACATGTAATTCCTCCATCCTACCTGGCCTTACCAGGCCTTTATTTGGGACCAGACTTTGTGTTGTGTCTAGACACCATCATCCCGGGACAAACTCTCCCAGCTGAGCGTGCCTGACTCCACCTGCAGGTGGATCACAGACTTCCTGTCCGACAGGCGGCAGCAGGTGAAGCTGGGGAAACATGTCTCTGACTCCAGGACCATCAGCACCGGTTCCCCTCAAGGCTGCGTTCTTTCCCCTCTACTCTTCTCCCTGTACACCAACAGCTGCACCTCCAGCCACCAGTCTGTCAAGCTCCTGAAGTTTGCAGACGACACCACCCTCATCGGGCTCATCTCTGGTGGGGATGATTCTCAGTCTTAACGTATGTATGAGTCCAATTATCTTTTTGGGTTTTCTGTTTATTTATCTCAGTGAACTGAATTTCTGGGTTTTAACTTGGTTGAACAAACAAAACATCTGAACATAAACTTTGGACTCTGAGATTCATTCATTTTTAATTTGTTGACAGTTTTTAGACTTAACAACTTTAATCCTTAATGAAATTAATCATTGGTTGCAGCCCTACATCGATCCATTCATTCTTTGTTTCACACTGATCATGTTTGGTCTTTCTGTTTCAGACTTCAGTATTAAGTATTGATCAGCTGACCTGACTTTGGGAGGTGAGCGGGGACTTTTGGATCCACAGCGGAACCCCACCACCTTCCCCCGGGGAACCATCTTGATCTTGACGTTGGCCGGAGGCGGCGTTGGCGTGGTAACCGCTTCGAGAGGCTCTGGAAGACAGGAAATTAGTGTCATACCAGAGACGGTTAGACAAACATCAGACAGAGTCAGGCTCAGGCTGAGCGCCCAGGCTGCAGCAGGCACAGTAACAGGGAAGCAGCTCTACTCTGCTGGAGGTTATGATGAGTTGTGATGTCGTCTCACCGTAGCAGAGGTCACAGCGCTGAGGACAGTTCTTTTTCATGAAGGTCTTCCTCCGCTCACAGAAGCCGAGTCGAGCCCACGGATCACAGACTCTCTTCTTATCCAGACAACCTGCAAACAAACAGGAAGGACCGTCAAAGCAGAGCTGGAAGAAGAATTTAGATCCTTTACTGACGTAAAAGTATCAGCTCTACAGTGTGAAAATACTCCAGGGCCAGTAAAAGTCCATAAGTAGAAGTATGGAAGTATTAACTGCAAACATACTTCAAATATCAGAAGTAAAAGTACTCATTATGAAGCAGAATGCCTTCTGTCAGTGGAGTACAAGTATAAAGTACCAGAACATGGAAATATTCAAGTACCTCAAACTGTACTTAAGTACAGTACTTGAGTAAACTACTTACTGCAACAAGTTGGATTTAAGTTTTATTTAGTAAAACTTAGTTTTTTTCTGCATCATCGTTTTATTATTTTACACTTTTATAGAAAAAAGGTTTTACTAACGACACCAGTCGACTCCTGGATGTTTAATAAAACACTGATGTTCCCGTTCATTCACGTGTGGCACCACAGAAATACACAGTATTGATTATTCTCCAGCACCCTGTCCACGTGTTTCCTGATTGGACCGTTGGCTGAGGTGAGATACCTATACTGTGTCAACAGGAAACAAAAACAGGAGCGCTTCATACCGGCTGGGTGTGACATGAACAGGACATGACTAACCCTTAAAAAGGTTTATGATGACGCCATGATATCAAACAACCACAAAGAGTTGGATTCATGGACACAAGCGTTTTGTGGCAACGCTAAAACTTGTAAAATGTGATGGAGTGAGACCTCCTGTCCCCGTCCTGACGGCGAGCAGATCTGTTCAGTACCTGCTGACCTCTTGGTGAGGAGGAACTTTACCGTAGAGTCTCTGGATGCCCCAGACGTCGTCCTGAGCGATGTTCCTCTGGCCGGTGTACGTGGCATTGGGATGCATCAGAGCCTGAGGGTCTCTGGAGTGCCACAGGCCAAGTGCGTGTCCGATCTCGTGAGCCGCCACCTGGACCAGGTCGTTCAGCCACACCCCTGCGGAGTCACGTGATGTATCACATGATGACACAACATGTAACACATGAATCACTGCCATGTGTCCTCCTGCCCGTACTGCTGCTCCACCTGCTCCCTGGACTCCCACTGCAGTTACCTTGTTTCCAGCTGAACCTGGATTTGCCGAGGATCCAGAACTCGTGGTTGTCAAAGTGGATTTCTCCTCGTGGCGGCAGAAAGGCGTGAGCCAGCTCGCCGTTCAGACCGTCGAAACATGGGTGGAGAGGAGACCACCAGCAGTCCGTGTGGTTGAAGGTGTAGAAACCTAACACACACACAGGTTCTGTAGAAACACGTTCTGTTCTGTGTACTTCTATAACTGTGAGGACATTCATCAACATAACCCCCCCCAGCCCCTTACCCTGACCTGAAACATGTCCTCACTTTACAAACACGTCCTCACTTTACAAACACGTCCTCACTTTACAAACACGTCCTCACTTTACAAACATGTCCTCACTTTACAAACACGTCCTCACTTTACAAACACGTCCTCACTTTACAAACATGTCCTCACTTTACAAACACGTCCTCACTTTACAAACATGTCCTCACTTTACAAACACGTCCTCACTTTACAAACATGTCCTCACTTTACAAACACGTCCTCACTTTACAAACATGTCCTCACTTTACAAACACGTCCTCACTCCTATGGTCTAAAACTCAAACTGGTTCTTACAAAGAGCACACATACACATGTGTTTTGTTAAACTGTTCTCCTTTTTTTGATTCTATTTTATTTTGAAACTCCGCCCCTCATCCTACCGATGGTGATGTCAGCGGTGGCGTTGCCGTCGGTAACCTCGGTGAAGGTCAGCGGAGACACATCGCTCCACTTGGTGAAAGCGATGCTGATGGCCTTCCTGGTGTCTTCGACGTTCAGAGTGTTGGGGAACTTTGTGATCCTGAGAGAGATAAATGAGAGACAGACAGGCAAGCAGGCAGTCTCCACCTGTCTGTGGTCTCCACCTGTGTGTGGTCTCTACCTGTCTGTGGTCTCTACCTGTGTGTGGTCTCTACCTGTCTGTGGTCTCTACCTGTCTGTGGTCTCTACCTGTCTGTGGTCTCCACCTGTGTGTGGTCTCTACCTGTCCTTGGTCTCTACCTGTCTGTGGTCTCTACCTGTATGTGGTCTCTACCTGTCCTTGGTCTCTACCTGTATGTGGTCTCTACCTGTCTGTGGTCTCTACCTGTATGTGGTCTCTACCTGTCTGTGGTCTCTACCTGTCTGTGGTCTCTACCTGTATGTGGTCTCTACCTGTCCTTGGTCTCTACCTGTCTGTGGTCTCTACCTGTCCTTGGTCTCTACCTGTATGTGGTCTCTACCTGTCTGTGGTCTCTACCTGTCTGTGGTCTCTACCTGTCCGTGGTCTCTACCTGTCCATGGTCTCTACCTGTCTGTGGTCTCTACCTGTATGTGGTCTCTACCTGTCTGTGGTCTCTACCTGTATGTGGTCTCTACCTGTCCATGGTCTCTACCTGTCCATGGTCTCTACCTGTCTGTGGTCTCTACCTGTATGTGGTCTCTACCTGTCTGTGGTCTCTACCTGTATGTGGTCTCTACCTGTCCGTGGTCTCTACCTGTCCATGGTCTCTACCTGTATGTGGTCTCTACCTGTCCATGGTCTCTACCTGTCCATGGTCTCTACCTGTATGTGATGTTGTGGTGAGTCCACCTGTGTCCCACAGGGTTGATGGCGTAGCGTTTTTTTCTTGTCTCAGTCATTCTGCTGCTGTCAGAAGTCTGAAAAACCCAAAGCAACCAGGATCTTTAACCATTCAGCCGCCTTTGAGATGAGTGATGACATCACTTCCTGCTGCTGAGACAAGTCCACCTCAGAGATCCTGTTCTCATCCAGGTGTGTCATTTCAGCGTTGGTGAATACAACTAAACATGAACATCTGATTCTATAATAAAAAGTCAAAGCTACAAGACGCCTGAAGTCAACTACGACTCCCAGGGTGCATTTCACCAACACACAGCCAATCACAGAGCTTCACTTTCTGTAACAGCAGCTGGAAGTTACATTTTGAATGAACTAGTACTCATGTCGACATGTTTACAATTTACTGGGGTCCGCACCTCTGACTGGCCCCGTCTCCATGAGCAGCTGCTGAAGCTTATGGGTATTGTAGTATTTATGTCCAAGTGAAATGAAAAGGAGTTCATCTCTTCTTTGACCTTTTGGTCTGAGTTTTTTTGAAGAGTTAGATTTGATTTGACAGAAGAAAATGTCTGGAGTTAATTGGAAGTTCAGCTCTTTCAAAGAGATTTAAGAAAATAAAAGTTTCCCACATGAACAGCTTTTGTTGGAGACGTGGCAGCAGATTCACTACAGATGTGAACCCCCCCCCCCCCACCACCACCACCCAGATATCTGTCACCCACATGTGAACAGAAACTCAACCAGACTTCAGACTGTTTACTACAAGAAAGACTTGAGGACTTCCTGTCTTTAAACTTCCTGTTCTGTCTCCAAACATCATCAACACAAGTGAAGAAGAAACATTCAAAATAAATGTCATGTTGTCTCGTCCTAAAATAAGTTGACAACTCTTAAAACTGTAATACAGAAGGTTATTTATCATTTCAAGTTACACATTGTGGTCGTTTAAAGGCTGATAACAATTTTTTTTTATTCACGGTGCTTTTAAATGTGACTATTTATTTTTAAAAAGGAAGAAACTATTTCCTGAACTAGAATTTAATTTGTGGGGTCTGGGGCCACACAGCTGAGGGGCCTCACATCTGAGGTTAATAATTGATCTTTTTGATTTATTTGTACTCTGATGTGACTGAAAACATGAAGAAGTTAAACTGTCCTGGTGTCAGTTTTCATCATCATTAATAAAATCAGTTCACTGACCTTCATCATCATCATCAGCATCATCAGCATCAGCAGCAGAGGGGGGTCCATGATGAGAGCTGGATCTATACAGTCCGACACATGACCCGCCCGTCAATCAATCAATCAAACAAACAGTCAATCAGTCAGTCTGTCCAAAGAAAACCTGTGAAATGTCTCAGATTCACGCAGCGGTTTCAGGTTTTCTCAGATCCTTGTGGGACCAGGAGAACCGATCCGGAGACGCGTAAAACCAGCTGCACGTCCGGATCCGAGAGGCGGTGATAAAGAGACAGAAAGACCCAAAGCGTCCCGATGAGTTCCTCAGGATGAGCTGACCCGTGTAGAGCTGGTTCCGGACCCGGTCCGTCCTGCTCGGCTGTGGAACAAACTGAGGGAAGTTCCCGGACAGCGCGCTGGCTGCTGCAGCGGGTCGGTCCGGAGGGGCGGGGTCAGGTGAGTGTGAGTGGTGTCCATTTACACAGAGACTATAAATGTGCAGTTTAACCCTTTTGCTTCAGATTCAGTCTGAATGTGACAAGTTCGGTTCCGTTTTTACACCAGATTAAAAAAAAAGAAGAGTCCTTCAAATTTTAAATTAAATTAAATTCAAATTAAATAAATAGTTAATCAAATGATGTGTTTTATCCTCTGCAGGGTCGGAGCTGTTTTCTCCTGATCTGAGCAGCAGATAAACAAACCCAGAGCTGGTTCTTCGGGGGGGTTCGGGGCCACAGGTAGGGCCACCCAGAGGTGTTTTCCCACCAACAGCAGTCCAGATGTGCAGCGTTTGTCTTGTCTCCTCTCAGAACATCTGTCCAAACAGCCACTCAGTCTGACACTCAAGACTGGAACCAGTTTCAAAGTCTCTGAATATCAGAACGTAAAGCAGCTGGCGGAGACGAGCACTGAGGCCCCCTGGAGATTATAGTTCATTTATCATCATCTCCCCACAGATACTATCTCCAAACCCAGAGATAGAAGAAGAAAATAACTTTCAGGTACATTTGGCCTAATGACACTTAAAGTCTCAACCGAAACACTGTGGACAGAATGTGGACAGACTGTGGATAGACACTGTGGACAGACACTGTGGACAGACACTGTGGACAGACACTGTGGACAGACACTGTGGACAGACACTGTGGATAGACACTGTGGACAGACACTGTGGACAGACACTGTGGATAGACACTGTGGACAGACACTGTGGATAGACTGTGGATAGACTGTGGATAGACTGTGGACAGACACTGTGGACCCATGAAGACCTTTCATTGTCAGGTGGTGGGAGGAAACTCCTGAACCTGACTGACAATCAGAGGACTGAAGGGACGCCTTACTGTCTTTCTGCCAAAGGTCACTTTGGTCACCAAACGCCCTGCAACAGGCCCTCAGTATGGGCTTCCTCCTGACATGTTGTCTTTGGGTCAGGCGTCTTCACCGTGAGGCTGGGGACTGCACCTCGGGACTGGCAGACGCTCTTTGAGGTCAACCAAAGTTCATCTTCATGGCCTCCAACTCCTTCCACACCTGAGACTGTGCTTCTACAACACAGAACCTGCATTCCTTCTTCAGCCTGATGGATCCTGTTGACCATTAAAGACAGCTTTAATTATTGATTAATCATTTAAAGCAACATTGATTGATTTCATAACAACACGTGGAGTTATGAACTGATCCAACAGCGGCTTCAGGACAGCGCGAGCGTCACACGGACAGAGTCCATCATCTCTGCGGCGTTCCTCAGGGTTCTATTCTTGGTCCTTTATATTTTCACTCCATGTTAGTGTGGAACATCCTAATGTACGAGTCCATAAACCATCAGAGCTGCTCTGTGTTCACTAACACTCAGCCCTCCTACATCAACATCAGAACAAACCACCGTCAAACTCAACATCGGACTCTGTAGGGAACTTTGGCTCTGTTTAAATAAACTATTTGGTTAAAGCTGCATTCACTTTGTCGGTTATTTTGCTATGTTGTGGCCAACATGTGATCAAACAGCTGTTTATTTCCAGCAGTGATGCAGCAACACGACTCTTCATGTGGAGTCGTGTTGCTGCGTCACCTGATGGAGGTGAGTCCAGTATTCTCTCTCTGTTAGCTCTGTGTTTGGTCTCCACCTCCTCCTGAGGGACACATCTGCTCTGTAGCTGCTGAATGCTGCACCATGTCCACCACGTGAACACATGAAGCCACGAAGAGGCTGTAACCTTCATCACGTGAACACATGAAGCACATTTCATGTTCATGTGTGAACACATGCAGAGGCTGACTGTGGTTTGTTGATCTCAGAGTCACACAGTGAAGATGGACGAACAGAGTCAGAACTGTTAGGTTCATACATGTATTTCTATATATAAATATATAAACTGTTCGTGTGAATAAGAACACAAATCATGCAGAGTGAGTCATGAATAATGTAATAAGTTACTTTACAAAGCTGCATTAATTCATTCATTCATGTTCTCTGTTATAATCTGAGTGACATTTGGATGGAAACTTGTTCATTCACTGTTAATATGAGCATTGATTAGTGCAGCTTTAAGTCATTTCTCCAGTCAAAACAATAAGAAGACAAAGCTGCTGCTGATGGACACTAACTAATGTGAAAATAACAGATCATTTAAACAGAAATGACCCCCCCCCCACAGCTGTCCTATTGTCTGTATGGTTGTGTTGTTTATCAGGACGCCACACTCGGCCTCCGGTCACCTTCACTCTGACAAACTGCCTGCTGAGCATCTTTCACAGGAAGTCATCTTCTGCTGCATGTTAAGCAGCTCATTAAAGTCCTGAAGAGGTTTGAAGGTTGGCAGCTGAGCGGCTTGGCACGCTCCCAGCATGCACTGCAACAACGCTCTGACCTCACACGCAGCCTCAGAGCCTCAGATCGATACCTCGACAGAGACCTGAGACCAGAACTGATCTGAGACCAGAACTCAACACAGACCATAACTGATCTGAGACCAGAACTCCTAAGAGACCAGAACTCTTTAGACACCAGAACTGGTCTGAGACCAGAACTGATCTGAGACCAGAACTCCACAGAGACCAGAACTCCTAAGAGACCAGAACTCCTCAGAGACCAGAATTGATCAGAGACCAGAACTCATCAGAGACCAGAACTGATCTGACACCAGAACTCCACAGAGACCAGAACTCCTCAGAGACCAGAATTGATCTGAGACAAGAATTCCTCAGAGACCAGAACTCATCACAGACCAGAACTGATCAGAGACCAGAACTCATCACAGACCAGAACTGATCTGAGACCAGAACTCATCACAAACCAGAACTCCTCATAGACCAGAACTCCTAAGAGACCAGAACTCCTCAGAGACCAGAATTGATCTGAGACAAGAACTCATCAGAGACCAGAATTCCTCAGAGACCAGAACTCATCAGAGACCAGAACTGATCAGAGACCAGAACTCATCAGAGACCAGAACTGATCTGACACCAGAACTCATCAGAGACCAGAACTCCTCAGAGACCAGAACTCATCAGAGAACAGAACTCATCACAGACCAGAACTCCTCTGAGAACCAGAACTAATCAGAGTTTTCTGTCTGAATCAGGCCTTATTCTGACTGCAGCATTTTCCCATTGAGTCGTGTGTGATGTGCTGATGTTCTCCAGGTTTCAGCAGCGTTCTGTGGACATGTATACAACACATTCAGTCTGCGACACACGGCCTCTCGCCTGTTCACGCTCAGCTCTGTGCGTCGGAAACCCACCAACCAGCCGACAGTTTTCCAGGCTGGAGGAGAGATGCTGCCCAAAAGAAAAGCCCACATTCCTGGAGGGAAGGAGAAACTCATCGACTGTTACGTCTCCGGTCTAGGGATGACCTAGACGGCAGCAAGGATGATGATGCAGCAGCGAGCAGCGGCATAAAGGAAGCAGAGGGCGAGATGGGAAACTTTGCAGTTTAAATAGACTGTCAAATTAAGAGGGAGTGTTTGGTAGATGTTGTGGAGTGTGAGGCAGGTCACGTGTGAATGAAGCGGTGCAGCTCGAGTTGCCTGCCTGAACGAGCTCACAGGCGTCGCTCCATTTTTGGGTCACATCCTCTTCACCATCTATGTGAATGATGGTGTCTGTTCACTGAGTGGCTGTCAGGTCCACCCATTATTAATGTTAAACTGGTACTTAATGCAAATAAAACAGAATTCATACTGCTCACTGGAGCCAGAGATACTGATTATAATATTCTGCATATAGCCACTGACTGGATCGAACACTGAAAGAGCTACTGGATATAAATAAGACTTGATGAGAAATGGAGATACCATATAGACACATTGGCTTGTTCTACAGAAACAGATCCAGCTTCTCGATGTTCAGAAGAAAGAGGATTGTTGAGACACTTTTCCTCTTAGTTGTGGGGACGGCAGATTTCTCACAGCTCACCACAGTCTCCTGTGTGATAAGGTGGGTTGGTCCACTGGTATCTGTTGCCACCTCACACCTCACGGTTGCTAGATTGGACAGTGGTCCAGTGTGTGTTCAACTCACGCTTAAGATCAATACTCGACTATGGGCAATTTAAATCCATGACCACAACCCCCCTGCTTCAATGTGTAACGGTTTTAACAGATTTGATTATGAACTGGACCCTCACGGTGCTTCAACTTTCAATAAAGGTTTGAAATGAAATATAAACAGGCTGATGAGCGCGGGAAGTCCATCTGTTGTCACCAATTAATCAACTGACGATAAACAAATTAAGGTGGAATAAAGTCGGACTGACTGATGTCAGCGTGACGTCGTCTGCTTGTCTCCATGCCAACTGCAACATGTTCAAACAGAAGAATGAAATGTGTTCATCAAACTGAACTCTCTCAGCTGCTTTGCAGGGGTATCCCATCATGCTTCAGTGTTCCTGGCCAGGGTCCCGGGGCCCCTGGGGGCCTCCAGGCGGCCGTCCAGCCAACCTTGAGGCTGGAGCGCCGGGCTCCGGGCGGCGAGTCGCCTAGAGAGAAGAGCAGAGAGACGGAGGAGGAGACGGAGCTGAAAGACGAGGATTTAATTACACCTCTGTCCATTCACCTGTCCATCACCCACACACAACACACACACATTACACACACACACAATACAGACACACACATTACACACACACACAATACAGACACACACATTACACACACATACACAACACAGACAGACACACAACACAGGCACACACATTACACACACACACAATACAGACACACACGATACACACACACACACAATACAGACACACACAACACACACACACAATACAGACACACACATTACACACACATACACAACACAGACAGACACACAACACAGGCACACACATTACACACACACACAACACAGACACACACGATACACACACACACACAATACAGACACACACACATTACACACACACACAATACAGACACACACGATACACACACACACAATACAGACACACACAACACACACACACGATACACACACATACACAACACACACACACACAATACAGACACACACAGTACACACACATACACAACACAGACACATTACACACACACACACACACAATACAGACACACACACCACACACACATTACACACACACCACACCCGCACAAATTAACACACGTACACACACACACACGCACATCTCGTCTTGTTTCTACACAGAAGACAAACAACTCACTGTCTGTTGTCAGGCTGCATGTCGTCATGACAACCAGCAGCACCCTCAAACCCCATAACGTCCTCTGGATCAGCGCCGAGCTGCGACTCAATACATCGATCGGAGGTCAAAGTTCATGCGGTTTCCTGGTCTTTAAATATAAAAGTCCATCAGCTGAACCAGGGTCACAGCGGAGTTTATTGTTTGTTCAGGTTTTTCTGTTATTTTGGATCTTTTTTGATCCGTGTTGATGTCTTTAAACGTAAAACTAATACAACTTTATATTAATAAATTTAAACTGATTAATAGATTTTAGTTTTAAATAGCTTCAACTGCTATTGATTGTGTGTGTTAATATTTGGTGCTGGATGAAGAACTCAGGTCCTGCAGTAAAAGTACTGATACACACTGTAAATACCGTTACAGTAAAAGTACTAATACACACTGTAAATACTGTGTTACAGTAAAAGTCCTGCAGTGAAACTGTTCCTCAGTAAAAGTCTGTGAGTATAATCAGTAACATGTAGTTAAAGTATTTCCACAGTAAAATGTCCCTGTGTCTGTTGTACTATTATATATTCTATCATTAGATTATTATTCCTCATCATTCATGGAAAAGCAGGATTTTACTGTTGGAGCTCATTTTGAACTGTTTTGTATCGGACTGCAGCTGATGATTATTTTCATTCTGGATCCATCTGCTGATTATTTTCTCCATTGATCCATTGATCGTTTGCTTTGTAACAATAGTGAAAATAGTGAGAAATGGCGTCACGATGAGCCAGAGCCCAAAGTGACACCTTCACAATGCTTGTTGTGTCCAACCAACAGTCCAAAGCTCAACATTATTAAAACACATTCACAGGATTCAAATCATTCAAAGGAAAAGCAGAAAATCTTCACATCTGAGAAGCTGCAGCCAGGAAATGATTTTACAGGAAAAATGACTCCAAGCATCATCACAAGAGTTCAGCTTCATGTTCTGTCAGTCCACTCACTGATTAATGACTGATGCTGTCAGCTGGACAAACTGTTGGAGTTTCATTTAGAACCAAACTTCACGTTTTAGGAACTCTTCATGTGTAAAAATCTGAATCTGTAAAGGAACTAAAGCTGTCAGATAAATGTAGAGAAGTAAAAAGTAGAATATTTCCTCTGAGATTCGTGGAGCCGAAGGAGAAAGTGAACCTTTTCTGAATGAAAGCTGTTACAAATAAGTTTGATTGATCAATAAATCAATACAAACAGTTCTTCAGTTATGAGGACATTTTATTTTATTGAGAAAACAGATGCTTTGGAAAATGGACTTGAGGCAGACAGCGATCGGGCTGCTGTGTTCAGATTAATTGATCTGCTATAGATCATCAATGAGTTCAACTTCTTACAGGGAAGAACTGACACATCTGGATACAAATAACCTGCTTACTTCCACCAGAGGTGAATTCACACCTCCAATAAATCAACACTGTTTAAATGGAGCAGGACTGAAGCATGCTGGGTAATCACACACATCACAGATTGACTATGAGGCAGGAGGACTCACTCTGGTCTGACTGCTGGACCCAAACTTTTTCTAAACGGTTTCTGACTCACTGAGACTGTCTGTTCACTACAGACTATTTGTAGAATCTATGAAGTCAGCCAGGGGGTCTCTGGGGGTCTCTGGGGGTTTCTTCGGGGTCCCTCAGGGTCTCTGTTGGTCTCTGGGGGTCTCTAGGGGTCTCTGGGGGTCTCTGGGGGTCTCTGTGGGTTTATGTGGGTCTCAGACCAGGTTTCGTTGGGACACTGGGTTGACCTGTAGTACCAGCTGAGGTGTTTTCTGGACTGTGATTGGACGCCATCAGCGATGTGAACCACACCGACCACATCACACACACACACACACACACAGACACACACACACACACACTGTAGAGGAGAATAACAACAACGATGATGTCATGGGATGTGCTGCCTTCCCATCAGCCCCGGCGCCGCCGTCAGCAGCGTGTTTCGTAGATGCCGCTTCGTCCGATGTAACGAACCCATTTAATGACATCATGATCGCTGTAGTTCAACTTCGGCTCGAAGACCTTCAGATACCGAACCTTCAGACCGGAAGGAGCAAAGGGCACCTGGGGGGGGGGGCAGAGTTGGTGAATCTACAGTTGATGTCTCTCCTGCATCAGCACAGGAAGTCTCTGTCACCATGACTACAGCTCACATGCTGTTTTATTCTACCCGCCTACTCTTTCTCCTCCTCCTTAAAATCATGTAGTCCATCTGGTTAATGTTTGCATGTGTTATGAAGATCAGCACGAGGACCCGCAGAGAGTCTGGGCCGGCAGTCCTGGGACCAGCAGGAGGAAACTAACACTGTGATGGATTCTCTCTCTGCTGAAATGAGTCTAAACCCTGAAATCTGATCAGCAGGAAACTGGAGATAAATGATTGGTAATCAATGATGAGAGGGAGGCTGGTAGAGAGACACACTGACTATATTTTCTGTTCTCACCTCAAAGTTCATGGAGATCGGAGGTCGAGCCCACTTCTTTTTGTCGTTGGTCGGCAGCAACTCGATCTCTGCGCTGATCTGAGACTCCTTCATCCCCGCCATGCGCTTAATCCTGCAACACACACATCAACACACACATCTTAATACACACATACTTATGCACATTAGAGCTGAATCATCTTTAGATGAAGTCATTGACAACTGTCGGGAGCACTCAATTCATCGTTTCAATTTATTAGCTAAAACCATCGGCCATCCTCCTCAGTTGATCTGTTTTATATCTCAGCAACTGAATCTCGGGTTTGAAACTGTTAGTCGGACAAAACAAGACAATAATACCGACTGCTGATCTGGTTTTATATAGAACTTCACTGATTTGGTCTCATCTCTGTGTTTCCTGCTGCGTCGTCATAGTTTAGTTTTGGTCTTTTACTCTTCTGTCACCTGATGATGTAACGCGGAGGTGTTGTGCTGATGTGGCAGCAGCAGGAGGTGGAGGTGGTGTAGTGGATGGTGTGTTTGTGCTGACGCTGCAGAGCTGTTCTCATCTCTTTGTCAGCACAGACAGTTTTTTGCTCAGCTCAGAGGTCAAACTATTGATCTGTTCAGGTTGAATACATCAACACCCACTACAGCACACCAGCTTTACATCACTACAGCTCTACATCACTACAGCTCTACATCACTACAGCTCTACATCACTACAGCTCTACATCACTACATCACTACAGCACTACAGCACACCAGCTTTACATCACTACAGCTCTACATCACTACAGCTCTACATCACTACATCACTACAGCACTACAGCACACCAGCTTTACATCACTACAGCTCTACATCACTACAGCTCTACATCACTACAGCTCTACATCACTACAGCTCTACATCACTACAGCACTACAGCACACCAGCTCTACATCACTACAGCTCTACATCACTACAGCTCTACATCACTACAGCTCTACATCACTACAGCACTACAGCACACCAGCTCTACATCACTACAGCTCTACATCACTACAGCACTACAGCAGTTTGTCTTTTGATTTGTTGTTCGATTTTAATACCAAACAGCTCATTCTTCTGCACTGATCCTCATATATCACCAACGATCTTGTGTTCGTCCACTGAAGGAGGAACTTTATTCACTTCCTGTATTTATTATAAATACAGTCAAAGATCAGCAGACGGCCATCACTTACTTCCAGACGATGGCGTTCTCACTGGCTTTGTACTTTGCTTTTCCCTTCATACAGATGAGCTGAACCCCGCTGGTGTTGAGGGGGGTGGGGATCCGAACCTGAGGGGGACCGGGCTCAGATCAATCACTTCTCATCAGGGTTGTATCTCTAACTAAACAATGCTTTAAGCGTACTACTACTACTACTACTACTACTACTACTACTACTATTATTATTATTATTATTATTAATAATAATAATAATAATAATAATGATAAGAAGAAGAAGAAGAAGAAGAAGAAGAAGAAGAAGAGGAAGAAGAAGAAGAAAAAGAACATTTTGGATAATGTGGAACTGAGATAAATGAAATCCATTAAATTATACTGTAATCCACTGTAGTTTTCAACTAATGTCAGAGGTGTTTGCTGTAATAGTTGGTTTGCCCTAAATTAGGTCTACAAGGCATCAGCTTCCCCAAGAAGCTCCATAAATCACATGTGAGGTTTCAGCCCAGAGTTTTGGGTTTGGGACGACACTCATTTATTGTAATTTTTCTACCTGCTTTTTTCTGTAAAGTACTTTCTAACTTTGATTTAAAAAACACAAAACAATAAGCTATATAAAACACAGGTTACTGAGAGCTGGAAAGATGTATCTGCAAGTTACCTCGATCTTCTGAGCGAGAAGCGACGACTTGAAGTTGGACTTGATGACGACTTTGACCTCCAGTTTCGTGCGACCAACTTCTCGGACCAGAGGGATGACTCTGAATGGCAGGATGATGTCTTTGGTGGTCCGGTACCTGCAGACAGACAGAAAGTCTTACGCTGTTGTCTTGTGTCTGATGAACACGCGTCGTGTGCTGAGTGACCTCTGACCTCATGAGCTCGTAGTCTCCATCTGGAGGGATGAAGCTGATGCTGCGCTCCGAGTCAAACTTACTGAGACGAACACATTGATGGAAGGTGCAGTCATCGATAGCTATCGACTGTTTACCACTGAGGAGGAGAGAGTGACACTCAGTTCAGAACTTCTACTGAAAAATCCCCAATTTGAAGCCTCAGTAATATAACAGGAGAACAGCATTTGGTTTGATATAGAACACTGGTTATCAGAGATATTGGGAGGGAAATCTAATTTGAAATTTGAAAACAATACATGTATTATTTGATATATATATATGCTATTATTTGAAAATGGAAAAAAACTAACTCAATTTGAGATCACAAGAGGAGAAATATTACAAGCGACAAGCAAGCAATCTTCATGTTGTTGTCATGAAGATTGTGTGTCTTTGTTTTATGAATTAAATCAAATCAAATCTTTTAAAAGAAAACAAAAAATATATATATTTTTTTATTCTAACATGTAAATGAGACAATCTGGTGTCTGAAAATAGGACATAATGTTTTCTTTATTAAATCACCTAAATTAAACTAAATTAATCCAAAGTGAACTAAATTAACCTTAACATTACCCAAAATTCAACTGAAGGTTTGGGTGTTTAACACATGAAGAAGAGATTCACTCATAAATAAAGCTGGTGCTGAAGTCAGCTGACTCTGGATCAGTTACTGCAGCTCTGTTAAATACTTGAGAATAACAGTTCAACTCAAAGATGAAGCCAAAATATCCTGGATATATAGAGGCATTGGTGATGGGCGCCGCGGTATCCAGGCCCCGCTGGTTAGCAGAGTACAGATTACAGCAGAACAACTGATTTTTAGTTTGCCCATGGGGCAGGGTTTATGACCTATACTGGACCCAGCCACCAGGGGGCAATAGAGATGCTGTCATGTTGTCCATCTTTATATACAGTCTACGATCTGAACAAACGATGGTAATGCAGGTGACGTGTCTGTGGGACCTCTGACCTTTTGCCGGCGTCCTCAGAACTTCCTCCTTTTCCCTGCTTGTCAATGACGATCTTGTCGTTCATCCCAAACTTACACTCGGGCATCCCACTCAGGTAACTCTTCATCACCACCCGACCTGAGACGTGAGCACTGAGCACCTGACCTGCACACACACAGGAAGTAGAACAACCTGTCCTTACACCAATTTCAACTGAAATAAAACATGACAATCATATCTGACACTGTTGGACTAGCTTGTTTTAAGTAAGAACATGAAAATGTGCAGCTCCCATTTCTGCCAATGGATGGATGACATCACTTTGAGCTGCTTCCTGTCTCTCATTCTGCGCTGCTCGCCACAATATTGGGCGTCAACAGCAAAACCCTTTTCTTGTATAACAATTCGGTTAATCGGCAGTGGGAATGTTTCCTCACCATGTCAGCCGTAGCCTAACTAGAGCCAGTGTTTGGTTTGTCCGTTCTGGGCCACTGTACAAACGTTTGTCGATACGAGAGGCTCATTCTAAGCAGTTTCAGGTGATTCTGCACTCATGAAAACAGAAACTAGGCTCGTTCGAGATGAACTGCGCCTCGCCTGGAAAGTGGACGAGATCAGGCGGCAGCAGCAGGGGGCGGCGACAAAAAACTGCAGCCAAGTCGGACAGTTTCCAGCCGCCTTCAAAGAATATACAGGAAGTGACGGAGATATTTACGTCCTGTTCGATCATCTGTAGGCTGATGGTAGTTTAAGTAGAGCCAAAGATGAACTGTCTCTGGTGGAGTTTACATAAAAACAATCATACGACCCAAACTTTAAGAAATGTAAATACTGAATCAACGTCCTCACAGCTTCATACAGGCATCACAGAGGAACAGCAGCAGTGAGGACGATAACACACAAGTTTCCTTCAGAGAGACACAGAATATATTAGACTCAGTTCCCAACAGGTTTTTAATAGCTTTTCTGTTTCTTCACAATAATTATAACTTGGACTAAACATATTCATCTTCTCTGGTTGACAAACACAGTCATCAAGTTGTACTTAGGCTTTATTATAATTTGTATGTATTAATTAATTAGTTTTTTAAATTATATATATGAATGAATGTATTAGTGAAATTTTTTGTCATGCATGCCGAGCCCTTACAAGACACCGTGAACTCAAACAGACCAGGATCAGAGAGCTGTGCAAACATATTTAAACAATAAAGAAAGTCCATCTTTCACAGTCAAATCCTCAGACCATCATTCAGTAGAACATAATTCATAAATCACTGACTGAAACATTTACTGTATTCAGGAAAAATATAAATAAATTCTTATTAAACTATCTGTCTGCACAGAAAATGAGGATTTTCTACAACACGTGGTGTTTGTGGACAAAACTTAGAGCCAATCAGCTGTTTGATCAGGCGACAGCCAGGCGTTTCCCATCATGCCCTGGGTCTTGCAGTCGGTGGCTCTAAAAACTGCAGCCGCCTCGATCTCACGAGGTTATCGTTGTCCATTAGTGCATGACGTCAGAGCAAGTCGGGATCAAGTCGGACACAAAACTAACCGGCATGCATTGCGCGGCGATCGCCGGTGATCGATTCTGCGCAGGCCTGGCTCATCTCGAACGAGCCTACTGACTCGCAGGTTTTGCGTCCTCTGATTCGCCTTCATAGGCTGATCGATCTGAGCACCCATACAGCAGACCCTCAGGAAACCCTCAGGAGACCATCAGGAGATCTTCAGTAGATCCTCAGGAGACCCTAAAGACACCCTCAGGAGATCCTCAGGACACCCTCGGGAGATCCTCAGGACACCCTCGGGAGGTCCTCAGGACACCCTAAGGACACCCTCAGGAGATACTCAGGAGACCCTCAGGAAACCCTCAGGACACCCTCAGGAGACCCTAAAGACACCCTCAAGACACCCTCACGAGACCCTTAGGAGACCCTCAGGAGATCCACAGGACACCCACAGGAAATCCTAAGGACACCCTCAGGAGACCCTCAGGAGATCTTCAGGAGACCTTCAGGAGACCCTCTGGAGACCCACCCTCAGCAGACCCTCAGGAGACCCTAAGGACACCCTCAGCAGACCCTCAGGAGACCCTAAGGACACCCTCAGGACTCCCTCAGGAGATCCTCAAGACACCCTCAGCAGACCCTCAGGAGGCCCTCAGGACACCCTCAGGACTCCCTCAGGAGATCCTCAAGACACCCTCAGCAGACCCTCAGGAGGCCCTCAGGAGACCCACCCTAAGCAGACCCTCAGGACACCCTCAGGACTCCCTCAGGAGATCTTCAGGACACTCTCAGGACACCCACCCTCAGCAGACCCCCAGCAGATCCTCAGGAGACCCTCAGCAGACCCTCAGAACATCTTCAGGAGACCCTCAGCAGACCCTCAGAACATCCTCAGGAGACCTTCAGCAGACCCTCAGAACACCCTCAGGAGACCCTCAGGACACCAGTACTATCATCAGTATTAGTCAGTTACCTTGTGGGGACATGAGCAGGTTGACGCTCTCCAACACGTCCAGAAAGAGTTCGTTACGTCGGTACTTGATTCCCTCTCTCCTCCAGCCGATCTGACCGGTCACCTGACTGGTGATCTGAGACTGCTCCTCTTTGGTCTGTGGGGGGGGGGGCTTAATTAGTCAATTCATCTTCAACTTCACTCTAACTTTCAGCATCCTGAACAGGCCGAGTCTGTCAGAGTCTCTGAGCTGCATTTAGACCAGTTTGAAAAAGTTTCTCATCATCATCAGGAGATTCTGGGATGAACAGCTACTTCCTGTCTGGATCCCTCCTCTACTGCTCTGCCGGACTTCTCCACAATTTACCCTGTTCAAAGGTTTTTGGGGAGTTTTTCCTGATCCGAATCGAGGGTCTAAGGACAGAGAGACTAAGGACAGACAGAGGGACTAAGGACAGAGGGACTAAGGACAGAGAGACTAAGGACAGACAGAGGGACTAAGGACAGAGGGACTAAGGACAGAGGGACTAAGGACAGAGAGACTAAGGACAGAGGGACTAAGGACACTGTGTGTGGACTCACGTGGTGCTGCAGGATGATGAAGAGGAGGCCGAAGGAAAACAGACAGGAAACAGTTACTTAGCTACTGTCAATGAAACCCAACACTTCCTGTAGATGTTTCACAATAAAAGCCCTGTCACCTGTCAGGCCTACCTGACTCTTGATGCCCTGCTGAGTGATGAAGGTTTTCAGAGCTCCAGTCTCGGAGTTCTGAGGGTAACCGAAGTCCAGAATCTCTGCAGGACACGTTACAGCTATTACAACAGAGACAGACAGGCAGGCAGGCAGACAGGCAGACAGACAGGCATACAGACAGACAGGCAGACAGGCATACAGACAGACAGACAGGCAGGCAGGCATACAGACAGACAGACAGACAGGCAGGCAGGCAGGCATACAGACAGACAGGCAGACAGGCATACAGACAGACAGGCAGGCAGGCATACAGACAGACAGGCAGACAGGCATACAGACAGACAGGCATACAGACAGACAGACAGGCAGGCAGGCAGACAGAAAGACAGGCAGGCATACAGACAGACAGACAGACAGGCAGGCAGGCAGGCATACAGACAGACAGGCAGGCAGGCAGACAGACAGACAGACAGGCATACAGACAGACAGACAGGCAGGCAGGCAGACAGACAGACATACTAAGACACAGGCAGGCAGACAGAAAGACAGGCAGGCATACAGACAGACAGACAGACAGGCATACAGGCAGACAGGCAGACAGACAGACAGGCAGACAGGCATACAGACAGACAGGCAGACAGGCATACAGACAGACAGACAGACAGGCATACAGACAGACAGACAGGCAGGCAGGCAGGCAGACAGAAAGACAGGCAGGCATACAGACAGACAGACAGACAGGCTGGCAGGCAGGCATACAGACAGACAGACAGACAGGCAGGCAGACATAGAGGCAGGCAGGCAGACAGACAGACAGCTCAGCAGAGTCTCCTGTCAGCGCTGTATTTTCTTTAGGTTTTGATTTTCTTATCCAAAGCTACAAAAATCAAAACCTAAAAAAACCACAGAGCAGCAGAGCGATGGCGGCTTCAGGAGACGGAGACATGTCACTTCCTGTTGGAGCTCAGAGTCTTAAACACAACAAAATACTGAAGCAGAGCCCTTCATTATTTCTGTGTGTGGTAAATACAGAGTGAGGAAACTGTTCCTGCCCTCATCAACCCGCCTGAGATTTATCTACTTTTATTTTTTTTTTAAAGAAATCACTTCCTGTCCTGCCTGTCTTAAATAAAGTTTACCGTCTAGAAGCTCGTAGATGAGGACGAAGTTGTTCTTCACGTTCTCCTCGCTGATCTTGCCGAAGTATGCGGACATGACGTCACACATCTTGTAGAGGAACTCGAACACCATGGTGGCGTTGACGTTCTGCTTGGTGACGGCCGCCAGCCAGATGTTGGAGCGTTTGACGTGGAAGAAGCTGGTCCGGGCGATGTTGGTGACTGGAGAGCGGACCTGCTGACGGGCGTGGATGACGTTAACTCGAAACGCATCCACGGCATTTCTCCTGGACAGAGAGACAAGACACCGTAAACATCACTTCCTGTAGGCTGCGGATGTGTTTATAGAGCGAACACAGGCCAACATTCACACACTGATAGCAGAGGCTGCCTGCCCGCTGCCGACCAGCTCCACAGAGTCCATGTGTGTCCTGTTGGACGGCTGAGGACGTGTCTCTGTGTGTGTATGGACATGTATGCACGCCTCCTACATGTCGCTCTTGATAATAACTAATAATAAATAATGACTGAAGACAGACGGAGGTCTCACTCTGTCTTGTTTCCCACTGTCTTTCCTCGGCAGCCATGTTATCACTGAGATGACCTCATCACTCTGAGAGGTTTCTGTTAGCGCTGCAGGGCTCGGTGCTACGCTCTGTTGCTTAGCAACAGACTCTCTGCATCACAGCGACAGTGAGAGTGAAGCTGCAGCACAGATTCTCCGTAGGGACGACGACGGGGATATTTCAGAGTTTCAAACTGATTTTAAAAACGAAACAGAGACTGAACAGCTGACAACTGATGTTCAAGCAGAAACAGCTGAATCTACCCTCAAAACTGCACATGAACAGACATCAACGTTTATGGTTCCCAAGTCACAACCTTTGTCTCTGTTCGTGGGAGAATCACTGAGTCACTGAGATGAAGTGTACACCATCACTGTACCTGAACACACCATCACTGTACCTGAACACACCATCACTGTACACCATCACTGTACCTGAACACACCATCACTGTACACCATCACTGTACCTGAATACACCATCACTGTACACCATCACTGTACCTGAACACACCATCACTGTACCTGAACACACCATCACTGTACACCATCACTGTACCTGAACACACCATCACTGTACACCATCACTGTACCTGAATACACCATCACTGTACATCATCACTGTACCTGAACACACCATCACTGTACACCATCACTGTACCTGAACACACCATCACTGTACACCATCACTGTACACCATCACTGTACCTGAACACACCATCACTGTACACCATCACTGTACCTGAACACACCATCACTGTACCTGAACACACCATCACTGTACATCATCACTGTACCTGAACACACCATCACTGTACACCATCACTGTACCTGAACACACTATCACTGTACACCATCACTGTACCTGAACACACCATCACTGTACCTGAACACACCATCACTGTACACCATCACTGTACACCATCACTGTACCTGAACACACCATCACTGTACACCATCACTGTACACCATCACTGTACCTGAACACACTATCACTGTACACCATCACTGTACCTGAACACACCATCACTGTACACCATCACTGTACCTGAACACACCATCACTGTACACCATCACTGTACCTGAACACACCATCACTGTACACGAACACCTCAGCAGGACTCACCCGATGTCATCACGGTACACCCTGGAGATCAACACCTCCCCCTTGTGGTTGTAGATGAAGAGTCCTCCGATCATGGCCGACGCCTGTCAGTCAGAGCTGATCATAAGGGGAAGAGGAAAATAATTATCAGAGACAACAGCTACAAGTTCAAGTGTCAACATCTAATATATGAATATCATTTAATATAAAACATAATCATCTACTGCTGTGGAGGCGCACAAGACTTCATTAAAGTACAATGAGTTAATGTAGTCATGGCAACCAAACTACACACACACACACTCACACAAACACACAAACACACACACACACACACTCTCTCACACAAAGACACAAACACACAAACACACACACACACACTCTCATATGTTTGTTGAAATATTGAGAGAAAGCTCCACCAGCGTAAACAAACACTGCAGCTGATGGATGCACCTTGTTCACCTGGTGTCCAGGTAAGTCACAGTGATGACCCCACATGACTTATGAGGTCATGCCTGTATATCTACCTCATCAGTCACATGACATGTTACTTTCGGTGACCTCTGACCTCCCTGGACCGTTTTATTATTCCGAATGTTTGGTCCAAACACATAACAACTGAATCACATGTAGAACAAGACCTCTCCAGCGCATTCCGAACTCCATTTAAAAATCTGGCATTTTAATGTGTTTTCATACATATTGACTCAGCGACACAACTACCCGCCCGGACTTTGTAACAGTTGATAAAAGCAGCTTCTTCTGGTACTTTCGGCCAACAAACAAAGGAACATGCAATATTAATCCCGGTAAGATTTCAGTCACGTTCACGTTATGATGTACCTAAAAATAACGTTATTCATCGTTAAAACTGTTGGCTAAAAAGTCGCAATGATATTTAAATAGCTGCTGTTTGTATGCGCCGAATTGAAAGACGGTCCCTATTGATCTATGTCAGATACTAAATCACGAACTACACAGGACGCCCTGCTATTGATCAGCAATACGTCATTAAAAACCTGAAATATTTATGGCTCCTCGTAGACGGCGAGGAGCTGTTAGCATCACCTGCTCACTACTGCAGCAGACAGACAGGGAGCTGGTGCAGTGCAGACAGACAGGCAGACAGACAGACAGGTAGGTAGGTAGGCAGACAGACAGATAGCTAGGCAGGCAGACAGACAAACAGGTAGGTAGGCAGGCAGACAGACAGACAGGCAGGCAGACAGACAGGGAGCTGGTGCAGTGCAGACAGACAGGCAGGCAGACAGACAGACAGACAGGTAGGTAGGCAGGCAGGCAGGCAGACAGACAGACAGGCAGGCAGACAGACAGACAGACAGACAGGCAGGCAGGCAGACAGACAGACAGGTAGGTAGGCAGGCAGACAGACAGACAGGCAGGCAGACAGACAGGGAGCTGGTGCAGTGCAGACAGACAGGTAGGCAGACAGACAGACAGACAGGTAGGTAGGCAGGCAGGCAGGCAGACAGACAGATAGCTAGGCAGGCAGACAGACAAACAGGTAGGTAGGCAGGCAGACAGACAGACAGGCAGGCAGACAGACAGACAGACAGACAGACAGGCAGGCAGATAGGCAGACAGGCAGGCAGGCAGGCAGACAGACAGACAGGTAGGTAGGCAGACAAACAGGCAGACAGACAGGTAGGTAGGCAGACAGACAGACAGACAGACAGGTAGGTAGGCAGACAGACAAGCAGACAGGTAGGCAGGCAGACAGACAGACAGACAGGTAGGCAGACAGACAGACAGGTAGGTAGACAGACAGGTAGGTAGGCAAACAGACAGGCAGACAGGTAGGCAGGCAGACAGACAGGTAGGTAGGTAGGCAGACAGACAGGCAGACAGGAAGGCAGGCAGACAGACAGACAGACAGACAGACAGGTAGGTAGACAGACAGACAGGTAAACAGACAGACAGACAGGAAGGCAGGCAGACAGACAGACAGACAGACAGGTAGGTAGGTAGACAGACAGGAAGGCAGGCAGACAGATAGACAGGTAGGTAGACAGACAGACAGGTAGGCAGACAGACAGACAGGTAGGTAGACAGACAGGAAGGCAGGCAGACAGATAGACAGGTAGGTAGACAGACAGACAGACAGACAGGTAGACAGACAGACAGGTAGGTAGGCAGACAGACAGACAGACAGACAGGAAGGCAGGCAGACAGACAGACAGACAGGTAGGTAGACAGACAGGAAGGCAGGCAGACAGATAGACAGGTAGGTAGACAGACAGACAGGTAGACAGACAGACAGACAGGTAGGTAGGCAGACAGACAGGAAGGCAGGCAGACAGATAGACAGGTAGGTAGGCAGACAGACAGGTAGGTAGACAGACAGACAGACAGACAGGTAGACAGACAGACAGGTAGGTAGGTAGACAGACAGACAGGTAGGCAGACAGACAGGTAGGTAGGCAGACAGACAGACAGACAGGTAGGTAGACAGACAGGAAGGCAGGCAGACAGATAGACAGGTAGGTAGGCAGACAGACAGGTAGGTAGACAGACAGACAGACAGACAGGTAGACAGACAGACAGGTAGGCAGACAGACAAGCAGACAGGTAGGCAGACAGACAGACAGGTAGGTAGGCAGACAGACAGACAGACAGGTAGGTAGACAGACAGGAAGGCAGGCAGACAGATAGACAGGTAGGTAGGCAGACAGACAGGTAGGTAGACAGACAGACAGACAGACAGGTAGACAGACAGACAGGTAGGCAGACAGACAAGCAGACAGGTAGGCAGACAGACAGGTAGGCAGACAGACAGACAGGTAGACAGACAGACAGACAGACAGACAGGCAGACCATGTCCTCCATGTCCTTACCCGCTCCTGCTGCTGTGTCTCCGGCTGTCTCACAGAGGACCTGCCCTCAGTCCATCAGGACGTCTGACCGTGAAACCCGGACCGTCCCGGACCGTCCCGGACCCTCCCGTCTCCTCCGGTCTGAGGCAAGATGTCGGCGGATGGAGCAGACTGTCAGCTGACGGCAGCCCGGCCGCGTCCCGTTCCGGGGGCCCAGCCTCCTTCACACAGACGCGTCCCGCGACACTGCGGGGAACCGTGAGTCCTCGCGCGTTTCTGTTCCAACGGTTTACTGCTGCTGTGGTGGTCTGATCCGGATTCTGACCAAGGACACAGTGTGCGGACTGGGACGCGTCCCTCCCTCCTCCGTGCGACAGGAGGAAGGAAGCAGGGAGCTGCGGATGAATCACGACCACTGACCCAGCAGGAGGCCGCATTCAGAGCTGGACCGTTACTGCCACCTGCTGACCCCCCGGAGGAACCGCGTCTCCACACGGAAGCAGACCCTGAGAACCGGATCTAATGGGGATCACAGGATCTAATGGGGATCACAGGATCTAATCACAGGATCTAATGGGGATCACAGGATCTAATTACAGGGTCTAATCACAGGGTCTAATGGGGATCACAGGATCTAATGGGGATCACAGGGTCTAATCTCAGGATCTAATGGGGATCACAGGGTCTAATGGGGATCACAGGATCTAATCACAGGATCTAATGGGGATCACAGGATCTAATTACAGGGTCTAATCACAGGGTCTAATGGGGATCACAGGATCTAATGGGGATCACAGGGTCTAATCACAGGATCTAATGGGGATCACAGGATCTAATCACAGGATCTAATGGGGATCACCGGATCTAATGGGGATCACAGGGTCTAATCACAGGATCTAATGGGGATCACAGGATCTAATCACAGGATCTAATGGGGATCACCGGATCTAATGGGGATCACAGGATCTAATGGGGATCACAGGATCTAATCACAGGATCTAATGGGGATCACAGGATCTAATGGGGATCACAGGGTCTAATCACAGGATCTAATGGGGATCACAGGATCTAATCACAGGGTCTAATGGGGATCACATGATCTAATCACAGGATCTAATCACAGGATCTAATGGGGATCACAGGATCTAATCACAGGGTCTAATGGGGATCACAGGATCTAATCACAGGGTCTAATCACAGGATCTAATGGGGATCACAGGGTCTAATCACAGGATCTAATGGGGATCACAGGATCTAATCACAGGGTCTAATGGGGATCACAGGATCTAATCACAGGATCTAATGGGGATCACAGGATCTAATCACAGGATCTAATGGGGATCACAGGGTCCAGTCTCCAGTGGGTTAGGTAATCTAATAACACTCCTGTCTTAAAGGGGGAGCCTGTGTCAGAGCTTGAGTGTATTCAGTGATATGAGGACCGCAGGAGGCTGGTCTCAGCTGGACCTGCCCCAGTAGGCAAATTGTGGTTTAAAATAACTTTTTAAAGTCCAGCATTTCAAAAAATTATCAAAATCAAAAAACCTAACACCACAAATACTGTGGGAATGTGATGATGATGCAGAACTGCCGCTCTTCTTCAGAGGTTTCACGCCACCTTATCTATTTATTTATTTATTATACCTGGAATGAAAATATAACAAAACAATGAGACAAAAAGCTTGTTGGACATTTTTTAATCAAGTGTTTTCCCTTTAAAGAGTGAAGACAAACAACACAGGCTCAATAAAACTCTGTTCACGAATAAATCATCAGACTGTACATTATCAACATCAGGTGTTCTTCAGACACATGAACGAAGGAGAGGATGAGTAGATGAACAGGTAAACAGGGACGTCAGTGGAAATGAGGTACAGAACACCCATATCAGCCAGTTTCCTCTTCAGTGTGAGAACCCTGAGGCCTGAACACTGGTGCCCATCCCTCCACGTCCTCCAGCTCCTCCTGGGGGGCCGGGTGGGTTATGTAATCCCTCGAGCATGCCCTGTATCTGACCTGGGTCTGCTCCCAGTTGCATGAGCCCAAAATACCTCAAGTCATGTGTGAGCTCCTCGCCGTGTCTCTGAGGGTGAAACTCCTTTTTTCTTTAGTCCCAGCAGAGCATAGATCGACCGGTAATTGGGGGGTTTGGTAGTCTGGTAAAAGGCCTACAAAGACCCCCAGATATCTGAACTCTTTCCCTTGTGACTCCCTCCCTACATGAGTGACCAGCAGAGCGTCATAGCGTCATGGCGTCAGACCCCCCCCCCCCCCCCCCCGGCATGTACTGATGAAGCCAGCTGCAAAATCCCAACAGAACCTGGAGAGGGTGGCCAGACACCCACCGGGAACACGCTCGACTTGCTCAGGTATACAAAGACTGGATGAGTAGCAGCAGCCCAGACACCCTGTATTTAAGCAGCATCCCCCACAGGACCCGCTAAAGGACTCCCTCATGATCCAAGTCCACAGAATACATGTAGACCAGATGGGCAAACTCCCACCACCCCTCCAGTGTCCTTACAAGGCTAAAGAGCCGGTGAAGTGGGACACGTTGGTTGCTCCTCTGGAATCTGACGTTCTTCAGCAGAAGCTTTCCTGAAGAGGCTGAGCAGTGTGGATCCTGACAGTTAACGCACTGAAGACCCTGCAAAAAGGGACCCAAACCAGATGTTCCCAAATCCCCCCTCACTACTTCTACCAGACCTGTCTGACAGCCCCCCCCCAGATCCGACCCAACACCAGATGGTGACCAGTACACAGCTCTGAGCAGTTGTGAGTGCTCGAGACAACCACAACGTTGATCGTAGATCTTTGACCTGAGGGGTTGTGGTTCCATGTGGGCCCACCACCTACTGTTGGTGCGCTGCCAGTAGGGGATATGTTATTTGGGATGTGGAAAGTCCCCTCTCTGGTAGGGAAGGGGTCGGAGTTGGTGCGGGAACAGATGCCAAACTCTAGGAGAAGGTCTGCACGGTCTCCTCTTCCAGACTTCATTCCAGTACATGCTGCTGAGAGGAAGACTCAGAGTCTGGGTGTAGTCCTGGAGGGGACCTCCACTTCCTGCTGGGGGATGTCAACACCCACATGGGCAACAATGGAGGTGGTGCTTTGTTACTGGACTTCGGTCATGGATTGTCCATAACAACCACCATGTTGTAGCTTCAGCTCAGGTAGTCCGCACTGGACGTACAGAAATAAATCCACTTCTGATGAGTAAATGAAAAAGAAACGTCCCTGAATGAGGTCAAACCGTTTTCCTCTCCTCAGCTCCGTGTTCCTTCACCTCCGCTGCTGAATTCCTGTTAAAAACTTTATATGATTCTTAGATCATCATCAGCAGATTGTATACAAGTTTCTCCTTTGGCAAATATAAATGTGATATTTTTAAATCAGGAGAGGTGTTTCCAGGGTCATCACCTGACGGGATGTGACATCATCAGGTCACATGACATCAACAAAAAAATCATTGGGGTTTCCCATGGCCAGGCAGAAGGACTGTCGGGAAGCAGAAAGGTCGGGATGCCGACCTCGAGAAGGCGAAGGGGCCGGCGGGGGGTCCCTTGAGTCTTTGTTACCGTGGAGACCAGAGAAGGAAGTTGGGGGTTGCCGGGTGCTGTCGTCGCCAGGGGACTCAGCCGCCAGTTGTTTGTCAGGCGAAGCACTCACTTCCTGTTTGGTGGGCTCTGATTCGCTCCCTCCTCGTCCTCCCTCCCTCTGACCGTCACTACAGTCGGAGCCGCTGCTGTGACTTCCTGTACAATCACATTTAAACATGACATCATCACGTGCCACCATATTCAAACAATACTGTCATTTTAATCTTCCATATTGTAATGTGACATCTACATCTACTTCCTGTCTGTCCGTCCTGCAGAGGGTTCCCCCCTCTGCTGCTCTTCCTCAGGTTAGTTCCCCTGACGGGAGGCTGGGGGGACGGAGGGCAGATCGTTCTGTACAGACTGTAACTCTGACTTCACTTTAGACAAGAGCAATACTCAGATAGCACGATAATAATCCAAGAATAAATAATAATAAATCATTTAAATAGAAAATGAAGTGAGGAATCTGTCAGCCCCCCTGACCGCCAGACGTTCTGACTCCCAACTCACGGTTGCTCACGTCTTCCAGGTAGAAGCGGACGCGCAGCTACTCAAAAAGTCTTGTGCAAATAGTGCAAAGAGATTGATTATTTTTGCTGAGGATTCTCACCTTCACTGTGCTGACTTCCTCCTCCTCCTCCTCCTCCTCCTCCCCAGGCCAGCAGCTGGTGCAGGGGGTGAGGCGAGCTGTATGGGTGAGGGACAGGGTACTGGTAGGGGAAGGCTGGGGGCCTCTGGGGGCCTGAAGCCGGAGTCTGCGGGTCACAATCTGATCCTTGTTGACCGGAGGCGTCTTCATGATCCAGCAGAGACATCACACCCAGATCTGATAGACAGGTGGAATCACATGATCAGTACTGGTTTGAGGGGGTCAGGACCTGAACTTCGATACTCCTCAGTACCTGCGGGAACATGGACTCGTCTGAAGACAACTTCTCCAAACCTTATTAAAGCTAATACACTAAAGTCTGAGCCTGACCGTCTGTAACATAAGAGTCCGTTCATTCAACGTTACTGCAGCTGCAACAGCACAGTCTGCCTGAGACAGACTTTCCTTCTCTGTCACGCCACACAGTATGTATATATATATCTATATTTATATATAGTAGATGAAACCACCTGGATGTATTCAAACTGGTAACATTAGAGAATATGCTGCTAAACAATCAGACCATTCTGTATGAGTGTTGTTTCTACTGAAAATATGACCACATAATCTGTAGAAGAATAACAGCATTTGATAAATGATGAATTATCACAGCTATGTATTTAAAATCAATTTTCCCAGCTCCAGACACGTCCAGTCCTGGGCTGCTCATCAGGGACTCACCCCCACAGAGGTCTCCGAACACGTAGTAGCACTGTTCAGAGAAGGTCACCTTGTTGACGGTGTGTCGGATGTAACCGGCCTTCAGCAGGTTTCCTGCGTACTTGCGAGCTTCGCGGCGGTCGGTGAAACCTTCCACGTTACGGTGGAGCCAGTCCACCACATCTGAACCTGGAAGGGGGGGTAGAAAAACTCACATGTTGGTCTTTTTGAACCAATTATGGTGTAACTCTGATGCCACAGCTCTCCATAGCAACAGCTGCTGAGGCTCCTGGGTACTGTAGTATCTATCGACATCCCTCAGACCAACCTTGGCCTGTCAGGAGGAGTCAAATATCTGATGATGAGAGCAGAACCTGCAGCCGCTCAGGAGTTTGATGTGCTGGAACAGACACAGACTTGCTGTCCTGTTTGATCGGTGCAGTTCAGATAAAGTGGTCCAGCCTCTCAGACTGGGGGGGGAGGGGGATGTGTGTGTCTGGAGATGCATCATCACACATCACAGGATTCACCACAGTCCTGTTTCTCAGCATTGATATGCGTCTTTCTTATCTCATTCACCTCCCTGGTCAGATCAGGTGTGTGCTGCACTCGTACAGCTAACCCTAACACTTGTAACCGTGATGCTTTGATGTCACCTGAAAGTGACCCGTGAACCAAAGGGAGGAAAAAGGTCTCATGTCCCGAACACTTCCTGATCATCCAGTTCCTACCCCTCTTCCTCCCTACAGGAAGGCCCTCTTTGTGTTAAACTGAAATACGTCAGGCTACCACCAGGGCTTCCTCTGACAGGCTGAGCAGATCAGGTCATCAATGCAGCTACACTTTGATTCATGTGAGTCTGACATCAGGTCCAGCCAGTGTTTATGGTCAGGGTGGAGCGTTTGTCTGTTCTCATTCCCATGTAGCATGACGGGCACTGCTCAGCTACACTTCTTACCAATGAAGGCGTTGGGGATGGTGATCTTCAGCCACATCCGGTCCCGAACCTCCAGGCCTGACTCAGGATTGGCCATCGCCTTGACAACAGCCGTCATGTCGCTGTGAATGGTGAGGTGGTTTTCTTCGTGCACGCCTGAAAAACACCATCAGATTATTGTTGTTGGAGTCTGGCGTGGACAGAATGGACGGATGCTGCAGTGGCTGATGGGAGTCTTACCGTAGTGTGGGAGGAGCCTCCCCGTCATGGCGGCAGTGTGAGACACCCAGGCAGCGGGGTCGATCGGACGGACTGGCTCACCTTGGAAGACATGACAGACACAGAGTATGTAAACCAAACCTAATCCATAAACACTGGACATACAACAGATTCTATCACGTCAAACTATTGTAGAATGCATTTATTCTGTTCCTGTTCCTCATTAGCAGTTCATCTGATGATAACAACCACATACTTTCCCTTTTTCCTCCTCAAGACATAGTTTAAGGGTTAAGGGTTAAGGTGAGTGCTATGGAGGGAACAGATTATGTATGTTAGTGTGTGTTGTCAACTCACTCCTCGGCAGTGTGAAGCAGCCTCGTGGGTTTGGATCCCAACACTTTGCCACCGTTAACGTCACCGGACTACCGACAGGTGGATAGGTGGACAGAGAGACAGAGACAGACGACAGACAGACAGGTGGACAGGTACATAAAGAGACAGTAGCAGTATTAGTAGTACATGTAGCAGTCTTTGCAGAAGTAGTTTAGTTTTCATGTGAATGCAGAACATGTAAAGAGTTGATATTTGGTGTTTAGACTCTGACTGTCACCAACAGACAAACATCAGATCATCTAACAGCATCTGAAACCAACTTTTCCAATGTCAGAACCAGTTTGACATGTCCAGCCGTCACCTGTTGGACACTTTGTAAGCCACCCTGCTCTAACTGTGTCGTAGCAGTATTATTAGTACTAGTGGCTGTATTTGTGGGAGAAGCTGTACAGTCAAACGTGATTGGGAACAGATGTACAGAGCTGATATTCACTCAGGCAGCACATGAAACAGAGAACTGAAGTCATTGTCTGTGGGACACAAGTTCATCTACTGTTAGATAAATAACACAGTTTCTGCTACTTTCCACAGCTGTAAAATCCTGACAATACACCTCTATGCCGAGTTTTACTGTCTGATAAACCTTCAAACACAGTCATCTGCTTCTCCAACTGGACTCTTGGATCAGATTTCACGTGTCACCTGGACCTTAAACAACACACCAACAGCCTCCTGTGCTGTTTTAATGCAGGACTGAACCCCCGCTGACCGCCTGCAGCCCTGCAGCCCTGTGAGGCCGAGCTACATGCTGACATCAACATGCTGACCTGCTGGCGTTCAGCAGGTACAATGTAGTAGTATAATGTGTATAATGTGTGTAATTTGTATAATGTAGTAGTTAATGTGTATAATGTGTATAATGTGTAGGTGCAGCAGGGAGAAGACGTGATAGAGGCCCTGAGTTTGTGTGTGTCAATGCAGCAAAGTATCTGTCTGAAACACCTCAAGATTCTCTGCAATAGGACTAGTAGTAGAAGTCATGGAAGGAGTAGTAGTATTAGAAGTAATACTATTAGTAGAAGTACTTTCAGATGTCTCACCCTGGTTTGTGAACAATCTCTCTCAGGACTCGGACAGCGTCGTCGTTACTCATGTTCTCAAAGTTGATGTCGTTCACCTGACAGACACACAGAGGAAAGTACTGCTGTTACTGTTATTACCACGAGCAAATACTGCTGTTACTGTTATTACCACGAGCAAATACTGCTGTTACTGTTATTACCACGAGCAAATACTGCTGTTACTGTTATTACCACGAGCAAATACTGCTGTTAGTGTTATTACCACGAGCAAATACTGCGGTTACTGTTATTACCACGAGCAAATACTGCTGTTAGTGTTATTACCACGAGCAAATACTGCGGTTAGTGTTATTACCACGAGCAAATACTGCTGTTACTGTTATTACCACGAGCAAATACTGCTGTTAGTGTTATTACCAGTTACTGTAGTACCTACAGTAACAGTATTAACAGTAGTATTAGTACTGTAGTACCTGCAGTAACAGTAGTATTAGTACCTACAGTAACAGTAGTAACAGTAGTATTAGTACTGTAGTACCTGCAGTAACATGTCTCCAGGCTCGATGCGTCCGTCTGCTGCCACCGCTCCGCCCTTCATGATGGAGCCGATATAAATCCCTCCGTCTCCTCTGTCGTTACTCTGACCAACAATACTGATACCCAGGAAGTTATACCTCTCTGAGAGACAGACAGGGAGGGAGAGAGACAGGCAGGGAGGGAGGGAGAGACAGAGAGGGAGAGAAAGACAAGGAGGGAAAGAGAGACAGGCAGTGAGGGAGAGAGAGAGAGAGAGACAGGGAGAGAGAGAGACAGGGAGGGAGAGAGACAGGGAGGGAGGGAGAGAGAGAGAGACAGGGAGGGAGAGAGAGAGAGAGAGACAGGGAGGGAGAGAGACAGGGAGGGAGAGAGACAGGGAGAGAGAGACAGGGAGAGAGAGAGACAGGGAGGGAGGGAGACAGGGAGGGAGAGAGACAGGGAGGGAGAGAGACAGGGAGGGAGGGGGAGGGAGAGAGACAGGGAGGGAGAGAGAGAGAGACAGGGAGGGAGAGAGACAGGGAAGGAGAGAGAGACAGGCAGTGTTATGGTTATCTGAAAACTCAAGTGAGATCAGAACTGTTATGACACCACACAGGTAACCCTCACACCCTTACACCCTTACACCCTTAAACCCTCACACCCTTTAACTTTTTAACCCTTTAACCCTCACACCCTTACACCCTCACACCCTCACACCCTCACACCCTTTATCCCTCACACCCTTACACCCTTTAACCCTTATACCCTTTAACCCTCACACCCTTTAACCCTCACACCCTTTAACTTTTTAACCCTCACACCCTCACACCCTTTAACCCTCACACCCTTACACCCTCACACCCTCACACCCTCACACCCTTTAACCCTCACACCCTTACACCCTTACACCCTTAAACCCTCACACCCTTCAACTTTTTAACCCTTTAACACTTACACCCTTACACCCTCACACCCTCACACCCTTTAACCCTCACACCCTTACACCCTTACACCCTTAAACCCTCACACCCTTTAACTTTTTAACCCTTTAACACTTACACCCTTTAACCCTTACACCCTTTAACCCTTTAACCCTCACACCCTCACACCCTCACACCCTTTAACCCTCACACCCTCACACCCTCACACCCTTTAACCCTTATACCCTTTAACCCTCACACCCTTTAACCCTCACACCCTTTAACTTTTTAACCCTCACACCCTCACACCCTTTAACACTTACACCCTTTAACCCTTACACCCTTTAACCCTTACACCCTTTAACCCTTTAGCCCTCACACCCTTTAACACTTACACCCTTTAACCCTATCAACCCTACCCTATTAACCCATCCTTGTAAAAATATGAAGAGATATTAGACGGGACGTTCTCCCTTTGACATGTTGGTCTTTGAAATCTATCAAATGAAAAAAGATTTAAAATACCCCGACTCTCTTTGATGAGAACCTGCAGACACAATAATCCACATAATGACATATTGGAACATGTAAAGTAGCAGTGACACACATCTGTCCACATCTGTTCATCTCCTCTAGAAAGCGCTGAGAGGAACGCGATCAATGAAGCAGTTTTATTATCTAGTGACGTCCAAACGGTCCAATCATTTTCTCTTATTATGTCTCCTCCACAGGAGACATTTTACTGCTGATACTTTAACTACATGAAGCTCAGAATACTTCTGTACTTTTACTTGTAATGGAGTATTTTGACCTTGTTGTACTGGTACTTTTACTGAAGTAAGATCTGAGTACTTCTTCTGGTACTCACCCATGTTTAGAGTAACAGTGATGACGTTGAGCGACATGGTGGAGTCAGTGACACTGCTGAAAGACACAGACTGACAGACAGACAGGAGGACAGACAGACAGAGAGACAGACAGACAAGAGGACAGGAAAGAGAGGAAAATGAAGGACAGATCAGTGACAGAAGAACTTCAGAAAGATAAAGATAGAAGACAGAAGAAGCTGTTTGACTTCATCAGATAACATCAGAGACAGAATCCAGAGAGCCTGACAGTCAACGCAGAGGGCTCAGGAGGAGCTTCCTCTATGAGACTGTCAGAATAAGAGCACTGCCTCTGGGTGCAATATCTCCACAGGGTTGTACTGTTTGACACCCGCTCACAGTCCCTGATCCATGTCCACCATGTTGCACTGTTGTCTTAATGAAGCTGCAACAATGCGGCATATCTGGATTTTTATTTACCCCACTTTGCTGTTTGAAAAGCTCCTGACAGACACAAAGAGATGCTGAACTCTGTCATTAATGTCATGTGATGAGTGTGTGTGTGTACCCTCTCCATCCGCTGTGTTTTGGGTTTTCGGTGGCGGCGGCGTTGACGCCTGACGAGTCTTGGCGAGGAGCTGCTCTGCCCCGTTGACTGGCTGAACCTGGTGTGTGACATCACAAAGGGAAACACCTGTTTGACTTTGACACGTTACAGGTGAAGGTGTGACAATAATCAGTATATCAGCAAAAATACTGTAAAATATTTTTAGGATATAAAATGAAAAAAATAACATTTACCACAAAAAACTTAAGCAAAATGTAAAAATATTAATCGAAAAATTCAGTTCAAATGAAAACAAATCTAAAAATGTAAAAAAAAAAACCTAAATTATTGAATTAATATCCCGTTAATTGAATAATGTTAGCAAGAATAAAAACAATTTAATGTAATATAATATTGGTGAAACTTAACTAATCAGAGAAAAACTAAATAAATTACAGAAGCTATAAATTCAAAACTCAAAAGAAATATGGAATGGAATTATGAAAAATTTTTGAATCAAATGTAAAAAAGCGCACATCATAAAGTAAAGAAAAATACCTTTGACAACAAAATCAGACAAATCAAAAACATAAAAATGAAAGATGTTAATAATCCAAAATCCAGACGAATCCAAAAATTTGACAAAACTGAAAAATATTAAAAAGTAAAAAAGCAGAGATAAATGATGAATTATTCCAGTGTAATATATATATATAAATTATAAATACATATAAAATTAAAGCAGCAGAGAGTCTGACTGACTGACGCAGGAACATATTATTTCTGCTTTCAGATCAGCTGGGACTCTTTTATCTGATGGACAATACACGCCGCACCGCCGGTCACATGACCTGCAGCAGCCAATTGGAGCAGGAGGAGGAGACCAGAGTCTGAACAGGTTTACTGGAGCAGAAGAAGAAGGCCCGAGGGCAGGTAACTGTATGTTTTCATCAGACTGACCAATCACAGGAGAGCAGCTGATGATGTGAATGAGCCACATGTCAGACAGTGTTTGTGTTTATGTTCAGGACATTTAAAGGGGCAGTTCAACATTTTCCAACATCATTCTTTTCTGTTCGTCCAGTAAAGAGGGAGATCCAGGACATGTTTAGCCTAGCTTAGCACAAAGACTGTAAGCAGGGGGAAACTGTTAGCCTACAGTGGTGGAAAGGACCTAAGTACAACGTCAGGGGTCACTATACAGTGAGGGTCCTCACAAGTATAAACAGACAAAGACGTGTGTGTGTCTGACCTTCCTCCCGAGTCTTCGTCAGAGGAGCAGAAGCTGGTCGTCTCTAATTGGCTGCTTTGTTGGGTTGACGAGCTGTCACCTACACCTGTTGGCTCCGCCCCGTTCTGTTCAGCTGGTTGGTGGGCGTGGTCATTCAGACGGCCACCTGCAGAGAGAGCAGCCAATCAGAGGCACAGACAGCAGGATGATTGACAGGACGGACACTCAGAAGGAAACCTTACCTCTCTCACCCTCTCTCCCTCCTCTGGGGGGGGGGGAGGCCGATTTGACCTCCGACCCCTGGAGCTCGTCCTGACCGCTCACTGCAGCAGCACTGACAGACAGACAGGTAGAGAGACACGCAGGGAGAGAGACAGGCAGACAGGCAGGCAGGGAGAGAGACAGGCAGGGAGACAGACAGGCAGACAGGCAGGCAGGGAGAGAGACAGGCAGGGAGACAGACAGTAAGGGAGAGAGACAGACAGGGAGAGAGACAGGCAGACAGACAGGCAGGGAGAGAGACAGGCAGGGAGACAGACAGGCAGACAGGCAGGCAGGGAGAGAGACAGGCAGGGAGACAGACAGGCAGGCAGGGAGAGAGATGGGGAGACAGACAGGTAGGGAGAGAGACAGGCAGGGAGACAGACAGTAAGGGAGAGAGACAGACAGGGAGAGAGACAGGCAGACAGGCAGGCAGGGAGAGAGACAGGCAGGGAGACAGACAGGCAGACAGGCAGGCAGGGAGAGAGACAGGCAGGGAGACAGACAGGCAGGCAGGGAGACAGACAGGCAGGCAGGGAGACAGGCAGGCAGGGAGACAGGCAGGCAGGGAGAGAGACAGGCAGGGAGACAGACAGGCAGACAGGCAGGCAGGGAGAGAGACAGGCAGGGAGAGAGACAGGCAGACAGGCAGGCAGGGAAACAGACAGTCAGAGAGGGAGACAGACAGGGAGACAGACAGGCAGGTAGAGAGACAGACGGACAGGTTGTGTTTCAGTTCATGTTAATCACTGCATCAGTGACCGAGTGGAGACGTCTTCACCTTCATGTTTCTTTATCCAGTGAAGATGATTTTATCATCAGTAAATGTATTTATGTGGTTTCTGATCTGTAACTTTTCCCAGTTTGTCTTCTTCACTCAGAAAGCCTTTCCTCTGTTTTCTCCTTCATCTCTTCTGTGTGTTGTTTATCAACTCGATATTATTCCATCATTTATCACTATTTGATTTTACACTTTTCAGCCCTTACAAAACAAAAAAATAAACACTTAAATTTCTCTACAGTTATATAAATCAGAAACATATTTAGTTTTGGGCACAATAAAACTTAAACAGCTCACCTACAATAAAAGAGAACATTTGCACCAAACAAAGATCATTTGTTTCAAGACACAAACTAAGTACAGATTTTATTTAGAGCTTTGACATCAGTAATCACTAATAAACACAATTAAATTGTGTTGCTGTTATCAGCTGATATGTGATCAGTGTTTGACCTGTCAGGTGAGACAGGTACTCACTGGAAGGACGGAGGTCTGGAGTCTCCGATCCCACCTGTCCTCTCCACGGGGGGCGGGGCCAGGCTGGTGGGTGTGGCTACAGACTGAGTGTCCGACCCCCTGAAATCTGACTGACAGGTGTCTGAAGACACCAGCTGCAGAGAGAAAACATCAGATAAAGACCTGAAACAGGATCAGCGTCAGTCAACAGGTAACACGAGAAAGTGTGTGTGTATGTGTGTGTTTCTCACCCAGCAGACGACTCGTCCGTTCACAAAGGGAAGTCTGGCATCATCGTCACTGATCTCCTCTTTGACCACCCTGCAACACACACACATCTTCATCATCATCATCATCATCATGAAGAAGATAAATACAAACAGACACAGTCCCCACGACCACTGTTATATGAGGATAACATAACTTACTGCAGTCTAACAGAGAATGTAAGATATAATATAGTATGAGTAGAACAAATAAACAATACATGAAGTATAATATATAGGCGACAAAGAGATGTTTCTCAGGCTTAAAGAGATAATGCTGAACATTGGACTGACCCTTTAATGTGTCATATGAATACAGTCCTGCAGTCCCCATCTTTCTCCACTGTGTCCTCACAGTGTAATCAAGACAAACCACTCACACAGCAGATTCACTTTGATTTTCTATTTATATTCTTTAATCTATTTATAAGTTCTTCAGGATATTTTTATATCCAGAGTTGAAGCTCAGTGTGTTTAACAATCTGAGAAGGTTTCAGCTTTTATATAATCCTCAACACACACACACACACACACACACACACACACACAGTTATATAACAGACTGTCAGCTTAAAACAAAAGCTCTTTAATATTCACTCTGATGAAAACTGCCTGCAGTGTGTGGTGCCACTGTGTGTGTGCGTGTGTGTGTGTATGTTACTGGAGACGGATTAAACTCACTTTGGTTGATTTTTGTCGACTTGCTCTGCATTTATTTTTGTCTTTATTTAGCAGCTATTAAACTGTCCTCCCCACATGCACAATGTCCTTTATTCACCACAAGACTGAAAGCAGGGGGAAACTGTATATTTAGTTAATGTAAATCCCTAAATCTGAACCAGTACCAGAACCATACCATTACAGTCATTTCATCTCAGAGCTGATCTGCTCTCTTTAAAAAATTCTTCATGATCTGATCCCAGATTACACATTAAACATGTCTCCATCAACACAACAGATGCATCAGGTCACATGACCAACATGTCTCCATCAACACAACAGATGCATCAGGTCACATGACCAACATGTCTCCATCAACACAACAGATGCATCAGGTCACATGACCAACATGTCTCCATCAACACAACAGATGCATCAGGTCACATGACCAACATGTCTCCATCAACACAACAGATGCATCAGGTCACATGACCAACATGTCTCCATCAACACAACAGATGCATCAGGTCACATGACCAACATGTCTCCATCAACACAACAGATGCATCAGGTCACATGACCAACATGTCTCCATCAACACAACAGATGCAACAGGTCACATGACCAACATGTCTCCATCAACACAACAGATGCATCAGGTCACATGACCAACATGTCTCCATCAACACAACAGATGCATCAGGTCACATGACCAACATGTCTCCATCAACACAACAGATGCATCAGGTCACATGACCAACATGTCTCCCTCACCATCATCACCATCATGGGTTTCACCAACATGACTCACCAGTAAAATATATTTATTTATTATTATATGTAAATATTTGTAAATGCTGTATTAATATTTTACAGATTCTTGTTTTAAAGTCTGAGGTGAACCATCTTTACACTTAATCTTCAACCAATTCTACAGTCAGTAACTTATTGATCAGTGTGATGAGAATCAGTCTTATTAATAGTAATGATGATAATAACAGAAATATTAATAATAGTAATGGTGACGCATTGTTATAGTGATGATCACTCTTATCGATACTATCGATCACGTGACTCACCCGAAGTCGTCGTCCACGGACTTGAAGAAGAATTTGACGTTCGGTTTGTTCAGGACCTGTTTGAAGTCCGCCAGGGTGACGCGCTGCGCGGGCACGTTGATCCGGATCAGGTAGGGGGTCTCCTGGTCCTCCAGGTGGTAGATGACCCGGGTCTCCTCCGCCATGTTGTCCCCCATGGAGCCCTGAACAGCCCGGAACAGCCTGGCACGGCCCCGACCACCGCACCGGCCTGGAGGAGAAGGGAGAGAGGGATGCTGGGAGAGAGACACCTGTCTGTCTGTCTGCCGGTCCGTCCGTCTGTCTGTCTGTCTGCCGGTCCGTCCGTCTGTCTGTCTGCCGGTCTGCCGGTCTGTCTGTGTGTCTCTCCCGCAGGTCTCCGGTCTGTACTGGTCCAGATGTGTTGGTCCAGCTGCTGCAGGTCTTTGATGCTCTCAGCCTCCTCCGGAAGTGACGCCACCGTCAATGCAGAAACCGTGTCAGACACCACTTCCGTTTGAACCCTTCAGAATAAAAGCATACAGGTTTCTGCAGAGGACATGAGGATTGGTGATGAAGTCCTTCCTAAGTCCTTTTCACACCTCTTCTCCAGATTTTAAATTTATTCCACTTGGGTTTTACTCGTCTCTTTATTTCTTTGGTATTTTCTGTTGTAATTTTACTTTGTTTCATTTGAATTCTGTTATTAATGGACTGACTGGAAAGTAAACAGACTGATCCAACAGTCTGAAGTGTAGACTGGAGATATTATAGCACCATGTTAATACTTATTGACTGTATTTATAAGCACCTTTGAAAGCAAAGTTCTCTACAGTGGTTATTCTGCATTGACTTCCCTAAACACATCGCAGGTTGTATTTATGTTGCAGTACTTTAACATCAACAGCATCATGTGATTTTACCTCATGTCTGCATTTTACAGCTTTAATTGTGAAAGCAAAGCCATAGCTTTTCCGGTATATTCCGGAAACTGCAGATAGGATTTTCATACGAATCACTTTACTTTTCCGCCTTTCAATTGAGTTATGGTTATCTACACTAGATATTGATGAATATGTTTCAGAGGTCTCTATGTCAAGTGCACCACTAACGGATCACTGCTCATTAAATCTTGAACTGAAACCAAAATTAAGTCCTGAAAAAAGAAATATTAATTGGAAATTCTATGCAGACTTATTAAAGTCTGAACACTATTGTAAAAAATAAAATAATTATTATTAGAGATTAAATTTGACACAACTATTGGGAGTTATAGTAATAGATGGGAATTTTTCAAATATAAAGTTAGGCAATTCTCTATCAAATTTGGAAAACAAAGAAGCAAAGATATGCAGGAACAAGAACTTTACTTAGTTCAAGAAATCGATAAATGTTGTAAAAGGTCACCAATGTCAGATGCAGATATGTCTAATTTTATGATTCTCCAATCGAAATTGGATGATTTATACCTGAAAAGAGCCCGTGGCGCTTTCATAAGATCCAGGGCGAAATGGACTGAAGAGGGGAAAAAAATACTGCTTATTTCTGTTCACTTGAAAAAAGAAGACGAGAGAAACGCTATTAATGTTCTTACAATTAATAACTCAGAGTGTACAGATCATAAACTGATATCAGAAGAAATACACAGATTCTATTCTACTTTATATACTTCTTCATATTCCAGAGAAAGCTCCATTGATCTTTTTGAGAATATAAAAACCCGCCTTCCTCCTCTTAATACTGATTTTGTTGAGATGTGTGATTCTGAAATTTAAATGTGGGAACTGGAAAAAGTAGTTAAAAACATTTCAGTGGGAAAAGCTCCAGGTCAGGATGACCTAACCACACATTTTTATTAGTTTTTCTGGCAAGATATCAAAGGACTCTTATTTTATGCCAGTCGGGAATGTTTTATGAATAAGGTCATGATGCCTACAATGAAACAAAGACTAATAACACTCGTATACGAGTTAAAACAATGAATGACATTTACCCCTGTGGTGAATTCTTAAGACTCAAATTTAATTTGAACTGTAAGGAATGTGCTTTCTGTAAAACAGAAGTGGAAACACTTGAACATTTAATGTTCTCTTGTAGTTTGTCTGTTTTGTTTTGGAAAGATTTCAAAATTGAATAACCTATAATAACATGAATGTACCACACCTGACCTACAATGATGTGAGATTTGGTTTCATAATGGAGGACAGAAAACTAGAATACAACATAAATATTTTGATCATACTCGCCAAGTACTTTCTGCACAAGTGTAGATTTTTAAAAACTACCCCACTCTTTAACATCTTTCTGAAAGAACTGCACCTTTACTTTGATTCTTTAAAACTTATGAAGTCAAAGAAAGCCCTAATGCTATATGACGGTTTATCAACCTTTAATTTTGATTGATCCCCTTTTATTTTATTTTATTTTACTTTTTTAATTTATTTTCATTGCTTTACTTTACACTGTTGTTCTGTCGCTCAGTTCTGAAAGTAACAAATTTTGTAACTTGAATTTGAATATGCTTCTTTGTACTTTGCAATAATAAAGGGAAAAAAAACTTTACTTTTCCGCCTTTCACTGAAATATTTCAAATATTTTCATTTATATAAATTTCTGTTTTGACGGATTAGAATTTGAGCAAAAATCTCTTGTGACATTTTATTATGAAATTTAGAACACGTTTCTTCAGACAAAATGTTTTACTGGAGAATCTGTAATAACCTCCTTAAAACTGCCTGGAACCTCTTGACAATCCTTGGGATCCCCTCAGGGTTCAAAAGAGATCCTGGAAACATGGAGGCACTATGATTTGTAGTTTCAAGTTTTTATTCCTCTTCAAACATTCATCACAAACTTTCTGTGAAGCGGCGTTCACTGACAGCTGGGAACAGTGGGATGTTTCTGATATTCAACATGTTTCAGTTGATCAGCCTCACAGTGATCCAGTATTGATCAGGATCTATAGATTTATTTCAGGTTTTATAAAATAAAACCACTCCTGTTATTTTCTTTTTAATTTGACTTTGATGAAACCAGTTTCTGCTCGTCTCTTTCGGATTTCCAGCCTCTGCATATTTGCTACTTTTCCTTTCCTCAGTAAAGCTCTTGAATCAGTGAACATCAGCTGACGTCTGTATTTATTGCTGCTGATCGAAGGCAAAAAGCGTCAGAATCAACTTAAAAGGGACGAACACGAAGCAGACGAGCAGAACTGAGGCGAAACCTCTCAGTTCCCAGCTACAGTGAACCCAGCACTAAGGCCACTCAGGTGGAGGTCTGCTGGTGGAGTCACATGACGACTCCGACACAGTGATAACGTCCAGTCGAGACGGTCGTCTGCAGGCTGGTTAGAGTCAGTCAGAGTCAGGAGGTAGAGTTAAAGATGTCTCTGTCTGCTGGAGCGCCACGTCTTTAGTTATTAAAGCAACCGTTTGTTTAAACGACGGCTGAAGGACAAACACTTTGTGAGACAGTGAACACATCGTTCCTCACACCTGACCCACAGGTGTAACCGGTCACAAAGGCTGCAGGTGAATTATCGTGATTCAGTTTCTCATCATGACACAATAATTATGTTCAGGAGGCTCATTTCTGTCAGGAGGTGCTTGCGTCAGATGGTTCCAACATTTAAACACCTTCAGGAGAAAAGAGGAGTTATTTCACTTTAAATCAGAAGTGTTCGATGTTCCTTCAATGAGACCTCTGTTAGCAATCAGGCCTTTAGATGACAGCGACTCGGACGTGTTTCTATCATCAGCGATGACTAAAAATACTCTAAAACATTCAAAACAGTGACTTTAATCTCAGAATAATCTGACGCATCTTCAGAAATTTGACTTTAGCTTCATAGTTCCAAACTTTTCCTTTTCCGGACAGAAATGAGCCTCCAGGTTGTTGACAATAAAATATAAAAACCGTATCAATCATCTATTCTTCAACAAGTGGAATCAACTGGTCAGCTGGTTAAATCTGATGATGATGATGATGATAATGATGGTGATACAAACTGCTTCGACTGTGAAAACAAAATTCTCGTCTTATTTCAAGTTATCGGTTAAATTGCACTGAGGAGTAAAAATCTTTAAATGTTCTCTGGGACCTGGTGTCCAATCAGAGGAGCCGACTCAGGGCCGCCAGCCACACTTTGATCAGCTGTTTAAAGGTCCTGATGAAGAAACATTCACGCGATCAATTGAACGATCAGTCACGTGATCAATCATAAAGCAGCAGCCCTGAGCCGTGACCTCTGACCCCCCTTATCTTTAGGAATCTCTGGAGTGAACTTCCTGTCATACGGAGGCGGAGTTTTCTTCATCACAGTGTTCAAACTTTCAGCGTCTTTCAGCTGGAGCCGTCCCCACGGCAACAGCTTTCATCATTAGTCTGCGGATGACAACGTCCCGCCGCCACGCCCCTTTACCTGTAACAACCGACCAACCACAGGTGGAATTCACGCAGAGACGTTGACGTCCCGCAGAGCGATGGCGGCAGTCGTCCCAGCGGGAGCGGGGACAGTTATCGTGGCGGCGGGCTGCGGGGAGGTGGAGGGGGAGATGACGGACAGAGCAGGACCGCTCTGAATGGTTGGGGCGGTGCCGGTCTGGAACACGATCTGCTGTAACGTCCTTCTGAGGTTTGGATGCATGCGGCGCTGAGTGTGGTTGAAAATCTCCGTTGCAACGCACTTCATCACCCCGGAAACCAGGTCGTCGTACAGCGGCACCGTGTACATCCTGGACGTCTGCAGATAGGAAAGAGTTCATGTTCTACAGGTGACAGGTATGACGACAAGTGTGACCCTGACACAGACGTCACTGTAGACAAACTCAAACTTCTGCTACACCTGCCACACTACACCTGGTAAACACTAAACTATGTCAGTAATTTATGGACATCTTAATTTATTGAGGTAATAAGTAATATTTATAGTATAGTATAATTATAGTCACACACACACACACACACATACATACATATATATATATATATATATATATATATATATATATATATATATATATACATACACATACACATATACATATATACACTAGAGTATATCTATAGTATAAGTACTCGCAGCAGGATCTCTGTTTGTGTACTTTGTGTTCTTACGTGTTTGTAGAGGAAGGCCCGGACTCGGTGTAGGTCCGGGTAGAAACTGTTCCTCACAACCAGCTGCAGCCAGCGGATCTGAACTTCAGCATTCAGACCATCAAACAGGGACGAGTAACATCCAGACAGACCTGCCATCACATCTGGGGGAGGGAGAGGGAGGCAGGGAGACAGATAAATGACAGGTAAACCCCCACCTGCGTCACCTGCCCCACGACCCTGTGGAGGAACTGGGTTGTAGCGAACATGAACAGCCCGCCGTGAAACGACTCGTTTCTCTCTCAGAATCTGACCCATTCGCTCCATTAAAGGGTTTTATCTCATTCAGTTAGCAGTGGGCAGCTTTAGTTACTTTACAGATTCAGATCATTAAAACTAAATCTAATCAATAATCAGTGATGTAATACTACAGATGATTTAAAGTCATCGTGCTTCTTCCAGCTCCAATCATCAGTATCAGGACTGAGCGTGTACCGTGGGGCAGCGGCGAGTGGTCCAGCATGCGGTCGAGGAACAGGACGATCTGGAAGGTGCTCCAGGCCGAGAGGTCAAAGGTCACCACAGCCTGCAGGTCTGGGGCGTCGCTGCTCCTCCACAGGTCACACAGATCCTGAACGGGCTGGATCAGAGCGCCCCCCGCTGACAGATCCGGTTCATACAGAGGAGGTCCAGACCCGCTGAGCCAGCGCTCAAACTCCAGACCTGACCACACACACAGGAAGTGATGTCACAGACTCAAGTAAAACAAAACATGTTCCAAATGTTCTTCATGGATGAACTACAACATTTAAATACTCTTACTTCATTAAAAACACAATAATATAGTACTATTCTATAATAAAGTGACACTGAAATGAGCATAATGACTTATTTTACTGACAATACAGAATCCCACTAATACTAATACTGTGTTAAACACCCCCCCCCCCCCCCCCCCCCCCCCCCCTCACCCTCTCTCTGGGCCACAGCAGCATCCTTCAGTTCAGGGAAGTAACCCAGGAAGTAGTCGATGAGGTCCTGAGCCACCACACTCTTAAACTTAAACTCTG
>CM062202.1:320000-340000 GCA_031216445.1 Lateolabrax maculatus
CCCAGATGAGCCCGTTTTAAACTCCATTTAACCGGTTTAACCGATTTAACGGAACTCTAGCCGAAGCTAGCCTCCTTTAGCTCCAGTGACTGAACCAAACCAGGTTTAAAAACCGGAACTTTCACAGCGAACCTGCGTCTGACGCGTTAACTCACTAACTAGTTTCACTAACCTGGTTAGCAGAGCCCGGTAACTAGCACAGTCTAATTAGCATTAGCAGCGCATTGTTGGGGGGTCGGGGGGGGGGGGGGGGGGCAGTCTATGTGAAATCCATCAGGACCCGGAGCAGAAGAACCAGACCAGCACCGGCTCCTCAGGGGGACTCACCCCGGCTCCGGGCGCTGAGTCCCGGGCGCTGGATCAGAGCCTCCCGGTGGGTTTACTGTTAGCTGGCGGTGAGTTGTGTCCGTGTGATGGAGGAGGAGGTGGAGGAGGTGGAGGAGGAGGAGGAGGTGGAGGAGGAGCACCGGGAGGAGCACCGGGAGGACACGGCAGGATCTGTCGGACAAACAGGAAGTCACTACAGCAGGAAAAAGTTTGTGCAGGACAGAGGGGGGCGCTGCGGAGCCAATCACAGCCGCGCAGGACAGAGGGGGGCGCTGCGGAGCCAATCACAGCCGCGCAGGACAGAGGGGGGCGCTGCGGAGCCAATCACAGCCGCGCAGGACAGAGGTCAGCAGGCACGTCACTCATTCACAAGAACGATCACGTGATGCAGAAGTCTATACATTATGATTATTCCGCAAATTTAAACACAAATTTCGATTAAATCATTAAAACTGTTCATAAGTAAAACAGGTTAATAAGTGTAACACACTAAATTAATGAATTTATAATTAGTGGGAGATCTGTCTTAAAAACAGAACAATAATAAGATATTTACCAAATGTATGTATGTAATATTTATTTAAAATGAACTTAGATCCAGATTATTTTAAAATAAAACGATGTGGAAAAATTAAAGAGAAGATTTGAACTGAAAAGTTAAAACTGAGTTGAATTAGTTTTCAGAGTAAAAGGATTAATCTCAAGTGTCTGATGTCAAGAAGCTCCAGTGTGGGTTCAGGTCCAGGTTCTGTCAGCTGATTCATTTACTAAAACAAACCCCTTGTTTCTAAATGAAGTTCATGAGCTGATTTCAGATCTGGATCTTTGTGTCATTATCTCATTTATTTAAGGTTGAATTCGTCCACCTTCTTCATATCTAATGAGCAGTGAAACACAAACATTTCATCTTAAAATAACTTTATTGACAATATTGCTGCTTCTAACAAGGCAGTTAGGATGTCATGTTAGAAAAAGACAGCAGACCCACACCGAGACATGCCGTCATGTGACACATCACATGACTGAACCCTCCACTTCCTGTATTTGTTGAGCTTCATTCAGCTCTTCAGAAGTCTGCCTGTTTTTTTTCTTTTTCCTCATTAAAAACCTAATTTTTAGGAGACAGAGTGTCAGAAAACATGTTGTTCACCACAGAACCAACTACCAGTCCAAAGTCCTGCTGAGATGATCAGTGATTGAACCAGTGGACTGACGAGAAGAAATCATCACATTTAAAAAAAGAAGAAAAAAGATTTACACACCTGAGGTGAAATCACTGAATAAGAAAGGAAAACAAGCTTCTAGTGTATTGCTTTTATTTGATTTATGCCCTTTTTCAAGACTCAGGTGTAATTTCTGTTATTTATAATATTACAAAAATTATTATTACACATAGACGGACACAGGTCACCTGGATCAGTGAACCACCTGGTTATTACTCCAGGTAACATTAAATAAAGGTTTACCCAGGCTCACAAAACCACTATATGATGGTTACACACACATAACCAGGAAATTCAAGTATTATATATATTATAATATTATACTGTATATACTGAATGTTTCTGAGGACAGAAGCTCACATAGTAAATCATTAATATTCACTTTTATTTTGGAATAAAACCTGAAACATTTTTGAACCCTGTCTCCTACCAAACATATATATCTTCTACTAAACTGGATTTTCTTCACTGTCATCATGCACAGAGGTCAGACGTCAGAGGACATAAGTCAGATGTTGGAGGTCAAAGGTCAGGATTTGAAAAAGTCATTTCAGGTGTCCTGGTGGTCTTGGATACACTTCCTGTCTGCCTCTCAACTCTGTACTCATCAATTAAAGGCAAACAAATTAATTTTAAAAAAAGCGGGAAAAAAGGCAGCGTCTCGTGACTTTTTAAATATTATAATCTTAATTTAAAACGTAATTTTTAGGAGACGGGATGTCAGAAAACATGTTGTTCACCACAGAACCAATTTAAAGTCCTGCTGAGATGATCAGTAAGTGGACCAGTGAACCGACTGGTTAACCAGTTTGAAGAATGTTTATAAACATTTCACATGTTTTTTACATTAATAAACTTCCTGACCCTCTGCAAATATCCAATCACACAGCGCCAGGTCATCACATGTTCACACAGGCAGACCTGGTTCAGGTCACAGAAACAGATAAAAAACTTTATTAAACACAAAAATGTCTCCATGTTGCAAAAAAGCAACAGTAAGTCACATCAGAATCTGAATAAATGAGTTTATATAGATTCATGATCAGCAGCAGCTTCATTATCTACAACACAGAGAACAGAACAGGAACAGAACATGAACAGGAGATGGAACAGAATAGAAACAGGAGCAGGAGCAGGAACAGAACATGAACAGAACTGAACAGCTACAGGACCTGGAACAGGAACAGCACCTAATGAGTGAATCGAACCTCTGATCCCAAATCTGTCCTCATCCCATTAAATAAACATTTATAGAAACTTGACCTCCTGCAACCCAGTCTGTCCCTCTTCACCCTCCTCTTCATCCTCGGACAGAGATCTTGTTTTCCACTGCGGCCAGCATGGAGCACAGCCGAGAGTTCTCATTTGCCAGCAGCTTGGACGGCTCATCAAACTCTGCCACCTGAGCCAATCAGATCAAAGTAAACTTTATATAAAGTCACAGTTTTCTTCATTATCATGTTCAGCTGCTTCTTAAACACACTTTATGAATTTGGTTTTGACCCAAGTTAAATAATTAACTAATCATACAAGTTAGAATAAATGTTGATTTATTTCTTTCACTCTCAGTAGCTCAGACATTACATCACTGTGACATCACTGCGACATCACTGCGACATCATCATAAAGCCTTGCTGACTCAAGATGGTTAGTTTCTGTGTTCAGCGATCATATGACGGTGAACTGGACAGTCAAGCTTTTAGTATTAAGAGAAGAGTACGTCAGGCTGTCCTTAAAGTGTCCTTCTGTTCACAGTTAGTACTGTACTCTTAAAGGTAAAAAAACTTGTGGTGAAGAACATAGAATATGTTTGTATGCAGATGACAGGATATTATATATCTCACATATACATAAATCAATACATTATCTGATTAACTTTATAAAGATACATGTTAAATGTTGGACTGAAGCAGTGCTGTTGTACTACATGATCTTTTCAAAGTCAGTTACAATAAAAGATGTAAAGATGTTCTAATTACCTTAACTTTAATAGAAAGTGTATGTGCTGTAAACTAAAACTGACAATAACCAAATTACTAAAATGTGACTAAAACTTGTCTGCATCAGAACAGTTAAAGTCCTAAACAAAATATATAATCATTCCAGACCTAAACCCAGCTGACACCTGCTGAACTCCTATTGGCTGGTGCAGGTCAGTACCTGTCCCTGGTTGAGCACCATGATGCGGTCTGAGGCGAGGACAGTGTGGAGGCGGTGAGCGATGGTCAGGGTGGTGCAGTCCTGGAATGAACTCCTGATGGTCTCCTGGATCAGAGCGTCCGTCTCTGCGTCCATGGCTGCTGTCGCCTCGTCCAGGATCAGGACCTGAGAGTCCAGAACCGACCAATCAGACGACCCAAGGGGAGCAGGGCTCAAAGGATTTCCTGTCTGTCTGTCTGACCCGTCTGTCTGACCCGTCTGTCTGTCAGACCCATCTGTCTGTTTGTCTGTCTGCCTGTCTGACCCGTCTGGCTGTCTGACCTGTCTCTCTCTCTCTCTCAACCTGCCTGTCTGTCTGTCTGTCTGACCCGTCTGTCTGCCTGTCTGTCTCTCACCTTGCACTGTCTTAGCAGAGCTCTGGCGACACACAGCAGCTGTCTCTCTCCCACTGAGAAGTTGTCTCCGTTCTCCACCACCTCCGAGTCCAACTTCAGGGGCAGCTGGGACACCTGGCAAGTGGACAGGAAGTCAGTCCGCAGGTGGACAAGTGTGTGTTTCTAGTTCATTATATTAAATACATATATAATATAAATTAAAATCCTGACTTATTTTTGCTCTTTGACGCTGAAAACCCATCAGAATCTGCTGCTGGATCAGAGCTGTAACCTGCTGCAATGCTCTCTCAGATCACCTTCACTCCCACATTTATCACATCATATTTTATAGTTGTACTCACACACTCCTTCATGTGACTTCTCTCCAGAGCATCCCAGATCTGATCCTCGCTGTACTGGTTAAAGGGGTCCAGATTGAACCTGGAAACACAAACAGATCTTATCTGAGCTCACGTCACGTTATGTCAAAAGGCCACAGCTTTCCAGAGGAGTGGGAAACATCGGACGGACTTTCCTCAGGTGTTCCTACCTGAGCGTCCCACTGAACAGCACCGGGTCCTGCGGGATGATCGACAGCTTGCTGCGGAGATCGGCCAGGCCGATGTCACTGATGTCGATGCCGTCGATCAGGATGGAACCTCCACAGCGCTCCACCAGCCGGAACAAAACCACGCCCAGAGACGACTTCCCTGCTCAGAGACAGGCAGACAGACAGGCAGAAAGACAGGCAGGGAGACAGACAAACAGACAGGCAGGGAGACAGGTAGACAGGCAGACAGACAGGCAGGGAGACAGACAGACAGGCAGACAGACAACAGACAGGCAGACAGAAAGGGAGAAAGGGAGGGAGACAAACAGACAGACAGGGAGACAGAGAGACAGACAGGCAGGGAGACAGAGAGACAGACAGGGAGATAGGCAGACAGACAGGCAGACAGGTCTCAGAGTCTTCATCAGTCAAACCCTTGTCCTGAAGAGACCCAGAACCCTGTCCTACCTGATCCGGTCCTGCCAACAATGCCGACCTTCTCTTTGGGCCGGATAGTGCAGGAGATCCTGTTGAGAACCAGAGGGAGGTTCTCCTGGTACCTCATCTCCACCTCCCTGAGCACCAGCTCCCCCTGCTGGGGCCAGTCAGCCTGAGGGGTGCAACCCTTAACCCGGGCTGGGGCCTCCTGGGACAGGGACTGAGACACAGACAGCATCATGATTAATCCAGGCTGAGATAGAGAAGATGAAATCACTACTGACACCAAAGATGCTTATTAACACAGAAAATTGTAAACTACTTCCTGACATTTTACCCAACCAGTTCCTGCCTGGTGTGGAGGCTGGACCACACCCAACATGCATAGGTGTAGTTTGAAGATGTTTGTTTACACTTTTCTTCTCCGTTTTAAAATCACTTTCTGACAGGGGGTTAACGTGGGATTAACTAAACAGCTTGTTTGATGCTCAGGGCCTCTACTAATTTAAATTACCCATAACACCCTTGTATCTTCACAGAATTCCAATATTATGTGATCTGCTGGTTTCGTTATTGGTTCTTTGGCCTCATCTGTTAAATCTCAGAACTCCGGGTGTCATTTTGGACAAGACTCTGACTCTTGACCAGCATCTGAAGAGTTGAACTTTGATAAATACCCACCTGAGACAGGGAGGATTATTCATGCTTTTATTTCCTCCCATCTGGACTAATGTATCTCCCTTTTCTTTCTTCTTAGCAAAACAACCCTGAATCACCTCCAGGTGGTCCAGAAAGCTGTTGGAAAGCTTGGATCTGGTTGTTAGAAAACGTTTTAGACTAAGGTACACAGGTGACGAGAAACGAGCCTGTTCCCAGTACCTGGATGTAGTGATGGATTCTCTCAACAGAGGTGAAGCGAGCTTCAGTCTCAGAGGCCAAACGCACTGTGAACTGGAACAACCCTGTTAACTGGAAGAGGGACAGTCTCATGTCACATTGTCGGGACTAAAGGTCCTCTCTAACACCAACAGGAAGAAGCCTTTAAGGTACCTGGACAGCATAGGAGATGGCGAGCCCAGCGTAGGCAGGAGGGATCTGCCCGTGCATCAGGACCATCATTAGGGCAGTGATGCTGATCAGAGCCACACTGATAACATCAAGACGCACCGCCAGCCAGCGCATCGCACAGCTGAACAGGTAGAACGGAGCCTGGTTCTGGTCCAGCAGAACCTCGTACCTTAAAACAACAACAGAACAGGCAGGGGGTTAGGTCCTGGATCATACCCTGGCTTTCAAGGTATTTCACGATATGGTTCCGACCCTGACCTGTTGAGGAAGTCGCGGCCCCTGTCGTAAGCCTGCAGCGTAGCCAGGCCCTGGATGCTGGAGGTGATGTGGGACATGAAAGGCGTCATTGTCACGTTTTCCAGTCGCTTCAGCTCTCGGATGAAGACCCTGGAGACACTGTGGAGAGCTGCGAACAGCAACACCAGGGGACCCACTGCTACCAGGAACCATGGGAAAACACAGCTGATGACGCAGAGGCAGAAGAAGACCAGGATCACGTTCTGGATGAACATCTCAGCCTGGAAGGGCAGGCGAGTGTCGACTGGGAGGGGGAAATGTGAGAAGCTGTCACTAAAGTTTCTGAGAGGTCAGGTACTGTACAGCGTCTCGGAAATGGCGGTGTCGTCCAGTCCTTTACCTTCGTCCATGTCCTTGGAGAAGCGGTTGAGGATTTGTGCCGTGGGTATCGTGTCGAAAAACTTCATGGGGCAGCGGAGGATCTTGTGGAAGAGCTGGTCATGCAGCTTAGATGAGGCGCGCAGAGTTCCCTGCAGGACACAAGCAGGCCGTGATTCAACACTGCTGATTACTGACGGCCTTTAGCTCATGAGCTGCACCAGACATGTAGTGAGTTAAGTTGCACGTTTGATCTGGTCTGAGTGTCTGATTGATATTGGCGTCAGCATTGGAGAGTTAACACTAAAAAACAAACATCCTTTAAATTTGTAAATGTGTTCTGACAGATGTGCGCACTTTTGTCATTTTAAGTTACTTTTGACCTTTTACAAGGTGTCCACGCAGCTGTATTTTAAAAAAACTGTTTAGCCTTTTCTTCCACTGTCATGTACCAACCAGGTAGACGTTCCTCCGGGTGGCTGCTCCGGGGAGCGTTAACCTGTTGCTCATCACATTTTGAGGTGTCACTTACGTGGTCCTACGGGTCAGGAGGTCACTGAGGTCATCAGGACCGTAGGTGACGTCATACCTTGACGAAGGCTATGCCTCTGATGAGTTTGAAGAGCAGCATGACTCCCATGGAAGAAGCGTAGACAGCAGCATAGTGTTGCATCATGGGATTGTCCTTCATACTGAAGCTCACAGCCGAGCTGTTCCCCTGGGTTACTGTGATGTTCTGGAAAAACAGGCACAGAAAAAGAGAAGAAGAGTCAGGAGGAGAGACATTATGAAAGCAGGAGAGTTAAAATGGTATATGGAGGGGTAATGATGATGAGGAGGTGAAGAGAAGGAGGTGTCTGACCCCGCTGCCCTGGTTGATCCAGTAGCTCAGCCACCCCTGGCAGAAGGCGGAGCTTCCCACATTCAGAATAAACAGAGCCAGAATCAGCAAGCAGGAGGCGGAGCCACCACACGCCACCATGTAGAGCCGGAACACGGGCCAGGCCACGCCCCCACACTGCTGCTCCTCCCCTTTAATGTCACATGACCAAATACAATGAAAAACAGGGTCCAAAGTCTTCTTCTGTAGAACCAGACGACGGGTGAATACATTAATCAAACATGGCCGCCATGCCTCACCAAGCTGTAACATATTAAAAAAATACTGTTGGTTTCTACAGTTTTCAATAAAAGATGTCCAGAACAGAGCAGAGCAGAACAGAACAGAGCAGAACAGAGGTGCAGAGGTGGTCTGTGTTACCGTTATCCTTGACGACCAGTGCGTTCTTCTTCACTGATCCTGGTTTACTGTCTGCTGGTTTCCTCTGAGAACCGCCATTCTTCCTGCTGGGAGGCTGAAACAGACAGGCAGGTAGTAAGACAAGAGAGAGAGACAGACAGACAGGTAGTAAGACAAGAGAGAGACAGACAGGCAGACAGACGGACAGTTACCTCTATGTAAGGAGTGTCTCCCAGCTGGAAGTGGTTGAACATGGCGGCATAGTCTTTATTCAGTTTTATCAGGTTGTCATGGTTACCCTGCTCCACTATACTCCCCTCCCTCATCAGGATGACATCATCACAGTCCACCAGGTACTGAAGACACAAACGCACAAAGGTAATCTCCATGGCAGCCATGTGCAGTAAAGTGTCGCTGTACCTGTCAGGAGGAGGTTCACCTGCAGCTGGTGGGTGACGAAGATGACGGTCTTGTGGCGAAGCTGCTTCCTGATGGCGTTACGGAAGATGTGGTTGGCCACGTGGGCGTCAAGGGCGCTGAGCGGGTCGTCCAGGATGTACACGTCCCGGTCACTGTAGAGGGCACGGGCCAAGCTGATTCGCTGGCGCTGCCCACCACTCAGGTTGGCACCACGCTCACCGATCTGATGGGCGGAAATAAAGCTGTAATTTATTTGAGCTGTAAACACATTCATGTCATCTAACAACAGTTCCCGTAAAGTCAGTAAAGTATCAAAACCACTCGTCAGTCTGTGTTACGTACTTCCATGTCGTCCCACCTTTGAGCCGTGCAGCTGCGCAGGGCAAAGTGTGTACGACACCACCACATCTACCTGTATCTGAAGCACGGCCATACTGAGCTACAAACAGGAAGTGATGTCACCTCTGTAAGGTCAGCATTGGGCAGCAGGGCGAGGTCTGGTCTGAGACAGCAGGCACTCAGCACGGACTGATACCTGCAGAGACAGAAAGACAACCACAGGTCAGTCGGCATGGCCTGCTGTAGGGGCTGGACCACACCTGTCCTCTCACCTGTCCTCCTGGTACTCCTGTCCAAACAGGATGTTGTCTCTCAGTGTTGCATTCAGAATCCAGGCCTGCTGAGCCACGTAGGCCAGCCGTCCTCTGACAGCCACACTGCCCTCCAACATAGTCATCTGTCAACACACCAATCAATAATCAATACTGTTCGCTCCACCAGCAGCAGTACAATCGAGTTTCTACAGGATGTTGTGTCATCAGTACCGGAGGTGACCTCACCTGCCCCAAGATGGCGGAGATCAGGGAGGTTTTTCCACTGCCGACGCTACCACAGACACCCACCAGCTTCCCCTGGACAGACAGACAGACAGGTGGACAGACAGACAGGTGGACAGACAGACAGACAGACAGACAGACAGGCAGACAGGCAGACAGGCAGGCAGATGGACAGACAGGCAGACAGACAGACGGACAGACAGACAGACAGGTGTACAGGCAGATGGACAGACAGGCAGACGGACAGACAGACAGGTATTAGTGATATATTACGCTCTGACTCTGGCTCTGCAGTACTTGAACCTGATTCCTGGACCCACCTGCTGGACTCTCAGGTTGATGCAATGCAGGGTGCTCTGAAGTTGCAGGGAGACATGGGGGAAAGGCAGGAGATGAGGACAGGCCTCCTCCTCCTCCCCCTCTTCATCCTCTGGACTGGAGGCTTCATCTCCTCCTCTAAGCAGGGAGCCGGTACCCTCTTCCTGCTCCTCCTCCTCCTGTAGAACCAGGTCTCTGCACCTGAAAGTCCCCACACACACTTTATCTCTTCGTCTAATTCAGAAATTGATCTTCGTTGTGAAATATTGTGAATGAATGTCAGTACTGTATCTGAATATGTTGTCTGTGCCACTGGCTAACGTTATTGCGTTATCAGGTCATGGTTTTCCTGTTTAAAGGCTCCTCTAATGCAGCCTTCATTAGACAGTCGGTGTGTACGCTCTAATGATTAACATGGAACTGTTGGTTTACTTGTCCCTGTGTCTGTGTCTGCTGGCTGTCCAGACACATGGGCTGGGCTGAATGCTCTGTCCGCCCCCCTCCCACGCCAGACTGGCTCCACACATCTCCACGGCAACGTGAGGATTGTCAGGCAACGCACGGATGTCGTCGACCTCCGGCAACAGGAAGAGACTCTGAGAAGAGAGACAGAGGACAGAGAGGTCAAACCAGATCAAACTGGTGAACGAGCCCTTTATTTTACTGGGATGTGATTTTGGCCGAAGCTTCCTCAGATCAAACTGAGCTTTGTTTTATATCTGCTCCCTCAGCTCGTTCCTTCCATCCAACTATTCATCCATCTTTTAATTTCCCTGTTCATTCATCCATCTATTCATCCGTCCATCCGACAGCCAGGGAACAGCTGAACCCTCCAACCTCTCAACACCACTAACTGGACCAAGCATGACGGTAGCTCACTGAAATATGACGAAAGCTAGGAAGTTATGTAGGAAAGGAGAAAGGTAGGTAGGTAGGTAGGTAGGTAGGGAGGGAGGAACTAAGGTAGGTAGGGAGGTAGGTTAGGATCAGACCTTGAACCTCTCCATGGCCACTGAAGCCTCAGACAGAGACTTGACAGAGAACGGCGTGACCTTCAGGGCAAAGGTCATGGAGTTAAACACCGTCACCACAGTGAAGGCCTACAGAGACAGAAAACAAGAGCAGTTCACATCCAGAGCCAGAGAGCTGCAGCCTGCTGTGATGCTCACAGGTGAAGAGAGAGAACTGTAACGAGGTGTGGCCAATAGGTGGCTGAGCAGTAAAGACATTAAAACACATGATCCGAGTCACAACTTCAGGTAGTTTGACTTGTATTTTTTTAGCTTGGTACCTGAGCTGCTGTCAGGTCGTATCCTAGCAACATGTGGGCGGAGAATGTTGCCACGCTGGCGATGACGACCACTATGGGAGCCACGCCTACAGTGATGCTCTGGAAGTAGCCTGTCAGCTCCAAGATCCTCCGCTCCTCGTCACGGATCCCTGAGAGACGACATGAGTCACAAACACTGACATCGCTGTTCACCTCTCTGTGAAAGTAGAGCCAGATCCTTCAGTTATCAAGCTCCTCTCCTGTGGAACCAGCTCCCAGTTTGGGTTCTGGAGGCAGACCCCCTCTCCTCATTTAAGAGTCTGCTTCAAACGTTCCTCTTTGATAAAGCTTATAGTTAGGGCTGGCTCAGGTGAGTCCTGAACCCTCCCTTAGTTATGCTGCTATAGGCTTAGACTGCCGGGGGATTTCCCATGATGCACTGAGCTCCTCTCTCCTCTCTTATCCCATTACTGCATGTTACTAACTCCACCTCTTCCTGTAGTTTGGAGCTTTCTCTCTTCCTGCAGGTGTTTGTGCCTCTGGAGCTGTAGAGTCTGGATCTGTGACTGCAGCCGTCTACTGCCCCCATGTTCCTGCTCCACACTCACTGCTGCACTGATTATTATTAGTCTGATTATTATGTTGTCTGTCCTCCCCCTCTCTCTCCCCTCTCCCCCTCTCTCTCCCCTCTCCCCCTCTCTCTTCCCCTTTCAGCCCAACTGGGTGGAGGCAGATGTCCTCCACCCAGAGCCTGGTTCTGCTCCAGGTTTCTACCTGTTAAAGGGAGTTTTTCCTTCCACTGTCACCAAGTGCTGCTCATGGTGGAACTGTTGGGTCTGTGAATAATATTTAAAGAGTCGGTCTGGACCGGTTATAATTTGGTGCCATGGCAATAAAATGGACTTGACCTCTGTTACCATGGCGACAGGCCAGGGTGCGCGGGCAGGTGAGTACGTACTGTGGACGTCCTGGGCGAAGGCTTTGACCCAGGCGTACATCTTGATGAACTTGATGTAGCTGAGGATCTCGTTCATCTTCTGCACTCGTCTGTCTGTGACGGCGACGCCCTTCCTCCTGAAGTACGCCGTCAGTCTGGAGCTGAACATCTGATCAGAAAATAATCATCAATAAACCTGATCAGTTTCTACAGGTAGAACGTTTAATCAAAGACGTACACAGTCAACACTTTGAATACAGATCCCTACCAGACACAATACTGAGATGTTACAGAACACTGAGACAGGCAGACAGACACACAGACAAGCAGGGAGACAGACAGGCAGGCAGACAGACAGACAGGCAGGCAGGCAGGCAGACAGACAGGCAGACAGACAGGCAGACAGACAAGCAGGCAGACAGACAGACAGACAGACAAGCAGGCAGACAGACAGACAGGCAGGCAGGCAGGCAGGCAGACAGACAGGCAGACAGACAGACAGACAGACAGGCAGGCAGACAGACAGGCAGACAGACAAGCAGGCAGACAGACAGACAGGCAGGCAGGCAGACAGGCAGACAGACAGGCACATAGACAGGCAGACAGACAAGCAGGCAGACAGACAGACAGACAGGCAGGCAGACAGACAGGCAGACAGACAAGCAGGCAGACAGACAGACAGGCAGACAAGCAGGCAGACAGACAGACAGGCAGGCAGACAGACAGACAGACAGGCAGACAGACAAGCAGGCAGACAGACAGGCAAACAGACAGACAGACAGGCAGGCAGACAGACAGGCAGACAGACAAGCAGGCAGACAGACAGGCAGGCAGACAAGCAGGCAGACAGACAGACAGGCAGACAGACAAGCAGGCAGACAGACAGACAAGCAGACAGACAGACAGACAGACAGACAGGCAGACAGACAAGCAGGCAGACAGGCAGACAGACAGACAGACAGACAGACGCGGACTGACCATGGTGGGGTAGAAGAGGATGAAGACAGCTGATCCCAGCAGAGATGTCGGCCCTAGTACAAACAGGTTGTAGGCAACACCAAGCACGGCCACCAGGGGGCCCCCTGCTAACAGACTGCCCACTGCTGCAGCCTCAAACATCCTCTGACCGTCACTGCAACACATGTTCACCAGCTGAGAGACAGACGGGTGGACAGACAGGTGGAGAAAGAAACAGACACGTGGAGAGACAGGTGGGAAGAGAGACATACAGGTGGAGAGACAGGTGGACAGACAGACAGACAGGTGGAGAGGCAGGTGGGGGGACGGTTGGGGAGACAGGTGGAGAGAGATATAGACGTGGGGAGAGAGACAGACAGGTGAGGAGACAAGCGGGGAGACAAGTGGTAAGACAGGTGGAGAGACAGGTGGGGAGAGAGATAGACAGGCGGAGAGACAGGACGACAGAGAGGTGGGGATACAGGTGGAGAGGGAGACGGACAGGTGGGGAGACAGGTGTAAAGAGAGAGAGAGACCGAATCAAATATTGAATATATGTTTTACACCACAAAATAACAAAGATAGCCGACAGACAGAGAGACAGACAGGCAGGCAGAGAGACAGATAGGCGGAGAGACAGACAGGCAGAGAGAGAGACAGACAGACGGAGAGACAGACAGGCGGAGACAGACAGGCAGAGAGAGACAGACAGGCAGAGAGAGAGACAGACAGACAGAGAGAGACAGGCAGAGAGAGAGACAGACAGACAGAGAGAGACAGGCAGAGAGAGAGACAGACAGGCAGAGAGAGACAGACAGACACTAGCAGAACCAGTACCTGTCCCATGGACTTGTCCCTGATGCTGCGGAGCTTCAGGATCTTGTTGAAGGACAGACTGAGGACGGCTCCTCTCAGTCTGGATCCTGTCCTGTAGTTCAGGGCCCAGGTCAGAGCCAGAGACCAGGACCGGACCAGCTCCGTGGTCAGGAGACCCAAAACCAGCAGCAGCCCGTAGCCCAGGTCTGACTCCTCCTGCTGGGTGTACTCCAGCAGGCGCTTCACCACAAACGCCTGGAGGATGGGGGGCATCACTGGTTATACTGGTTGGACTGGTGGGACTAGTTCTACTGGTGATACCAGTGGGACTAGTTCTACTGGTTACAGGGGTGGCAGCGGCTCAGGGTAAGAGCTGGAGGGACTAGTTAAACTGGTGGGATTAGTTATAGTGGTGATACTGTGGGACTAGTTCTACTGGTGGGACTAGTTCTACTAGTTATACGGATGGGACTAGTTATACTGGTGATACTGGTGGGATTAGTTATAGTGGTGATAATGGTGGGGCTAGTTCTACTGGTGGGACTAGTTCTACTGGTGGGACTGGTTATGCTGGTCATAATAATTGCACTGGTTATAACAATCATACTGGTCTCACTTATCTGGTTTAAGTGGTCATGCTCATATTGATTTTACTGGTCTTACTGGTGTAACTGGTTCTGACTCACCGGACCACTGAATCCTGCCAGCTGTGTGATGGTGAGACAGAGGATGGAGAGGAGGAGACGAGTCCGACAGAAAGACCAAACCACTGAACACAAAGACGCATCGCTGCCCTTTGACCTCCGCTCGTCCTCCCACAGGGACGCCAACCTGAGGACACACACACAGAGAAACACACACACACACACCCACACAGAGAAACACACACATACACAGACACACACAGAGAAACACACACACACACAGAAACACACACACACACAGAGAAACACACACACACACAGATACACACAGAGAAACACACACACACACAGAAACACACACACACAGAGAAACACACACACACACAGATACACACAGAGAAACACACACACACACAGACAGAGAAACACACACACACACCCACACAGAGAAACACACACACACACAGAAACACACACACACAGAGAAACACACACACACAGAGAAACACACACACAGATACACACACACAGAGAGAAACATACACACACAGAGAAACACACACACACACACCCACACAGAGAAACACACACATACACAGACACACACAGAGAAACACACACACACACAGAAACACACACACACACAGAGAAACACACACACACACAGATACACACAGAGAAACACACACACACACAGAAACACACACACACAGAGAAACACACACACACACAGATACACACAGAGAAACACACACACACACAGACAGAGAAACACACACACACACCCACACAGAGAAACACACACACACACAGAAACACACACACACAGAGAAACACACACACACAGAGAAACACACACACAGATACACACACACAGAGAGAAACATACACACACAGAGAAACACACACACACACACAGAAACACACACACACAGACATACACACACACACAGAGAAACACACACACACACACAGAAACACACACACACAGAGAAACACACACACACACACAGAAACACACACACACACAGAAACACAAAGACACACACAGAGAAACACACACACACAGAAACACACACACACAGAGAAACACACACACACACACACACAGAAACACACACACACACAGATACACACAGAGAAACACACACACACACACAGAAACACACACACACAGACACACACAGAGAAACACACAGACACACACAGAGAAACACACACACACACAGAAACACACAGACACACACAGAAACACACACACAGATACACACACAGAAACACACACACACACACACACAGAAACACACACACACACAGATACACACACAGAAACACACACACACAGAGAAACACACACACACACACACAGAAACACACACACACAGAGAAACACACACACACACACAGAGAAACACACACACACACAGATACACACAGAGAAACACACACACACACACAGAGAAACACACACACACACAGAAACACACACACACACAGACACACACAGAGAAACACACACACACACACAGAGAAACACACACACACACAGATACACACAGAGAAACACACACACACACACACACACAGAGAAACACACACACACAGATACACACAGAGAAACACACACACACACACACAGAGAAACACACACACACACAGATACACACAGAGAAACACACACACACACACAGAAACACACACAGAAACACACACACAAACAGAAACACACACACACACAGATACACACAGAGAAACACACGCACACACAGAAACACACACACACACACAGACACACACAGAGAAACACACACACACAGAAACACACACACACACAGATACACACAGAGAAACACACGCACACACAGAAACACACACACACAGAAACACACACACACACAGAGAAACACACACACACACACAGACACACACAGAGAAACACACACACACACAGATACACACAGAGAAACACACGCACACACAGACACACACAGAGAAACACACACACACACAGAAACACACACACACACAGATACACACAGAGAAACACACGCACACACAGACACACACAGAGAAACACACACACACACAGAAACACACACACACACAGATACACACAGAGAAACACACACACACACAAACACACACACACACAGAAACACACACACAGAGAAACACACACACACACACAGAAACACACACACACAGAGAAACACACACACACACAGACACACACAGAGAAACACACACACACAGAGATACACACAGAGAAACACACACACACACAAACACACACACACAGAGAAACACACACACACACACAGAAACACACACACACAGAGAAACACACACACACACAAACACACACACACACAGAGAAACACACACACACACAGAAACACACACACACAGAGAAACACACACACACACAGATACACACAGAGAAACACACACACACAGACACACACAGAGAAACACACACACACACAGATACACACAGAGAAACACACACACACACAGACACACACAGAGAAACACACACACACACAGAGAAACACACACACACACAGATACACACAGAGAAACACACACACACACAGACACACACAGAGAAACACACACACACACACAAACACACACACACGATGAAGTCTTCAGTCCTGACCCTGAAAACTCATACAGATTAAATTGATTAACAGATTAAACTTGTTTACATCGATAGAATCGTGAAGCTTTTTGCTTTCCAATGATGTTAAACTTGTCAGAGTTAATCTGGGTTTGAAAAACGTAATTGACAGTGAATATGATCCTGAAATCAGGGAACGAACTGAAATTCATCATCTTTTAAAGAATTTCCTTATTTGAACCCCAAAACAACCCAGATAAGAACACTCTCCTGTTGTTGGTTTTATTTTGAAATGACTCTGTTACACTGGACAGCTGTTTCCTGTTTTGTCATGTGACATGATGTATTCTGGGAAATGTAGGCAGCATGTTCTCATTTTAGACACAGCTCAGATGTTTTTAATCATCAAAACACATTTGTTTATTAGCTCCTCCCACCTCAGGCTGTTGGCATGGCAACCCTCCCGCTGGGACACGGGCCAGATGTCGTCCAATAGGAGCTGTCCTTTCCTGTGGGCATGTATGACCAGAGGAGTCAGCCAATGAAACGTCATGAAGGAGAAAAGACCTGCTCTGTCGACCGGATGACCACACCTGAGAAGACAAACACACCTGAGAGGTCAAACACACCTGAGAAGACAGACACACCTGAGAGGTCAAACACACCTGAGAGGTCAAACACACCTGAGAGGACAAACACACCTGAGAGGACAAACACACCTCAGCACACTAACACACCTGAGAGGACAAACACACCTGAGAGGTCAAACACACCTGAGAAGACAGACACACCTGAGAGGACAAACACACCTGAGCACACTAACACACCTGAGAGGTCAAACACACCTGAGCACACTAACACACCTGAGAGGACAAACACACCTGAGAAGACAGACACACCTGAGAGGTCAAACACACCTGAGAAGACAGACACACCTGAGAGGACAAACACACCTGAGAGGTCAAACACACCTGAGAAGACAGACACACCTGAGAGGTCAAACACACCTGAGCACACTAACACACCTGAGAGGACAAACACACCTGAGAAGACAGACACACCTGAGAGGTCAAACACACCTGAGAAGACAGACACACCTGAGAGGTCAAACATACCTAAGCACACTAACACACCTGAGAGGTCAAACACACCTGAGAAGACAGACACACCTGAGAGGTCAAACACACCTAAGCACACTAACACACCTGAGAAGTCAAACACACCTGAGAGGTCAAACACACCTGAGAGGTCAAACACACCTGAGAAGTCAAACACACCTGAGCACACTAACACACCTGAGAGGACAAACACACCTGAGAGGTCAAACACACCTGAGCACACTAACACACCTGAGAGGACAAACACACCTGAGAGGTCAAACACACCTGAGAAGACAGACACACCTGAGAGGACAAACACACCTGAGCACACTAACACACCTGAGAGGTCAAACACACCTGAGAAGACAGACACACCTGAGAGGTCAAACACACCTAAAAAGACAAACACACCTGTCTGTGTCTTTAGCTCCGCCCTCCTCCAGCTCTTCACCATGGCAACCAGCTGATCTGTCCTCACACAAACCCAATGCACCCTGACAACACACACACACACACACACAGACATAGAGACACACACACACACACACACACACACACACAGACACACACACAGAGAGACACACCCACACACACACAGACACACACAGAGAGACACACACACACACACAGAGACACACCCACACACACACACACACACACACACACACACAGACACACACACACACACACACACACACACACACATACACACACATAGACACACACACACAGACACACACAGAGACACACACACACAGTGGCCTGATTCAGTGTTAATGTAGTCATGACACAGGTAGATCCTGCTCTCTGATTGGCTCAATCATACTTCAGTTTTACGTCTGTTCCTCATCAGAGCTGCAGGTGTCTCACCCTGCAGGTAACCATGGCAACTCTCCGTGTGATATTTGCATTGATCAGACTGACTGACAGGTTGGCTGTTTGAACCTCAGTCCTTCACCAAGTGTCCACACATGGAGACACACCTGAGTCACCTGTCGTCCCTCCACCTGTCTCAGTTTCCTCCACCTGGACTGCTCGTCCGGTCCTGTTTTCTTCAGCTGAAGAAATATCAGAAATATCGCAGACATCCGATGTTTAATGAATTAATCCACACCTTTATTTTGTCCCGTGTAGATGATTGTGATTCCCTCCACTGGCTTCCTGATATTTTCAGAATAAACTACAACATTACATTTGGGATCTCCTGGTTTCTGATTCCACGTCTTGACCCCTCCGAGCCTCAAATCTCGGCCTTATCTTCGCCGGTCGTCTCTTTGCTGTTTGATCCCCGACCCTGTCTTTCCTTCTGTCCTCTCACTGTGTCTGAGCTGAGCCGGGGTCGGGGTTACCTGTCCATCAGCTGCAGGACGTCCTTCTTGGGACTTCTGGCTGCATCTAACTATGTTGTTAATGAAGGGACCTGTTCACTCTGCTAAAGTTCATGTACACAGTGTGACACATCAGCAACTTATACAAAACAACACAGTCAAACAACAGGGAGACGACACATAATAACCACACATCAGGAGGACACATCAGGAGGACACATCAGGAGGACACGGTGAGAGGACTCAGTGAGAGGACTCAGTGAGAGGACTCAGAGAGAGGACTCAGTGAGAGGACACATCAGGAGGACACAGTGAGAGGACTCGGTGAGAGGACACATCAGGAGGACACAGAGAGAGGACACGGTGAGAGGACACGGTGAGAGGACACAGAGAGAGGACTCAGTGAGAGGACACATCAGGAGGACACAGTGAGAGGACTCGGTGAGAGGACACATCAGGAGGACACAGAGAGAGGACACGGTGAGAGGACACAGAGAGAGGACTCGGTGAGAGGACACGGTGAGAGGACACAGAGAGAGGACTCAGTGAGAGGACACATCAGGAGGACACAGTGAGAGGACTCGGTGAGAGGACACATCAGGAGGACACAGAGAGAGGACTCGGTGAGAGGACACGGTGAGAGGACACGGTGAGAGGACACAGAGAGAGGACTCGGTGAGAGGACACGGTGAGAGGACTCAGAGAGAGGACTCGGTGAGAGGACTCAGAGAGAGGACACGGTGAGAGGACTCGGTG
>CM062202.1:350000-702500 GCA_031216445.1 Lateolabrax maculatus
CTGCAGCAAGGTGTCACTGACACATTTCTATCTCTGTCTCTATAGACACAAACCCTGGAACCGGACGAGTCTGCAGCTCATGTTTCATTTGCTCTGACAGATCGTCTGGTCACGCTCCCATTCACACTGATTACTCTGCCGATTTATCGGGCTAACCAATCACAAGCGTTCATCTAGTAGGAGAATGCTCATGTAAAAAATCCAAGATGGCTCCCACATTCCCCGGCCGGCTGCAGCGGCAGTATTAAACGGACTGGGCGGTAAATCTCTTCTCTAAAAGAACAACAAACAACTGCACTTAAACTTTATGTTGATGAGAAATATGTGTTTGCTGAATTTCTGACAGGACGGCGTTATGTTGCTCTGATTGGTTGCGTCCGCCCCTTGATAACTCCCCTTGGAAATCAAAAATGAACCGAGCTTCCAGACTGATACACATCTGTGAGTTAGTGTGGCGATGCCAGGCACACGTGCATGTATACACATTTATATACACACACACACGATTTGAGTTCTACTCTTCCCCATTACAATTGACAGTGATGATGACAATGGCTTATCAATAACTCCACTGAACAAGTTTTAGGACGTGGTTTGAACACTTGAAGACATATCGATCGTACTGATTGGAACAGCTGACGTTTGAATCCTCAGACTCGTGTCACCTGTTTCTGTGCCTGTGAGTCTCGACTCAGGGTCAACCTGATCTTACCCAGAATGCTCTGCTCCCCCTGCTGTGAGACAAACAGATCCTGTTGGCACCATGTAGTGATATTCATGGGGGGGGGGGGCACATTTTAAAGGAACAGTCCCACATAAATGAAGAGTCAGTGAAGCCGGTTGGGACCTGATCACTTTATTGTTTCTGTACAAACATGAAGATCAACAGCTGCTGCAGATGTTTCTTCTTCACACTCGAGAAGGATACAGCATCTGGAAACAGAAAGTCACACTGTCACAATAAAACACTACAGGTTGAGATAACACATGATACAACTGATTTGGGATCATTAGAAAGAAACTCAGATTTAGTCATTTTCCTCCTCTGTATTAATGTGAAACCAGCAGAAGACAAAGAAACAGGAAGTGGACCAGAGGGACCCACAGGTGTGTGACTGTGAGGAGACACGGGGACAAACGTCCACAGGACCCCTTTTATTTAACAGACGATCAATAAATTAAAGTCTTGTGTACATGTAACATATGGAAAGTGATTGAAGGAGCAGTAAGTCACTTTTATGAAATGGCTGAGAAACATTTGTGTCTGTGTGGAGTTCACGACGTGAACGGACTGCCCCTTTAACAAGGCAGACAGAATGATTACTGATGATTTTAATCACGTGACTTCCTGTTATTGATCATTATTTATTGGCCTGTATACTCGTTACCAGCTCAGTGACACCACAACGCCGTATCGACTGGAAAATAAAGAACTGAAAACCAACAGATTCAGAGATCTGTTGGTTTGAACTCTGAAGCGTTTCAGACACACGGTGGCGGCCATAACACCGCAGCTCGCCATCTGTTACACAGGAACAGACAAACTGCTCCCATGATGCTTCACTGAGTCCCACAGGTGGAGCTGCGGCGCTCATACCTCACGCCACCTGGTAACGTACACCTTTGTGTCCTCCACGATGGGGGAGAGGACGCCAGGAAGACAGCACACTCATCTGAGACCCCCCCCCCCCCGGACTCTGACTCTCTGCTGTCCCAGCGCCCCTGAACCCCCCGCCGGACTCACCACTCTGACTCGGTGTCCGATGGCTTTAGCCGGCAGGTTGCTGCTGAACTTGGCTCGGACCATCCCGCTGCTGCCGTGCGCCCGGGTCACCTTCCCCCAGATCACTCGGGTCTTGTTGGGTTTCCCGCCCGGCGTCACCGTGTTCCTACAGAGACAACACAGGGTTAATCCATTTATACAGCGGGAGGGTTCAGATGGAGGCTCACAGGGGTTTCATAAAGAATAAAAAGACATTAGATTTTTATATTTAATAAACAAAACTTACACAGTAAACTGCAGCCAGATGCAAACCATCCTTCACTCATTCTAACTGAACCAATGGAGCCTCAACAGTTTCAGTTCTAACCCCTCAAACCTCTGAGTGGTGTCTGCCCCCCCCCATGCTGCATTCATGTCACATGTTATTGTAATTAACTGTTTCTGACTTGTAAACAGTCCTCACATCAATAAAGTTACACTGATGTTTGACTTTGCCCAGGTGAGTCCTGAACCCCCCCCCCCCAGTTGTGCTGCTAAAAGCCTGGACTGTCAGGACCGAGCTCCTCTCTCCGGTCTGGACCTGCTCTGTGCCAAGTGTCCTGAGGTAACTTCTGCTATGATTTGAAACTATACAAATAACATGGACTTGACCTGTGGACGCCGTCAATTATAATTACTGGACCAGGTCTGACCGACCCCCAGCATCAGTCCACCTGGGACCAGGTCTGACCGACCCCCAGCATCAGTCCACCTGTGTATTTCAGGTGTCCCCCCCCCCCCGTTCTTACTTCTTGGCCTTGTAGACGTACGCGCAGCGTTTTCCCAGGTAGAAGTCGACCTCGTCTCTGGTGTAACATCCCTCCACCTTCAGGAGAGCCGTGTGTTCACGCTGGTTCCTCAGGCCACGTTTGTAGCCTGTAAAGATGGCCTTACTCCACAGTCTGCACAGAGACACAGGACGGGGTCAGACCCAGAGACAGACAGACAGACAGACAGCGACAGACAGACAGCGACCCAGAGACAGACAGACAGCGACAGACAGACAGCGACCCAGAGACAGACAGCGACAGACAGACAGCGACAGACAGACAGCGACCCAGAGACAGACAGACAGACAGAGACAGACAGACAGCGACAGACAGACAGCGACCCAGAGACAGACAGACAGAGACAGACAGACAGCGACCCAGAGACAGACAGACAGCGACCCAGAGACAGACAGACAGCGACAGACAGACAGCGACCCAGAGACAGACAGACAGCGACAGACAGATATCAAACAGACACATCTGTCCTCGGAGATTTAGTGAAACTTTCATCACTGAGTTGAACAGCAGCTGAGCTCAGGTCAGAGTAACAGACTACAGGTGAGCTCTTACCTTCCAGGCATCGTCAGTCTTCTCCAGGTGAGTCCACCTGCACACAAACAGTCCCATTAAGACAAGACACCACCAGCTTTACATTCCTCTCACATTAACCCCTTCAGCGACAAGTGGGGGCCGGTCCCGCCACCAGGTGGGGGCCGGTCCCGCCACCAGGTGGGGGCCGGTCCCGCCACCTGTCGCTGACCTCCGGATTCAAACTTCTGCACAAACACGAGACTCTCTGCTAGCAGGCTAACGTTAGCTCCGCTCGCGGAGTCCCGTTCACCGGGATCTGCCTGGTTACCGGGATCTGCCTGGTTATCGGAGATCTGCCTGGTTACCGGAGATCCCGGTGACCCGGTACCGTCAGGAGCACCAGCCATGATGCCTCAGCTCGGCTCCGGCAGACACCGGGACGCTAACTTGGATGTGACCCGGCGTTCAGCCCCTCAGGCCGGGCTGCTCACCGGGACGTCCCCGGTCGGTCTGTTAGCTTCATCCGGACTGAATCTCCGCCATCGCGGACCGAATCACCGACACAAACCGACCGGTGACCGGAGGGCAACCTGGCTGTCAGCCGGCGGTGATTATCAGGCAGAAATAAACCAGATTAAGGGAGATATGTGGACATTTAGTCGGACATGTTGCTTCTCTTACCGTCACTGAGGAGAAAGATGGAGGAAAAGGAAGGGTGAAAGGCATGCTGGGAAATTATTGTAAACAGGAGTGCCCGCGGCGCTGCCTGTCCACAATACATATAATTATTATACATATAATATAAACATCTAAACATATATATAAAGTTCATTCTCATCCAGCTCGTTTATTCTTTTATCGTAATCTAATTTTAAAAATATTTTTTAACGTTGATTTGATCAGTGTTATTTTTCTGTTTGTAATTATGTTTAGACATAAATAAAACGTATCATATTATTGTTGTTTAATAACCTTTAAATATGTTTTAAATATATTAAAGGACGTGTCCATTTAAATGTATTCTAATTCTGTATAAAGTTAACTACTATAAAACGTATTAAAATTTGTTTATGAACATGTATTTATTCCCTTTGCACACATGATGTCCCTCCACATGAGCAGAAAGTCAGCAGGAGGTCGGACAGTTTCCTGTAGCCTTCAGAGAATAAACAGGAAGTGACAGAAAGATTTACTTCCTGTTCATCTGTAGACAAACTGTAGTTTAGAGCCACAGATGAAGTGTCTCTGGTGGAGCCCACATAAAAATATTCATACGACCCTAAATGTAAGAAATGTAACTAGTGAATCAGCGTCCTCACAGCTTCATACAGGCACCACAGAGGGTCAGGTTCAGGGCGGACCACAAGACAAGTTTCCTCCAGTCATTCACAGAATAATTACACTCAGTTACAAACAACAGTTTTATTCTTTTAACAGCTTTTCTGTGGCTTCATAATTATAACCTGTGGAATTCTTACTAAACATATTCAACTTCTCTGGTTGACAAACGCCGTCATCAAGTTGTCATCAGGCTTTCTTATAATTGTATTTATTGATTCATTTATATATTTTTTTTATTATATATATATAATGAATGAATGAGTTAAGTTGTTGTTGTCATGCAGGCCCAGCCCTTACCAGACAGCATGAACTCCAACAGACCAGGATCAGAGCTGTGCAAACATATTTAAACAACAAAGAAAATATCTTTGACAGTCAAATCTTCAGTCCATCATTCAGGAGAACAAAATCCATAAGTCACTGCCGAAACATTTACTTTATTCTGGAAACACTTAATAAATATCTGTCTTCTTTTCCAGGCCTTCATGTCTATGTGGAAATGTGTTTATCTGGCTTCGTATTCTATCCTTTGTTTTTCTGTCTGCCTGGTAAAGAAACTTTGGCATTGCTCGTTTTCATAAATAATCAATAAATAACTAACTATACTAATAATACTAATAATATTACTGCATGACGGCAGAGCAAGTCGGACACAAATCTACCCGGCATGCACTGACAGGCCGTTCTCATCCATGGATTATAAAGAGAACTGGATACAGCGTTGGAGGCGCGACCTCGTTCATTCCTATGGAAGTTGCTCAGTGGTGAATGAAGCAAACATCCGGGTATTCAGAATGCGGAAGTTTACAGATTTTCCCGCTCTGTTGGGCCCATAGAGCATGCGCACTAGTGTTTCCTTAAGCCCCGCCTCCCAGCCGCTCGCTCTCGGGCTCGTTCACGTGACCCGCAGAATAAAGAACCTCTGGATCCAGCTGTTAGTGAACTTTACAACTTTTAGGACCTAATGATTTAAATAAGGGCTATTCAAGTGTTAGAACTGGGTAGTTGATGTACCTCAAAAAAAATTATCCACTGAGTTACAGACGTCTCTTTCTCAATGTTAGTCAATGGGAAAAAGTCTTTTTGGGCCCAATGGCGTCACGTGACGGACCCAGAAGTTGTAATTCCACCGTTTGGCCGCTATGTCAAATTGGCTTCAAAGTGCGGCGCACTTCCTGGGGGCTTGGTCTCATCTCGAACGAGCCTAATGCTGATGGCTGTAGGACTGAGGTCAGCAGGGGGACCCACCACCGGCGCCCAGGAAGGATCTGCCGGTTCAGACTCTGGTCCCTCTGCTCGATACAGTTACTAAGGTGGACTGGAGCAAGATTCCCATGAATGAAGTGAAGTGAATATGAAGAGTCTCTGCTCAACCTCTCGGTCAACATGATGAAGGATCACCGAGCCAGTCCTGCATGAGATTCAGCTCCTCTTTAAAGTCGAATGAGCTCCTGGTCTCCTGGTCTGGTCGTGTCCAGGTTGTAAAAGTGGTTTCCTGGAGGCTCCAGGCGGTGGAGCTGACCCCCCGGCCTGGAGATGCCCCTCAGGGCAGTCAGGGCGGCTGGGTGATTGTCCGAAGGAGGCATATTCCCAAGCAGAGACCCACGGTTCACCACCAACCAGAACAGATTCTCCCCCCTCAGCGACTCACCCGCTGAGAAACCAACTCTCATAATTGGCAGCTCAATCCTCAGAAACGTGAAATTAGCGACACCAGCGGCCATAGTGAGGTGTCTCCCCGGGGCCAGAGCGGGCGACGTGGAGTCAAACGTAAAACTGCTGGCAAAAAGTAAACCTAAATACTGTAAGATCGTAATTCACGTCGGTGGTAACGACTCCCGATTACGCCAATCGGAAGTCACCAAAATTAATGTGGAGTCGGTGTGTAACTACGCAAAGACAATGTCGGACTCCATAGTTTTCTCTGGACCTGCCAAATCTGACCAGTGATGACATGTACAGCCGCATGTCGTCATTCAACCGCTGGTTGTCGAGGTGGTGTCCAGCAAACGATGTGGGCTTCGTAGATAATTGGACCACATTCTGGGGGAGACCTGGTCTGATGAGGAGAGACGACATCCATCCTACTTTGGATGGTGCAGCTCTTATATCTCAAAATTTGACCCAGTTAATTAGTGGACCCACACCGAGACAATCCAGAGTTCAGACCAGGAAGCAGAGCTGCAGTCCTACACGCTTCTCTGCGCTTCCATTAGAGCGGTTACCACCCAAAACCCCGTAAAAAACCCCATAGAGACTGTGTCTGTCCCCCGACCATTTCATTTAATTAATTCAAATTCAAACAGAAGAGGGGTTACTCGTAAAAACTTAAAAAAAATTAAAACTACCAGTGTAGTGGTACAACCAAATAAGAGAATTAAATGTGGACTCTTAAACATTAGATCTCTGTCGTCTAAAGCTGTGTTAGTCAATGATTTAATATCTGACTATCATATGGATATATTTTGTCTAACTGAAACTTGGCTGTGTCAGGAAGAATATGTTAGTCTGAATGAGTCCACTCCTCCTAGTCATAGTAATACTCACATTCCTCGAGGCACTGGCCGAGGAGGTGGAGTTGCAGCCATCTTCGACTCTAGCTTATTAATCAACCCTAAACCTGAACTCAGTTTTAACTCATTCGAAAGTCTTGTTCTTAGTCTTTCACACCCAATGTGGAAAACTGTACAGCCAATTCTATTTGTCATAGTGTACCGCGCTCCTGGTCCGTATTCTGAATTTTTAACAAGTTTAGTCCTCAAAACAGATAAAGTCATTATTGTAGGTGATTTCAATATTCACGTGGACGTAGATAATGATAGCCTTAGTTCTGCGTTTATCTCACTATTAGATTCGATTGGTTTCTGTCAGAGTGTAAACAAACCCACTCATTGTTTTAACCACACCCTCGATCTTGTTCTGTCATATGGAATCGAAATTGAAGATTTAAAAGTCTTCCCACAAAATCAGGTCTTATCAGACCATTATTTAATAACTTTTGAATTTATATTACTGGACTATAGGCCATTAGGCAAACATTCCTTCAGTAGATGCCTGTCTGATAGTGCTGTAGCTAAATTTAAAGAAGTGATTCCATCGGCATTTAATTCAATCCCATGTCTCAATATAACGGAGGACTCCTGTGCTAACTTTAGTCCCTCCCAAATTGATCATCTGGTTGATAGTGCTGCAGGCTCGCTGCGAACGACTCTTGATTGTATTGCCCCGATCAAAAAGAAAATAATAAAACAAAAGAGGTTAGCTCCATGGCATAACTCCTTAACCCGCAAACTAAAAGAAACCTTGCAAAAATTAGAAGGGAAATGGCGTTCCACCAAACTGGAGGAATCTCATTTAGTTTGGCAAGATAGTCTTAGAACATACAGGAAGGCCCTCCGTAATGCCAGAGGAGCCTATTACTCCTCACTAATAGAGGAACATAAGAACAACCACAGGTTTCTTTTCAGCACTGTAGCCAGGCTGACACAGAGTCAGAGCTCTGTTGAGCCATGTATTCCCAGAGCTCTCAGTAGTAATAACTTCATGAGCTTCTTTGATGATAAAATTCTAACTATTAGAGACAAAATTCATCATCTTGTGCTCTCAGCTAGTTCAGATACATCTTTGAGTACAGGAACCTCAGGAACCTCAGAAGCAGCTGTAGAACCAGATTTATATTTAGACTGTTTTTCTCCAATTGACCTTTACCAACTAACTTCAATGATTTCTTCGTCTAAACCAACAACCTGCCTCTTAGACCCCATCCCAACCAGGCTGCTTAAAGAAGTTTTACCCTTAGTTAGCACTTCTTTACTAGACATGATCAATCTGTCTTTATTAACAGGCTATGTACCACAGTCCTTCAAAGTAGCTGTAATTAAACCTCTTCTTAAAAAGCCTACGCTTGATCCAGGGGTTTTAGCCAATTATAAACCTATATCTAACCTTCCCTTTCTCTCCAAAATCCTTGAGAAAGTGGTCGTTAATCAGTTATGTGACTTTCTAAACAGCAATAGTTTATTTGAGGATTTTCAGTCAGGATTTAGGGAATTTCATAGCACAGAGACAGCACTGGTGAGAGCGACAAACAACCTTTTGATTGCGTCAGATAAAGGATTTGTCTCTGTACTTGTTCTGTTAGATCTCAGTGCCGCTTTCGATACCATTGACCATTGAATCCTATTACAGAGACTGGAGCTTTTGATTGGCGTCAAAGGACCCGCACTAAGCTGGTTTCAGTCGTATTTATCAGATAGATTTCAGTTTGTCCATGTAAATGATGAATCCTCCGTGCACACGGAAGTTAGTCATGGAGTTCCACAAGGTTCAGTGCTCGGACCACTTTTATTTACCTTGTATATGCTTCCTTTAGGCAATATTATCAGGAAACACTCCATAAACTTTCACTGCTATGCAGATGATACTCAGTTATACTTATCGATAAAGCCAGATGAAACCGGTAAGTTAGCCAAGCTTCAGGCATGTGTTAAGGACATAAAAGACTGGATGACCTGCAATTTCTTGCTGTTAAACTCAGACAAAACTGAAGTTATTGTTCTGGGTCCTAAACACCTGCGAGACGCACTATGTATAGATATAGTTACTCTAGATGGCATTGCCCTGGCCTCTAGCACCGCTGTAAGGAGTCTAGGAGTAATCTTTGATCAGGACATGTCCTTTAATACCCATATAAAACAGACTTCAAGGACTGCCTTCTTCCACTTACGTAACATTATAAAAATCAGGCACATCCTGTCTCAAAAAGATGCAGAAAAACTAGTTCATGCATTTGTTACTTCTAGGTTGGATTATTGTAATTCCTTATTACCGGGCTGCCCCGATAAGTCTCTAAAGACTCTCCAGCTGATGCAGAATGCTGCTGCACGTGTACTGACAGGAACCAGCAAAAGAGAAAATATTTCTCCAATATGAGCTTCTCTGCACTGGCTCCCTGTGAAATCTAGAATAGAATTTAAAGTCGTCCTCCTCACTTACAAAGCTCTTATTGGTCAGGCACCATCATATCTTAAAGAGCTGATAGTACCGTATTACCCCACTAGAGCACTACGCTCACAGAATGTAGGGTTACTTGTGGAACCTAAAGTCTCTAAAAGTAGAACAGAGCCTTTAGTTATCAAGCTCCTCTCCTGTGGAACCAGCTCCCAGTTTGGGTTCGGGAGGCAGACCCCCTCTCCTCATTTAAGAGTCTGCTTCAAACGTTCCTCTTTGATAAAGCTTATAGTTAGGGCTGGCTCAGGTGAGTCCTGAACCATCCCTTAGTTATGCTGCTATAGGCTTAGACTGCCGGGGGATTTCCCATGATGCACTGAGCTCCTCTCTCCTCTCTTATCCCATTACTGCATGTTACTAACTCCACCTCTTCCTGTAGTTTGGAGCTTTCTCTCTTCCTGCAGGTGTTTGTGCCTCTGGAGCTGTAGAGTCTGGATCTGTGACTGCAGGCCGTCTACTGCCCCCATGTTCCTGCTCCACACTCACTGCTGCACTGATTATTATTAGTCTGATTATTATGTTGTCTGTCCTCCCCCTCTCTCTCCCCTCTCCCCCTCTCTCTCCCACTTTCAACCCGACTGGGTGGAGGCAGATGTCCTCCACCCAGAGCCTGGTTCTGCTCCAGGTTTCTACCTGTTAAAGGGAGTTTTTCCTTCCACTGTCGCCAAGTGCTGCTCATGGTGGAACTGTTGGGTCTGTAAATAATATTTTAAAGAGTATGGTCTAGACCAACTCTATGTGAAAGTGTCTTGAGATAACTTTTGTTATAATTTGGTGCTATACAAATAAAATTGACTTGACTTGACTTCCTGTATTATATGTACATGTTACTCTGTCTGCTGTGGTTCAGGTTGGTGTTGCTGTTCTCTAAGGAAACAGTAAAAACCTGATTCAAAGAAGAGAAAAAGCACCCCAGCTCTGAACTGTTTACTTTAGTAAAATCACGTTTTTATTCTGTGAAGGAGATTTGACCTTAAACTCCTTTAAACAGATGTTTTCCTTTTAGCTGCTTCAGGACAGTACAGGAATGCTTTTATTTTTATATTCTCAAACTGACTTTATATATTTGATTTCCTCCCGACCCGGGAAGCTTTCTTCTTGATATCCATGGACCAATCAGATGTGGTGAAGGATTATTAAAACAACATCAGCATCAACAGCAGTGAAAAGAGTCAAATTAAAATATTTATTTAATGCACTTAAACTTAACTCAACTCTTCTTACAGCGTTGCTCAACTCTTTTATACAGTTTTCAGCAAAAATAAAACAAAGTGAAAAAATGTCAAACTTAAAAACTGTGAGACAGTCTGTTTGTCCTCCATGACAAAAACGGTGGAATGTCCTTTAAAACCACGACCCCACCACTGCCGTCACATGACCCGTCACCGCCGTCACATGACCCGTCACCGCCGTGGGAGAACCACGAAGAAGAAAAACATCTGTACAAACATGTAGTCAGTCTCAAACCTCCAACCAGAGAGCACCTGGCCACTCAGGACACACAGACACAGGATTGGACAGCACACCTGTCAATCACAGCACCTGTACTGGAGCTGTTGGGCCTTGAGTTCAGCCTCACAGTCAGCTCGTAAACTCAGGTGTTTTCTTGCAGCAGATTCTTCAGAATCAGCTGAATAAAACATCCTCATGTCCCACATCACCTGAATGTACCCTGACCCTTCTGTCCTGTCAGTGGAGTTCACCTCCAAACAAAGGACACGTGTTTGTGAACTGGCCGAAGATGTGGAATTTGATGTGACTGTGTCCGAACACAGAGATGTAAAGATGTAAACAGAGACGTAAAGACAGAGACGTAAAGACAGGGACGTAAAGACAGAGACGTAAAGACAGGGACGTAAAGACATAAAGACAGAGACGTAAAGACAGGGACGTAAAGACATAAAGACAGAGACGTAAAGACAGAGACGTAAAGACAGGGACGTAAACACAGCGACGTAAACACAGCGACGTAAACACAGGGACGTAAAGACGGAGACGTAAAGAGACGTAAAGACATAAAGACAGAGATGTAAAGACAGAAGTGAAACCTCAAACAGGATCCAGAGGAGTCGAGCTGCAGTGGCTGAGAGCCTCCTGCAGGTGAACAGGTGATGACTGAAGGAGGATTAAAGCCGGCAGGTAAACTGCACGCTGTGTGTTTGTATTAACTTTATGAACTAAAAACATTTCTCGTCCTTTGACCTTCGATTAGGGACTGCGTCTGTCTGAGCGTCCATGATGCTATGTGTCATCATGGCAACACACGCTTCAGCCTCATATATATATATATATATATATATATATATATATATATATATATATATATATATATATATATATATATATATATATATATATATATATATATAGCTAGATATGTGTGTGTGTGTGTGTGTATACACACACACACACAGAATATATTTGTACACAGACTTGTAATAAAGATAAAAACTGAATGTGTGACTGTAGACCAGGACCAGGAGTCCTGCAGTCCACAGTGTTTTAGTGTCAGACCAGGAGGGTTCAGGTCACATTGTCACCAGAAAAATGTCCCAGAATGCAACAGAACCATATAGTGGGGAGGGTGAGGAGACAGGCGGAGCTTCAGGAGCTCGTCACCACCTGATTGTCCTCCTCCAATCACACGAGGACCTTCAGTCTGTAACAGGTCTTGTTTCATTAGTACTTAAGTAAAAAGAAGCTGTAACACAAATAAACTGACATCTGTGAAATTGAACTAATTAAACTCCTATTAAAAACTAAGAGTTTGAAAAAAACACAGACTGCATTTAATGTTCACATACTTTTGGCCAGATAGTGAATTCCTGACTGATTAATTTGTTAAATTTTAGTTTAATATTTAAATATTTAATGTGCTGAAGGTCCTGATCACATGTGGAGGGTCAATCAGGTGCTGAAGGAGCCAGAATCAGCAGCCAGGTAACACCAGTTCTACCTGAAACCACCTGAACCCGTCAGAGCTCAGACTGTCGACTCCGAAAAAAAGACGAAGAAAAACAATAAAATATTAATGACAGCGTGAGAATAAAAACAATTAGGTGAGCAAGACAAGTTCAGGGTTCATCACACCTGCCTACATCACATGACATCATCACTGATGTGACTCAAACTGACGTCAAATCAGAACTCAATAAAGATGAAAAAGAAGCTCATTTAAATATAAATATTTGGATCTGATGGAGAAACTAAGAACTGATTTGATGTGGACTGATAACTCCCGTTAGCTTCGACTCCAAACCTTCAGGCTTCATAACTTAGGTATGTCAGGTACTGTTCACCTGTGTTCACTCTCATTAGGAACTCGCAGCGTTGATGTCATTTCTAAAACAACTTTATCTACTAACCAACGTTGGCATGGAGCTACATTAGATTCATATCCAAACTGAGGACGTGAACATAACAAGCTGTAGTTGAACTTCAAAAACCAATGAGATTATTGGCAAATTAGATGGCGAACAGTTCAAACCAAATAAGTTCATGATGTTGGCTAATTATAATTTTGATGTGTTTACGTTCTCGATCACCAGCAGTTTGTAATATTGAGTAAAAACTACTTAGCTCAGCTTCAATCCCAAACCAAGTGGTTAAATATTAGATATGTTATAATCTCCTTTAATCTACAACCAACGAGCTTCCTAATGTGAGCGGAGTTAGAGTTATAAGTGACTGTTGGTTAACATCAGCAGCGAGCTACATTAGTGTCATTGATACAAAAACTGCTGTACGTTTATATTAGCTATTGTTAGAATTTAGCAGCTTGTTATCTAGTGATATTTAAGTGTTTTCATTTTTGGTTTGTTATAATTATAAAGATATAATTGATTTTTTTTTTTAAGATTTGTTGTTGAATTTACATGTTTTGTGTCTAAATATCTCAGGACCTTGTTTGACATGTGATCCATTGGATCCAGCTTATTTAGATCCATAAATAAATAAAATCAAATAATGTCAGTTGAAGATTGCAGAAAGCTGTTGAGGCGTCAGCCTCCATGATGGTCTGTAAGTGTTCAAACTGTGTCATCTTAATATCAACACCAACTTGATCCATCACTAATATTATCAGTCACTGAATATATAAATATAAAATGTTATTCAAGGACTCGCCAACCTTAGTACATTTCTGACCACATCTGAAAAATGTTGCGAGACCGTCATCAGATTAGATTTATGGACAGAAAAATGTAAAAGATAATTTGAGGATTGAAGAAAAATATTGAAATGCAGAAAAGTGAGAATATTTAAAATACAAATTATTAGCACAAATACAATTTCCTGCTGCCTGAGGGACCGCAGCGAGTTCGATACTGGTTCAATCCAGAATAGCTGCCAGTCCGACTGTTTCTTTGTATGTTTTTGTGAACATATTTAGAAAATCTACATCTGCTTTTTGGTTTGTGGTATCGTTTTGGACAACAGGAGGGATTTTAAAACTCGAGATGCTCTAACAGTTTACAGTTTGATCATTGTGCGATCGCTGGCTTAGCGAGTGTCTGATCTGCGTTCACTGTTATTGTAGTTTTATCTTCAGTGTTCGTGTCTCCATCAGATCCACACTTTCTGTTGTGGAGGCTTTTAATTTTTTTAACCGTTCTGCTGGTTTCCTCTCGTCTTTTAAAACAAACTAACAGGAGCATTACAGGAGGCTGACTGAGCGCGTGCGGTGGTGGTGGTGGTGGTGGAGATGTAGTCTACATGGTGACGGAGGGTCCAGGTGTCGTGGTCGTCGTGGTGATGGGGTGTCGGGGCGGGGCCAGGTCGAGCAGGGCGCCGACAGTCCTGGCTACCTGGGGGAGCCCTCGCTCCTCCAGGATGTGCAGTGGAAGACACAACTGACTCTACAGAGACAGACACCACAGAGGAAGAAGACACAGCGGGGGACAAAAGAAAACAACGGAAAGGTGGGTCAACGGATGGTAAATTAAATGAATGGATAAAAGAACTGTAACCATGGCAACACAAGGTATAAAAACAAGGAACATCAACACAAAATGACAAAAAGAACTGATGGAAGAAGGAAAAGGTGAAGAAAACAGGACTAAGTGAAAGCAGCAGTTTAAACAAATAATCTCAACTCAAGGTCCACTTACTAGACTTTATACTTCTTTTTATTCTTCACCATCTCCTCTACATCATCACATAACCAAAGTACCAGACTTTGATCATGTGATAACTTAACCAGCTTCATGATAACTCCATCCACTGAGGATGATGACCATGAGGCATGGTTGAAAGATCTAGTAAACAAACCTTGAATTAAGATGTTTCTGTGTAAGAAGGAATTACAAAATAGATTTCTATCATAATATAAACACGTCACCATGTTCATTGAGGAAAATCAGTTTCACTACAATCACAATACAATCACAGTATTTTAAGTTTTTAGATCAGATCATTTCAGAGTTGAACCAAGAAATGAATTGTCTCCCTGTGTTAATAGTTCATTTATCTTTTGATATATGCCAAATACATGTCAAAAAATAAGAATTTTAATTTAGTTTGAATTGTATTTTATGGCTTCTTATTTCTGACGACTGATCTTGAAGTCAGCGGCGTGTACGTGAACCGACTCGCTGACTTCACCCATCACATAAAATCATATTTCATCATTAGCACGTAGGTCGTAGCAGCAGTCTTTGGAGGAGGCGAGCGTTTGGATTCCAGCTGGAAAACCTTTGTTTATATGCTGATCTGCTCATTTGTGCCTGGTCCTCTTTGTCATGATCCAACAGCAGATGAGAGAGGTGTAATTTACTTTCCACTATCTTTCCCACTTTTGAGCGATCCAATCACATCTGAAGGATTTGATTTAGGGCTGAACACCGCTCGCATAGTTCCTTTCAAACATACGTCACAGTACTGAAGATAAAGACGCTGAGACTTTAATGTGATCGACATCCAGGTTCACATCGAAAACAACAAGTGTTACAGAAACAAAGTGAGTCGAGGTGCGTCAGTTCATTTTATTAATGTTGGGAAGGGAAAGCAGAGCAGAGGCACAAAGTCCGTTAAAAACACTCAAACACTTCTTCACCATCATCATCATCACTCTTCATCTCTTATAAAAAAACAAGTGCCATCATAAAAGTCGAGTTCAGACAATAAACCAGTTCAGGCTGGATTACAGCTGATCAGGTGTACAGGTTTGCTGGACAACACCAGAGACCTGTCCATGTCCAAGAGGGAACTATGAGTCCTTCTCCACTGCAGGAACCAGTAACATGGTTCCTCCCAGAACCTGAACTTATAAGAACAATGTGAGGTACGAGGTTCTTCTTGTGTTTCCACTGTGTTTTACAAACCGTTTCAGATATATGTCCTAAATACTTCCTTTTTGTCTTCACTTTGAACAAACTCCACCGGCATCAGAAACATGGAGCAGCCAATCACAGTGCCCGCATGGTATCTGAAATTATATCATCTGAGCAATGACCACAACCTCAGAGACCACAGACGCTACAGAAACACAAGGCCGTTTGGTGTCCCTAAACGTGTCCAGTACGTCAAACCACTTTCTTGTTTGATCTCTTAAATGTTTCCTGCTCTGTCTGGCAGTGTGTTGTAAGTCAGAAACCCTCTGTTCCGCCCTCTGATCTCTCACCGCTGACTCCAGCTGCCTCTGAATGACTTCCTCTAAGGAACAGGTTGTCCTGTTCAATACAGACGACATATGGAAAACCCTGAAAGTACCTCAACTTAGATTTAGTATCACTTTCTGAGCAGAGCCCAAATTTACTTCCATGAACTCGGCCCCAAAGTAGTCGGAGAACAGTGGAAACCAAAGCAGAACCAGCGACAATAGAAACATGTCAGGTTATGATTTGTTAAGTTCCTGCAGGGAAATGAAAGGACTATGATAGTCCCTGACCTACTAACACTGAAAGGTTCCTTCAGTTAGAGCTAAGCTCTTCTTCCTTTAATAAGGGACAACTGTTCCATGTTGAAGTTGTTTAAACACTGTTGGTATCACAGAGAGGAAGATCACGAGTGGAAAACACAGATTTTTGGTGCACATGTACATATAGTACGTTAGGTTTGTGATCCAGCGAGGGTCTCCAGAGGCTGTGATGGGGTGGGGGGGGGACTGCCTCTGGACCACTTTACAAACAGTAAAAACATTTAAAAAACACACTCAGACAGGCAGCCAAACATAAGGCACAGGGGGCGGAGCTTCTACAGGCAGGAAACAAGCTTCGAGGTAAACCTCCGACTTTGGGGGATTGTCAAGTTTTAACTTCACCTGAGGGATCACATGATCCTCTGTGGCCTAAAAGAACCTCTGACCCTCAGGGATATACAGATATATGGCAACTTCAGCAGATGTGGACAAAGTCATTGCTTTGGATTGTTCATGGCTATGAAGTCCCAGGCCAACAAGTCCCAGGTCAAGGCCAACAAGTTCCAAAATAACCAAGTCCAGTCAGGCTAAAACAGGTATTAAACATTGTGCTTCAAGTCTAAAACAAGTCATTATCTGTCTATCTGCTGGTCTCCATTAAAAAACACATTGCCTGATTGATTTAAATTACATCTGTTGTTAAAATGAAGAAGACTGAGAAGGTTCGATGGACGATATTAAGTTTTTCCAAGTCAAAAGGTTGTGGTCCAAGTGAAGTCATGAGTCACTGGTGTTTAAGCCAAAGTTGAGTTGCGGGTCTTTTGTAAGGGTTAATGTCAGACTTCTGGCCCAAGTCAAAGTCATGTGATTCAGGGCCATACCTCTGGAGTTTAGACAGCAGGCATTTTAGGACTTAGTCCTTAGACTTTAGTCCCCAGTAATTTGATTTGTAAATTATCAGTTATCATTAGCACAAAACAATTACTAACATTTAAAGCTGAACATCGTTAGACCCAGTAAGAAAATTGATCAGATTCAGATTTGATACATTGATACGATACTGGATTCAGACCCGATAAAATGTTACCGAACTCCAATCCTACCGCGTAGTAGTATGTTTCATAGAATCCCATCCCACAAAGCAGACTGACTGAAACCATGGCGACATGGATCCAACAGTCCTGAAGAAGACGTCAACAGGGTGGCTATTCTGAAAAATCTGAAACCGTGACCTGGAACTGAGAGACCTTTCTCTTGTTTTGGTACAGGTGACTGACATATCTGTCCTGCTGATATCACTGGCTGAAGTTCAACGTATCTACCAATTCTATCCACCAAGTCACAGCAAGAATGTGATTCTATGACCACCTAATTGACAGGGGAAACTACCCTGTACTCTGATCCTTGCACTACTACGACCTATATAACACCGTCTATCACAGCCATGCTTGTCATGATATTTTTGGGGAATTTCTTCTGGTTTTGGCACAAGTAGAGGATGTCGTCATCCTTAATCCTGCCTACAAAGCTCTAACTGGCTCTGTGTTTGTCCAACAGGGGAAACAATCGTCAAGGAGCACAACATCAAGCTGTGGCTCAACCACAGGCCATCCAGAGTGACCTCCAGCAATCTCTGGGGTCGTCTGCAGATGAGTTTCAGCACCTGCAAATCTGAAGCCACGGTACTCTGCTGAAAGAAACAGTGGATTGCTCCTTTCGGGTTGGGAGTGAGACACTCCCTGAAGTGAAGAAGTTCAAGTATATTGCGGCCTTGTTCAGGAGTGAAGGTAACCTGTTCCAGGACATTAACCGGCTGAATGGTGCTGCGCCAGCAGTGATGTCAGCCTTGTACTGGACTGTTGTGGTGATGAAGCTGGAGCTCTATGCTCCGTACTGATCAAAAGAATGAGATCGAGCGACCAAAGGGAGTTTCCTTGGCCTCCTTTTGGAGATTTTCCAGGCATTTGCAACTGGAAGGAGACCCTGGGGCAGACCAGGAGCATACTGGAGGAGTTGTATATCCCATCAGGACTGGGAAGGCCTTGGGATCCTCCAGGAAGAGCTGGAGAACAAGAGGAAGCTGAGCCTGAGAGTGAAGCTCTCAATTTGATGATCGACATTCAACCCTCAGTTGTGGTCATGCATAATAGACGGAGGGATTTTTGGCTGGCTGTTTTTGGCTTGTATGGTTATGAGCTTTGGGTAATGACTCTAAGAATGAAACTGTGGATAAAGGTGGTTGATATTAGTTTCCTTGGCAGCACGTCTGGGCTCAGCCTCAGAGACAGGATGAGGAGGTCAGACACCCGGCTGCAACTTGGAGAAGAATCGCTGCTCCTTTGTATTGAAATCTGACATCTAACAGCCACACCCACTTCCCGCTGCGAATAGTCAGCTGTGGGGAGGTGAGAAAGGACCCACGGTTTGAACTTTTGTCTCAGCTCAGCTTTTTCATTTGTTACACAACTATGGTAGTCTTTCATATTTCAATGATAGCATGTCTCCCCCTTCGGAACAATTTTTAACACTTTTGATTTCCAAGTCGGTCGGGCAACACGTGTATGAACTACTTCTGACTGAGTACACGATGGCCCTAGTCTTACTGTGTGAAAATGGATGGATGATATACAGAACCACGCTGGCTGTTTCCCAATGCCTCCAGTTTTAGTGCTAAACAAAACAAGAAGGTTGAACTATTACTTTAAATGTTTTGCTGTTAATCTTTTTTCCTGACGGAGTTGTTTGGTGTATTGAGATATGTGTACGTGCTGTCTGTGTGGGATCTGGTTAGACATGTTGTGCTCAGGTTGGGTTCAGACGTGCGGCACTAGGTGTACATAGATGGCACACAGCACCGACATGACGGACAGGTAGAAGAGGGCGAAGCCTGCCAGCTGGACCCGAGGGGAGGGGCTGAGAAGGGGCGGGGCCATGGACAGCAACACGCCCACCGTCCCATAAACCCCACCCCCGTTCCCCTCCAGGACCTCCCCCACTGAACAAAGGCTGTCCTGAGTGGTTGTGGAGGTGGGATGGACATGGTGAAGGATAAAAGTCAGAAGACAAAGGAGTGAGACGGACAGAATCAAAAAGGATTAATGAAAGGCGGAAAGATGAGAGAGAAGAAAGAAAGTTGTTAGCTGAGGAGAACAAGCTTCATATTTCAGTACAGTGATGTCACAGCCAGTACACTTCCTGTTTATGGAGCCACACCATGTCAAGGCTTATTTAGGTTTAACGTGGTGAAACAGAAAAGTCTCCAGTGACATCACTGTCCATTCATTCATTCATGAACACCAGTGGAGCCAATCAGGTTAGATACATGCATAATACAAATAAGTTATTAATAGTCCTGGATATCAATCACAATACTTGTTTTGTGTGTCTGATTATCAGACGTCTATCAGATTTAGACGTTGACTTTGTCTTTGATCAGATAGTTCCTGATTTGAATGCCAGGTATCACAGGTAAAGAGTGTGTGTGTGTGTGTGTGTGTGTGTTACCTGTGGAACGCCGATCCTGCGACACGCCTCCAGGAAGTTCTCAACGTTTCGCCGACATTTGGCCATGGTGAGTTTAGGCTGTGGGACACAGAGGACCAGTTACTATGATCATAACCCACCTCAGGCTCCTGGTTGGTCATAATAACAACTTGGACTCACCACAGCAGGGGAGGGGACATGGATGCTGGGGACGGACCGTGGTCTCACGTGATTGGCCAAGTGACAGAGCACCACCCCGTCTGTCAGGGCTGCTCCCAGGTCGCTAGGCAACGACACCTTGAGACGAGCCTCGATATTCTGGACAGAGAGACAGTCAGGCAGAGAGACAGAGAGACAGACAGACAGACAGGTTAACATCCAGTCCAAACCCATAAACAGTCTGTAGTGTCATGAGTCCTCAGCAGGTGTTTCACCTGGGACATTTAACAACATAAATCATAGACAGTAAATTCAGTGTAAATGTCAAAGAAAGTGTGTTCATGCAGAGTTTGTCCACCAGAGATGAGGCATCAGTACAGTCCACAAGGATCTGTGAGGACCCCCACAGGCCAACATGTATGAACACCCCCCCAGCAGGTGTTATCAGGTGTAGCAGATGGAGGTACGTACCTTTCGGAGCTGCTCCACCAGCTCAGCATCTTCTCCAACCAGAGGAGGAGCAGCAGGAGCCTCCTCCTGTTTCTGAGCAGCAGCAGCAGCAGCCTCACCTGGAGGACACAGATACTGTTGGTCAGAGAGCTGACAGGTACATATGGTCACCTGGTGCCATTAACCTTCAGGCCAAAGTCTCCTCTCTTTGGCTGCACTGAACAGGTCACCCGGCAACATCTCACCTTTCCTCTTCTCTTCCTTCTGACCCAGACGAAACAGGAAGCTCTCTGGTCTCAGACTGGCTGTCCGACAGGAGGCGACGCCCCCTGAGCTGGGGTAAGAAGGCGATTGATTGGCTGGAAGAAAAAAAACATCAGCCAATAAAAAAAGTACAGAATGTAAACACCAGCGTCATAATATAATGTGCTGACTTACCTGTAGGAGACAGAGCAGCTCTGTCCTCTCCCTGCAGAGACCAACACAGGACAGTTACACACCTATCACACGCCTGAACACACGCCTGAACACACGCCTGAACACACGCCTGAACACACGCCTGAACACACGCCTGAACAGTCACTGAAGTCACTTTTTAGTGAAATTTCTGTTCACTTTGAGTCATTTTCTTTTTTGATCTTAAAACCAGTGCAGAACTTCCTCTGAACTTTAACCGGTTTTAGTTAAAGACCAGGTGGGATTACAGAAAGATGACATCACCACTGTAGAAGAAAAGCAGTGAAATCAACATATAAAACACAGGTGTGAAGAGGGCTGGGGTGGGTGGGGAGACCATGACAGGATAACATGAGATAGGTTGATGATAAGTGAGTGACAGGTGGACAGATGTGTTCATGCTGTAGTGTAAGTCAGGTGGAGTCAGTGTCTGAAGGTGAGATTATAGAGGAAACTGTGACATCACATGCAGATTAAAACAGTAGTAGTAGTAAAAAGAGAAAATCTTTCAGTTTTGTGTAAAATCACCAGTAATGATGCAGTTTGATGCTTCAGTGTTTTCTGTCTGTTGTCACCATCAAACTGCAGACGTGACCTTTTGTCTCTAAAGTAAGAGTCAACACAGGACCTTTAAGTACCTGTTGTGCCGTGAACACGTGTCTCCAGTGAGGTAAGGGTACAACACCTGAGTTTCCGTAACTAACAGATTCTGTGTGTTTACATCAGGACACATTTAGCTGCTGCACTCCAAGTGAATCTGATGTTGCTGCTATCTGATCCCCACTTCAGTCGTGTTGGAAAAGTTTCATAACATCCCAGAACAAAGACCACAAACACTATCACCTCAAGGACGGGTCGAGGTTTGGTTCAGCTCAGGTGACGATGATTGATCGATCACAGCGTACATTCACTGTGCAGTAATTAATCAGAGCAGCGCGTCACAGCATCGGGGGAAAGAAGAAACTTTAGGACTTTTTATGAGTCCGAAATCACTTGGGCCGTGTCCGCACGTATCGGATATCCTTCAAACATTTCCCTCTACGTTTTGGCCTCTCGTCCACAGACAGATGGTGTTTCAGGTCACTAAACAGATTTTAAAACACCTTTCAAAAGGTGCAGATCCAAAACTCCACAAACCATAACTGTGTATCCGTGTGGACATTTGGGAAACGATAATGGCATCTCCTCAATCCCCACATGCCCACTGTTGTTTTGTGTAACGAGCATGCGCTAAATTAGCACTGCTAGGCCTAATTACAAGTTGACACTGTGGTCGTGTCAGTGTCATATGTGAGGGGGTGTGTTCTAGCTAAAATAGGATGTTAAGTACTGGCTTTTATTGTGGAGGTGCCACAGGAAATGCAGGTGATGACACATAAATGTGATTCACATCAGTTTGTTCTGGACGGATGAAAACTTTTTTTAATTTGTGGTTCAGTTAGTAGATTTTGGGGGCGTGGCCAAACTCTTACCATAAAGAGGGCGGAGTCATCTGTGTGGGTGCACCGTCTGGAAGGGTAGGCGGTCTGAACACACACACACACACACACACACACACACCACAGAGACAAAGACACACATAGACACCATGAGGTGAAGCTTGACAGGTGTGGTGGGGGCGTGGCCTACATCGGGAGGGGCGGGGCCAAAACACACTAAACAATCAAAATAAATCGAAGTGAAGAAACCGATGAAAAAATAATGCGTTCTGTCACTTTAAGGTGTTGAATTTTAATTTCGGAAACAAAACTATAATCTGGTTTTATGGTGCCAGGGACACATCTGCTTTCATCTGATTTTACCTGCTGTTTGTGTTTGTTATAACATGACTCTACGTGATATGTGCAATGACATGTACAGGTATGTAGAGTCTCACCTCACTGTCTGGACCGGACTTTGTTGGACTCTGAGCTGCTTTATGCTGAAAAACAACAACAGTTAGAGTCAGTCTGATAACCTCACCTTTAGAGAAACTTCCCCACCTGTCTCAGATGTTCACTGTGAGACTCAGGTGTGATTCTGATGCAACTTTTACTTCATGGCGTTGCAAATTCTTTGCACAGCTGACTTTCTCATCACAGAGATGTTTTGATTATTATCAGTTTCTTGCTGTGCTAATTAATACATTTGGATTATCTGATCCCTGGAAGGCTTTTATTGTGAAACATCTGCAGGAAGTGTAGAGTCAGATTAACAGTAAGTAAGAGCACACTAACACACAAGTGTAAATTACAATAAGAGAGCTGATCAGACTGAATCAGAGCTGGGGATCATTTGAAGTCTGTCAACATTACTGTTGATCTGGTGTTTGTGTGTCAGTTTGTGTATGTATGCACCCTGGTCCACTGTACACTGGTGTGTGACTGGTTAAACTAGTGAAACTGGTTAACCTGGTACCTTGGTGTAGCCGGTGACGGAGTCTCTCTGCAGTGACCGATTCTTTTGCCTCTCCTCGTCGTACCGCAGCGCAGCGAGCTGCGCCTCCTTCCTAATCCTCTCCACACCCCCTGAGCCACCAGCACCACCTCTCTGGGGGGGAGGGACAGACATGAGCAGTGGGTATTTGTAATGTTTGGTCTAAAATATGAAGTGACGGTTGTGATCACTGAGGTTTGTGTCGGACAGACTGACAGCAGAAGGTGTTACCTGGCTCTGGGAGCTTGATGGTGCCGTGACACCATCGACCACACTCCTGCAGGACACACAGGTGGACAGACAGGGTGTTAGTTTTCCTCTGCAGTTGTCTCAGAGTGTGATGATGTGATCGTTTGTTATAAAGACAAATTTGCTGTCTCTGTCTGCTGTGTCCTTAAAGATTTCATATGCCAGAAAGTGTGTCGTGTTACTATAGCAACCAGCCAACATGAATGTGTGGCCCTGTTCAGACCCCGTATGTGTCCTGGCTGATCCAATCACAAATGGACAGTAAACTGTTTTTTACGCCTGTTTTGCTGTCCGACTGAGCTGATGAGAACTGATTTCACCTACTGTAACGTTACTGATTTCGATGGCTGCTGAAGAGGCAAAGAAAACAAAACTGTTCCTTATTTCAAAACACTGTTACCCTGTTACAGACGCTGTAGCTAATATCGTGAAATACTTTAGTTGTGAGCAGATACTTAGTGTTATTTTTGTTTTCCTTTTGCCTTTTCAGCAGACATGGAAATCAACACTGTCACATATTCATGTTCACACTGCTGAAAGAATGTGGCCACGAGGCCCAGACTACCTCTGAATGTGGTCTGATCGATCGGATCTTAATGCGTCCTCAGACCGTCTCGCGTGTTTTCGCACCTGCACTGAGAGCTGCCCACTTGTGATCGGATCACACAGGACGGATGTTAATGCTGAACAGGGCCTGTGTGTGTGTGTGTGTGTGTGTGTGTGTGTGTGTGTGTGTGTGTGTGTGTGTGTGTGTGTGTGCATGCACCTGTTGTGTCTCCTTGTGTCTTCTGTCCTGGTCGAGTTGGTTTTTACCGGAGAACCCTGAAAACACAAACAGGAAGTCACTCAGAGATTTACAAAATAAACCACTTCTTAAACACAGCCCTGGAATTTAAGTAGGAATATGTTAATGAGTCTTCAATAGGATACATTTCTAATCAATAATCCCACTGAGGCTTTAACAGTTATCCTGTTTGTGCTGCAGGCAGCGCATGTGTTGTTTTAAGAAGAAGAAGAAGAAGAAGAAGAAGAAGAAGAAGAAGAAGAAGAAGAAGAAGAAGAAGATATAAATCCTTTCAAAGTAAAAGGCTGATCTGAGCTTAGGTCATAGATTTTTTTGTGTTCACAGAGTTGCAGGTTTGATTCCCAGTGGATGGAGCTCCTACCTCTCTAGTGATTCGTCTTTCGATGTAGGCCATGAACTGAGAGCTCAGGCTGGCACCGTCTCCTCCTCCACGTCCTCGTCCTCGACTCCTCCCCTCCTCCTCCTCCTCCCCCACACAGCTGTCTATGAAGTCTATCTGCTCCAACTCCGCATCTGGAGAAAAGACCCACCGACAGACAGACGGGAGAAGAGAGGAGACGCTGAAATGGTCTGAACACTTATCATATAGATGGTTTAGTGGTAAACAGAATGTTATTTGTAGTTATTAAGGTTTGATTTGTCGCTGCAGAAACTATTGGTTGAGAAAGAAATCCTCTCGCTGTTTGTTCAGACAGTGAAGATTAGGACCAAATGTGCATTAGCTGATCACTTTGGATCGATCCTCTCTTTGAGACACTTGATCAATACAGGCCCAGGTCTCAATTACACAACAAAGAACTCACATGAGCCGTTAGCCAGCAGAGGTGGTCCTCCTCCTCCTCCTCCTCCTCCTCCTCCTCCTCTCTGTCTCTGGTCTCTGCTGATCTCGGCCACTCTCAGCGTCAGCTCTGACAGCTCCTCTGTAGGCTGAACACAGGACAGGAAGTGAGCTCACACACAGACAGGAAACAGGACACAGGACCTGAGGGTGGGTGTGTGTGTGTGTGTGTGTGTGTGTGTGTGTGTGTGTGTCTGACCTCATTCCCCGACCACCTCTTGTCTCCACTGTCGACACTGTTAAAGCCAGAATCCAGCGCTCCATATGGACGGCCGGGGTACAGCTCATCCACACTGACAGACAAACAGAAGAGAGCATTTATACTGTTATAATAAGACACAGCAAAATCTTTCCGGCAGAGAGACTGACTGGGGTTTTTATTGTGAAGGATCTACAGGAATAAGCTTCAAGAATTAGTTTAAAACAGATCAGAGCTGCAGTTAAATACTGTTTTACATTATTCATTTGTTGATTATTTGTTCTAATAATAAGTTAATCGCTTAATATATAAAATATATGTAAATAGTGGAAAAAAAATCTATTTCAGGTTCCCATAATATGTCCGATCAACACTCCACAAGAGGATCCAGTTTTTATATATATATATATAAAAATAAAACTGTATATATAAAAGACCCGCTGACTATTTGAAAGCTGTTACATTAATAAACAACAGGAAGTGTCTGTGAATGAAGCTGTGCACTCCGGCAGCAGTCTGAGGTTTGTGTTTGACCAATCAGAGACAATCCTACCTGCAAGCTCCCCACTCCCCCCCATAGTTCCAGGTTAAAAGCTCAGGCGTACTTCCTGAGTTCCTTTTATCTGTGTTTGGACTGCAGGACGCACAGTCTAAAGCGAGTAGACCTAGGAGCCATCAGGTGGAGTTAACGGGCCCAACGTCCTACAGCTTCATTCACACAGTAAACACACCTAATATCAGATCGTTCATAAATGAGACGTTTACTAATGGAAATATCTGTCACACGTGAGAACAGCAGCTGTCGTTTCTGTTGTCCGTCAAAAGGAACACGTTTCTACGTTATGATTAAATATAAGTCAACCACTCGACGTCCACAGTCACTGATAACAGATGACAAGTGAGAATGTGAAGCAGATGTTTGTGTGTTCTGACCAGGAGCTGAAGGTCAAAGGTCGTCTGTCGTAGTCTGGGAGGTCAGGGGTCGTCTTACTGGCTTCCAGGTTCAGATACTTAAATATGTGGACTTTCCCTTTAATGCAGATCTACACACACAGAAAACACAGACATTCAGCTGAAATTCAAACAGTCAAGACGTTGATGACGTCACTCCCTGTGTGTACCTGTGCAGGTGGGGTCTGCAGAGGGTTGTTGTCAAGGACGATGGTCTGTAGCTGTGTGAGCTGTCGGTAACAGATGGGGATGGAGGTCACTTTGTTACAGGAGAAGTCCAGACGCACCAGAGGGAGCTCAGCCAGCTCTGAATACACACAGGTAAACATTACGCAGGTACACACAGGTACACACACACACACACACACACACATTTCATAGTAATACACAAAAGCTGTTTTCACACACTATGTGCAGAGTTTCCCTTTAACACATGCAGCACAGCAGCAGATGCCTGTGTCAGACGCATTCACACTAACTGGAAATAGTCCGTTTGGTTTAGGCAAGGGCTGCAGGAGGTAGGACGTGATGCACAAAGACGCTGCGGTTTGTAATTCAGCGTTTTTAAGATTTTCACCAGAAATAAAACATTTTTATTTTACAGGAAGTCTTCTCTCCCGTTAGCTCTTCGCAGCAGAGCGTCATAATTATGCAGCTTTTAGCTGCTGCGTTTATCAGCAGCTGACTGCTGAATTCAACACGCCCACTTACCTGCTGCATCACACATGGGCTCATCTGAACATTACGCACCCATTACGCATTTACAACTGACGGGGACATTTGTGTTCACACAGACAGCTCATCAGGACAAAGTCCGGGTAACTTCAGGGTAGCAGTGCCTGTGTGAAAGGGGCTTTAGTGTGTGTGTGTGTGTGTGTGTGTGTGTGTGTGTGTGTGTGTGTGTGTGTGTGTGTGTGTCTGTTAGTGTGTGTACCTGGAGGCAGTCGGACCAGATGGTTCCTCCTGATGTTCAGGTCTCGTAGAGCCTCCAGCTGACCCACCTGAGACGGGAGAGTCTGGATCTCATTACAGCTCACATCCTGCAGAGGGCAGCCCACAAAACCATCAATAACCAATCAATTAGTATGATTATGATGATTATCAGTTGCAGGGACCCTTTCAGGAGCGACAGCAGACATCCACATGTGATAATACCGCTGCCCCCAGGATCTCTCCCTTTATAGATTGTGTATCAAATCACTATAGATAATATCGTGAATCAATCATCAGGACTGATTGGTGGTAATATTGGATTGTTGTTGACAGATATTCCCATGTGGTTATTTTATCCATTAACAGTTAACAACCTTAATACAATATCAACACAATACCATGATACAAATAATACAGATATATTTTTAGGGCTGTTGTTCGATTAAAACAATTAACTAATTAATCACACAAGCCGTCAGGCAGCACCCTCTGTACCGCGGCGAGCTCCAGGGGAGCCATGTGGCAGCTGACAAGCCTCGAAGTACACAAAATGCTGCTGCATGTTTTTTTTTTAACCTGTTAAATATTTTTTAATTAGTCACATAAATGTAGGCGTTATTTTGGGAGCAGTAATATGTTTACATATCCAGTGATACAAGATCAATCTCTCATCAGTAACTGAAGATCCAGGAAGTGTGAGATGTGGTTAAAATCCTCTCATGGCAACGTTCATGTAGTTAAATGTTGTGATAAAGTTTCTAAATTTTCTGTCAAATCTGTTAACAAATAAAAGAACAGGCTTCCACCAGGGGGCGCTGACAGGCGGCCAGTGAACACTAACTAACAGCTGCTCTGGAGCGAACTGAGTTAATATGGAGCATGGGGGACATTTTTTACCTGATACATGTTTAATAATGATTCACCAACACAACCTGACTGACTGATTCATTATTAATTATTGAAGACACACGTTGGACTGACCAGTTCGGTGAGCTGTCTCAGCTGTCCCACTTCCTCCGGAAGACAAACCAGTTTGTTGTTGCAGGCGATCAAAACCTTCAGTGGGAGACTGCAGACCACGACAGGGAGGACAGACAGCTGGTTCCGACTGATGGGGCAGGGGGGACAGGGAGAGAGACATGGAGGGAGGAAGAGAAACCAACAGTAAAAGACAAAAGTTTAATGACTTTATCAACTTTAAATCAGAAGTTTTCCCACTGAGGCCTCACAGCTGCTATGCAGGTGTCTGACAGGTGTCAGGTGCGTCTGACAGGTGTGTGCAGGTAACAACAACTGGAAGTGAGGTATTGTAGTTTGTCAGCAGGTGGCGCTGCAGCGGAGAGTCTCAGCTCATGGAGGAGATGAGGCCTCATCATCTCTGATGAATAAACCTCTAAAACAGATTTCCTTTCTTTCTGTTTCTAACTTTCCTTCAGTGACGTCTGTATGTCCGTGCACGGGGACACACAGCTTCTGTCCATCTGTCCAAGGGGACACACCTGACTAAAGGGACACTGTGAACAAACAGGGCTCAAGTTGTGGCTCACAGCTAACTCACTGTCTCCACGGCAACATCAAACTTCCTGTTTACATCCCAGAGCATCTTGGGAACTAACAGATATTTTTGGATACATAATTAAGACTCATTCGGTCTGACTTCCTGTCTGTGGCTCTCAGCTCCGGGCCCATTGGTTCTTCCTGAAGACGGAAATCTCTACAAACTCCTCACAGATTGATGGTTTCATGTTTCAATCAGCTGCTCACTGTAGTTTTAATCTACATTCAGTAGAGACTACTTTCAGCGGCGGATGAATCCACATGTGGTAGCAGGATGGTGTGAAGGAACATGTGACCCAGAGCAACAGGGAGGCTCACTGATAAATCAGGCTGTGATACATTCACTGTGTGTGTGTGTCTGGTGTGTGTTACCTGAGGTTCAGGTAGGTGAGGGCCTGCAGGTTCAGCAGACTGTCTGGCAGAGACCTCAGACAGTTCTGGTAAAGGTTCAGACTCTCCAGAGACACGAACAGACAAACCTCCAGAGGAAGCTCCGACAGGCGGTTACGGGACAGGTCTACACACACACACACACACACACCACACACACACCACACACACACACACACACACACACACACACACACACACGGGGGAGAGAGTTTAGGTTAGACTGGATTAAAACTGTGTCTCCAGATAAGTGATTGTCAATCAGGTCGACTGACAAAAAAAAACACCAGAAGAAGAACTTCTCACCTTTAGCAGTATAGTTACTTCGGTATTTTCATGTGTTTGTGGTTCATGTTTTTTATGATGAAAAGATAAATGTAATTTTGATAAACACAGTATTACTGATGTTGTGTTACCTGTTGGCTCCTGTTATTCATCTGTGTCTCTGTAAACAGACTCTCTGGTTTGTCAACTTTTATCTTTTTCATCCAGTCTGAGGATTCGGTGTGTGTGTTTGTGTGCGTGCGTGCGTGTGTGTGTGTGCGTGCATGTGCGTGTATGTGTGTGCGTGTGTGCGTGCATGTGTGCGTGTATGTGTGCGTGTGTGTATGTGTGCGTGTATGTGTGTGTGTATGTATGTGTGCGCGTGTGTGTGTGCGTGTGTGTGCGTGCGTGCGTGTGTGTGTATGTGTGCGTGTGTGTGTACGTGTGCGTGCGTGTGTACGTGCGTGTGTATGTGTGTGCGTGTATGTGTGCGTGCGTGTTTGTGTGCGTGCGTGTGTGTGTGCATGTGTGTGCGTGCATGTGTGCGTGTATTTGTGTGTGTGTATGTGTGCGTGTGTGTATGTGTGCGTGTATGTATGTATGTGTGCGCGTGTGTGTATGTGTGCGTGTATGTGTGTGTGTATGTATGTGTGTGTGTATGTATGTGTGCGCGTGCGTGTGTATGTGTGCGTATGTGTGCGTGTGTATGTGTGCGTATGTGTGCGTGTATGTGTGTGTGTGTATGTGTGTATGTGTGTGTGTGCGTGTGTGTGCGTGTGTGTATGTGTGTATGTGTGCGTGCGTGTGTATGTGTGTGCGTGCGTATGTGTGCGTGTACGTGTGTGTATGTGTGTGTATGTGTGTGTGTGTGTGTGCGTGCATGTGTGTGTACGTGTGTGTGCGTGTGTGTGTATGTGTGCGTGTATGTATGTATGTGTGCGCGTGTGTGTATGTGTGCGTGTATGTGTGTGTGTATGTATGTGTGTGTGTATGTATGTGTGCGCGTGCGTGCGTATGTGTGCGTGTGTATGTATGTGTGCGCGTGTGTGTATGTGTGTGTGCGTGTGTGTGTATGTGTGTATGTGTGCGTGTATGTATGTGTGCGTATGTGTGCGTGTGTGTGTGTATGTGTGCGTGTGTGTGTGTGTGTATGTGTGTATGTGTGTGTGTGCGCGTGTGTGTATGTGTGTATGTGTGCGTGCGTATGTGTGCGTGTACGTGTGTGTATGTGTGTGTGTGTGTGTGCGTGCATGTGTGTGTACGTGTGTGTGCGTGTGTGTGTATGTGTGTGCGTGCATGTGCGTGTGTGTGTACGTGTGTGTGTGTGTGTAACCCGTGACCGAGTCTGAAAATAGAAACAGAACTTCTCACAACAGTCAGTCTGTATCTGAACCTTCCGCTTGTCTCAGAGCCGTCCTCCAATCACATCGCTCTGTCCGGTTGTCATGGAGACACAGGATGACATTACACACTGACTCCAGTAAAACACAGAGTACACTCAGTACTTCAGTGTCTCTATATTTATCAGAGCAGCTGTGACGGGATCAGCACCTGGCCGGCAGGAAGTACACATCACCACGGCAACATCTATTTCCTGTGTAACAGCAAAACACACGTCTGTACTTCTATACCTGTGAGGACATTCATCAACTAATCCCCCAGTCCCTTACCCTGACCTGAACCTTAAAACCAAGTCTGAACCTCAAACAGCCTTTGAAGGTGACTCTGAAAGTGAGGACCGGCATGTTTGCTGCTTTCCAAACATGTCCTCACTTTCCAAGGAGGAAAGAGGAGATAGAGGAGGAGCGAGGAGTGAGAGGAGAAGTGAAGAGCAAGGAGCAAGGAGAGAGAGGAGGAGCGAGGAGTGAGGAGTGAGGAGCAAGGAGCGAGGAGAGACATGAGGAGCGAGGAGCAAGGAGCAAGGAGCAAGGAGAGAGAGGAGGAGCGAGGAGTGAGGAGCAAGGAGCGAGTAGAGACATGAGGAGCAAGGAGCAAGGAGCAAGGAGAGAGAGGAGGAGCGAGGAGTGAGGAGTGAGGAGCAAGGAGCGAGGAGAGACATGAAGAGCGAGGAGCAAGGAGAGAGAGGAGGAGCGAGGAGTGAGGAGCAAGGAGCGAGGAGAGACATGAGGAGCAAGGAGCGAGGAGAGAGAGGAGGAGCGAGGAGTGAGGAGCAAGGAGCGAGGAGAGACATGAGGAGCAAGGAGCGAGGAGCAAGGAGCGAGGAGAGAGAGGAGGAGCGAGGAGCGAGGAGCAAGGAGCGAGGAGAGAGAGGAGGAGCGAGGAGTGAGGAGCAAGGAGCGAGGAGAGAGAGGAGGAGCAAGGAGTGAGGAGTGAGGAGCAAGGAGCGAGGAGAGACATGAAGAGCGAGGAGCAAGGAGAGAGAGGAGGAGCGAGGAGTGAGGAGCAAGGAGCGAGGAGAGACATGAAGAGCGAGGAGCAAGGAGAGAGAGGAGGAGCGAGGAGTGAGGAGCAAGGAGCGAGGAGAGACATGAGGAGCAAGGAGCGAGGAGAGAGAGGAGGAGCGAGGAGTGAGGAGCAAGGAGCGAGGAGAGACATGAGGAGCAAGGAGCGAGGAGAGAGAGGAGGAGCGAGGAGTGAGGAGCAAGGAGCGAGGAGAGACATGAGGAGCAAGGAGCGAGGAGCAAGGAGCGAGGAGAGAGAGGAGGAGCGAGGAGCGAGGAGCAAGGAGCGAGGAGAGAGAGGAGGAGCGAGGAGTGAGGAGCAAGGAGCGAGGAGAGAGAGGAGGAGCAAGGAGCGAGGAGCAAGGAGCGAGGAGCGAGAGGAGGAGCAAGGAGCGAGGAGCAAGGAGCGAGGAGAGAGAGGAGGAGCGAGGAGTGAGGAGCAAGGAGCGAGGAGAGAGAGGAGGAGCTAGGAGCGAGGAGAAGCGAGGAATTAGAGGAGGGGCGAGGAGAGATAAGGGGAGCTAGGAGAGAGGAGAGACAAGAAGAGCGAGGAGCGAAGAGAGAGAAGAGGAGCGAGGAGACAGAAGAGGAGCGAGGACAGAGAAGAGGAGAGAGAGGAAGAGCGAGGAGCAAGGACAGAGAAGAGAAGAGAGAAGAGGAGCGAGAAGACAGAAAAGGAGCGAGGACAGAGGAGAGAGAGGAAGAGCGAGAAGCGAGGACAGAGAAGAGGAGACAGAAGAGGAGAGAGAAGAGGAGTGAGGAGCGAGGAGAGAAGAGGAGGAGAGACAAGAAGAGCGAGGAGTGAGGAGATCGAGGAGCGAGGAGAGTGATGTAGAAAAGAGGCGACACACAGCTGGAATATAATCCCGTGGCTGGAGCAGGATCTCCACATGGAGATTTATTATTACGGATGTTTCAGATAATCAAACTTTCTGCTCTTCACCGTCACAGTCGGCTCCAAGTCCCCGGCTCGCCATCTGCACCGCCAAAATGTTTGCATGCAGCGATCAGAGTCTCCTACAGGGGCCCACATTCCCCAGGCCTCTGACCCGGTCCGGGACCGTCAGGTCCAGGTCCCGGACCCGGGAGAGACAGACAGACAGAGAGAGACAGGCAGGCAGGCAGACAGACAGGCAGACAAGGGTTTGTTTTGTCTCTCCAGCCTCTAAAACACCGAGGCGGACGGGCGGAGCAGCTTTCGTGATCTAATCAGCAGCGGACACTAAACAAAACAAAGCTCAGGTGTGTTCACCTTTTCAAACTTCAGATGACGTCAGAAACTCGGCTTCAGCCCGGTAGCCCCGAGGCGGGCCGGGTCGGGCCGAGGCGGGCCGGGCCGGAGTCCTTCCTATCAGGCTGCCTTTAATTAAAGAAACGACCCGCAGCTAACGCGACATGTTTACCCACCACAGACTCGGTGCTCAGCCTCTGCCCAGCGCCAAACCTACAGGTGTACCGACACAAGTTGTAACCCCAGACCATCGTGTCCCCCGCCTCTCCCGGCGAGGTTCCCTCGCAGGACGACTCAAATCCAGTTGTTGTAGTGTCTCCCAGCAGGTCGACATTTTAAAACGTGTTCATTAGGTGACAGGGATGAAGTTTAACCGCGTTGCAGACTGCTAACTAGCTACAGTTAGCTATTTTGGGTTCTTGCTGTGACTTAAATTATTTTGATTTTACTAGTGTTCAAAAAGTCTACAAACACCTCGGGATATAAATGAGTTTGCTGATATTTAGCTTGTAACGTTTGTGGGCGGCAGTTTCACAAAATAAAACAATTAAAGACCGTGGAAGCCCAACAGGGTCGCTTACTCTGGGGGTACAATGTTTATCATAACACCGGCCCTGACGGGTCCCCATCCCATCCTCTCCACAGCCGCTAAAGTTGGATTTGTACTTTTCGCCGCCCCAAAGTCCATGAAAACTGCCTCTAAGTTGCTTTAACCGACTGGACAGAAAGCCTCCCGGTTCCCTGTGTCCGGTCCCCGGGCTCTGTGGCTCACTCACCGGCCCTGGTGGTGTCCGTCAGGTCGTGGTTGGCGGCGCTCCGCGGAAACTCCTTCAGCTTCCTGCCGCTGAGGTTCAGGCACCCGGTGGCCGAAGCTTCGTCCAGCGCCCGGTCCAGAGAACGGTTCCAGGGCGCCGGACCCGCAGGCCCCAGTCCGTTATTATTCCCGACTAAAACACTCCCGGTGCCGCCGCCGCTGCTGCTGCCTCCGACCGTGAAGTTGAGTCCGGTGTTGTCCGCAGACCCCAGCAACACCGAGGCCGCCATTACACACTCCGGCTATTAGCTCTCAGAGCTAACGGCTAACTCTCCCACCCTAAACTCCCGAGCGGAGCATGCGCAGAGCGGCGCTGCGAGGGACGCGCACCGGACACGTGATGACGGTTCTGAAGTCCGTTAGTACTGCGCGAGCTCCAACATCAGGGACACCGGGTAACCATGGTAACAATCAATACATGGGAAACCACTCAGAACATTATTATTATTATTACAGCAGTTTATTTAAACTGTAAACTGAGATAAGAACAGTACGTGCAGCTTGAAAGGAAAATAAAAAATGTTAAAGAAAACTTAAATAAACGTTATACAGTAGGTTCCTAAACAAAGATACAGAGGGATTTTCATGGGGAAATTAAGACGAAAACATTTCAGCACTCTTTTGAAATTAAATCAGGCAAATAAGACACATAAAACTAAATAGAATAAAATACACAGAAATAAAATAAAATAAAAAAGAGTAATATGATCACATAACAAGTAAATAAAACAAAACAAATTCTACAATAGATGAATACAGTTTATGTCAAACTTAACATAACCTTTTGTCATTTAAATGTAGAAAATACTTTCCATTTATTACAGAATGGCTCCTGTACGTATTTTTATATATTTACATTTAATGTTGTGCCTGGTAAAGCTGATTCCTACCTTGTACACTGTAATCTAATCAGCTACAGCCCAAAACTGAGAATAAATGACTCCTGAGATCAATAAATATAGTAAATGTGATTTCTTCTTACATGAGAGAGACTCAATAAAATGATCAAATTCACATAAACAGAAATAAATACAGTTTTGTTGCTTTTCTTATGGTGGGGGGAGGCATTTATAAAACATTTAATACAGTTTACAATGACAATGGATCAATATGGTTTCTGAAATAATTGTGATGATAATAATCATTATAATAACAATAAATGTGTAGCTGTAGTAAAAACTGATTAACTAAATATTCACAGATAAATACTCATTATTAACAGAAAAACAACCCTTTTCTTACTCTGGCTCATTGTTTGTAGGCTTCCATTATTTGACCCCAACACAACCGACACGAGAACTTCATCCCCCAGAATTCACAGCGCTGTCGCATATTGACGCATGCGTGTCGCGGCAGACTCCAGTCCAGGGCCGGGTATCATGGCGACGTACGTGGACATCCTGAAGAGCGAGTTTCCCGAGATCGACACGGAGCTTTTCGACTACATCACAGGTGAGAGGCCGGGGACAGATCTGCCGTGTGCCGGGGACAGAGGCGCGGTGTGTCGGGCCGAAGGAGCGGTACAGACCGGCCTTAAGCTGCCTGTCGGCCGGGAAGCCGCTGCTCTTAGCTTCGGAGCTAATGAGCTAACCGGGCTGACTGGGACGCCGGTTAGCCCGGCACGGCCCGGCACGGCCCGGCATGGCCCCGGCATGGCACGGCACGGCATGGCCCGGCATGGCCCGGTATGGCCCGGCAGATTAGCTACACATAGAAACTCATTATTTTTAGGATTAAAATCCGGTTTGACTGAAACCCGAACACAGCCGCAGGAGCCGGAGAGGTGTCATAGGAAGTATTACAGCAAGTACTGTAGTAGATTTACAGTAGTACTACATGTATATATTAATACTACGGTAGTATTACAGTAGTACTAGATGTTTGTAGTAATACTACAGTAGTTTTACTGTAGTACTACGTTATAAAGTAATACTACAGTAGTATTAGAGTAGTACTTCATGTATATAGTAATACGACAGGAGTATCACAGGAAGCACTAGTGTAAAGAGCGGAGGAGTGAATTTTAATATTCTGTATAAAACTAGTATCATAGATAAATAAATATAAAAAGCTGCAATTCTCCAGTTAGTTACTGCAGTTATTAGCTGTGTTGGAAAGTAACTAAGTACATTTAGTCAAGCTCTGTACTTAAGTACACATTTTGAGGTACTTGTACTTTACTTTCTCCTTCGCCTCCACTTCATGTCAGAGTCAATGTTGTACTTTTACTGCACTACATTTATCTGATAGCTTTAGTTACTTTACAGAATCATATTATCAAATTTAAATCTAATAATTCATAATGAATTAGTATTCCAGGTTAAACTAGCACCAGGATATAAAATAATTAAATGAGCTCCACCTTCACCAGCTGCAACAGTGATCAACACATTCATGATCACTAATTAGAATCCAATAATTTTAATATATTATTCTGCATAATGAGTACTTTTACTTTTCGCTACTTTAAGTATATTTTGATTCTAAAACTTTTGTATCATTGCTTAAGTAATGGTAAATGGACTGCATGTCTGTAGCACTTTTCTAGTCTCCTGATGTATTTCTATACTGTGGTATTTGTGCTTATACTGAAGTAAAAGATCTGAGTACTTTGTCCAGCACTGATTATCAGTATTAGGATCAGTGTTAGTAATACTTTGAGAGTATTAGTATTAACAGTATGAGTATTAGTATCAGTATTGCCAAAGATGTCCAACCCACTGGGGAAAGTGGTTTTGATTGATGAGGATCAGGTTTATCTGCCTGACATACGATGAATGTGACCTACACAGTTAAGATATGCTGCGTCTGAAAGGGATACACATAAATCAACATTATGAATTATTTAAGATCACAGCTGGAAGTTCTGTCAAATCTGAAACTGGACTTGTTTTAGGGTCTTGTTTCCCCTCTCATCTGTAAATCTTGTTCTTTCTGACCTTCAGATGTTTAACTTATGTTTAACCGATAAATCTTCCTGGCAGATATATCAGCACGAGTGTATGGGTCGGCTGATCGGTGATTTACTCAAAGGAACTTGTGCTCAGATCAAATAGGTGTGAAGGACTCAATGTAAACGTGTGTTCCAGGTGTTTTGGACAGCGGCGGAGCAGATTTCGAGGATGGGGAGGAGGTTTACGAAGCTGTCGGAGACGTCCTGCAGGAAGTGTCTCCTGACAGTAAAAACGAGGACGACGTCAGAGACATCTGTCTCCAGATGTTTAACACTCTCAAACTGTAAGACCCTCATTTAAGATTCAGACTTACACAGCCAAGTCTTAAAAATGTTGACTGTCAGCGTGATTTTAATGGGACACGTGTGAATAAGGTCTGTTTGGTAATAATAACAGGTGTTCTGTGTGTGTTTGGTAATATTAACAGGTATTCTGTATGTTTTAAACAGGAATAACCATCATGGCTCTCAGAAGCAGGTGTTGTTGGACGCTCCAGTTCAGCTCTCTCAGATCTCTGCAGACAATGGTAAGAAACACATCAAAATAATTCTAAATTCTATTTCTCTTTACACACTTTACTGTATTTAAACCTTTAATAATAGGTGACATTAACAGAATAAGTCCCAGTTTACTGACCTGTGTGTCTCTCTTCAGTTACTGCAGCAGATGATGTTCAGGGCATCTGGATGATGAAACGTTCTCAGAACACAGTGAGTCGTTTTTTACACTAAAATACTCCGTTTGTTTGAAGCAGATAAGTTTATTTATTTACTTTTGTTGAGTTGCATTGAATTATTATTATATAATTTTCGCTTACTTTAATTATGTGTTTTATTGTATTGTTTTTATTAGAATTGTACATGGATTTAGCATTTAAAATCCACACAGATAAATGCTCAGATAAAAAAAACAACAAAACAACTTGAGACCCATTGAACACATCACTTCCTGTATCTTCAGACGGTGAATGCCAAGAAATTGGAGAAGGCCGAGGCGAAGCTGAAAGCCAAACATGAACGCAGGAACGAGAAGGACTGTCAGAAGTCCTCCAGCCCGCTGTCAGTACTCACCTGTCCTCACCTGTCTACACCTGTCCACACCTGTATCTGTCCTCATCTGTACACAGCTGTCCTCACCTTGACACACCTGTACACACCTGTCCTGAACTTTACAGACCTGTTCTCACCTTTACATACCTGTCCTCAACTGTACACACCTTTCTTCTACACACCTGTCCACACCTTTACATACTCGTTCTCACCTGTAAACACCTGTCCTCTCTATCTTCCTCTTACCTGTCCTCATCTTTTGTCCTTCACAGTGTCCTGGAGGAGGCTTCGGCCAGTCAGGCCAGCAGTAAGAAGGACAACCGAGTCGACCAATCAGGGAAGAACCGGAGCTACGACATCCGCATCGAGAACTTTGACGTTTCGTTTGGAGAAAGGTGAGCGAAGTTTATCCACCATAAATTCATTATATGCATGTATGTTATAATGTATATAATAATGTATATATGTATGTTATGATGTGTATATACGCGTGTATACTATAATGTGTATACGTATGTGTTATAATGTTTATACGTGTGTATACGATAATGTATATTATAATGTATATACATGTGCATGTTAAAATGTATAAATGTATGTATACTATAATGTATATTATAATGTATATATGTGTGTATGTTATAATGTATATACGTGTGTATACTATAATGTATATTTGTTTCTATATCTGCAGGTGTTTGCTGCAGGGGGCGGAGCTGTCTTTGGCGACAGGCCGGCGGTATGGTCTGATTGGTCGGAATGGTTTGGGGAAGACGACGCTGTTGAAAATGTTGGCCAGTCGTAGCCTGCGGGTTCCGGGTCACATCTCCATCCTCCACGTGGAACAGGAAGTGGCGGGAGACGAGACGGCGGCGCTGCAGAGCGTCCTGGAGAGCGACACGATGAGAGAGGAGCTGTTGGCCGAAGAGAAGAGGCTCAACGCTCGCATAGCCAACGGAACGTAAGATTTACTCTGCAGAAAAAGTCCATGTTAGGCGGCACTGCCTTTAGTAGACTCAAACCTTTAAAACAGGTCCTCAGGGAACATCTGTTCCTGCCTGGCTGCTGTTATCATTTATTATTCAATTCAGTATAACTTTGTTATCTCTGTGGTTGTCTCAGATCAACAGATACAGTAGATAGATAGATAGATAGATAGATAGATAGATTACTTTATTCATCCCCGAAGTGAAATTAAGTCGTCATAGCAGCCGGTATATTTGAATACAATAAAATACAGTACAACAATAAAATACAATACAATAGAATAAAATAAAATAAAATTAGATGTTCCAGTATATGGAGCGGAGTGTTGTACAGGGTACACAGTGCAAGGAGACATTTAGTGCAGTTCTGTGGTGGTGGCTCTGACAGAGGTAGTTGAGTTGTAGAGTCTTATTGCGGTCGGGAGGATCGATTTCCTGTAGCGTTCCTTAGAGCAGCGGGGTTGAATGAGTCTGTGGCTGAAGCTGCTCTTTAGCTTGTCCAGTGTTTTGTGGAGGGGGTGAGAGGGATTGTCTATGATCACCAGCAGTTTTGCCAGCATCCTGTCCTCCACCACCTCCTCCAGGGTGACAAGCTTAGAGCCAACCTCAGACTCAGCTTTTCTGATGATAGTGACAGTAGAGAAGAAGATAGAAAAACACTGTTCATCACTAACATTAAAACTATATGTAGAACTGGTATTAAATAAAATGAATTCATAAATATCTTACAAGACAACATAAAGAATGTACAGCTGTGACATTGTACAGTACTTTGTTAACCATATTTTTTTATTTATTTATGAATTTTTTTGTTTCAAAGGGTAGTGGGTTGAGCAGCAGTAAAACAAAAGAACAAGATAACGCATAATTACAAATGAGTAAAAAACAGAATTTAAAACAATTGTGTGTTGTTTGGTGTGTTAGCGATTTCTTATATAGAGTCAACGACTCGTCTTTGTTGTGGAGAAAAGATCAGTAATAAATAATTTCTGTTCACTGCATGATTTAAAGGATAATTCCAGTTTATTTCATCTCTACCCATGAGCCTCAGCAGCTGTTGCTGCGGAGACAAAGAAGTGACATCAGAGTTGCGTGTTTGTGTTTATGCTTTAGTGTTGACGGGATGGAGAGCGTCCGACTGTCGGAGATTTACGGCAAACTGGAGGAGATCGAGGCCGACAAAGCCCCGGCACGGTAACTATGGCAACCACACAGCCAGTTCTACAAACATCTTTCCAGTACAGGACTCCAGCTCATTATTGATTATTGATTATTCAGCAGAGGTCACAGCTCACCACTGCCGCCTGGGGGTTGTTCCTGGGTGTTACAGTTACCTGAAGCGCCCCCTGCTGGTCACATAATGATGTGTGTTTCCCAACTGTCAGACTATTGATGTTTCTTTGATTGACATCTGTTTCATCCAACCAGAGCTTCCGTCATCCTGGCTGGTCTCGGATTCTCTCCCAGAATGCAGCAGCAGACCACCAAGTGAGTCCTCAATCTAACACACACACAGTTGACTATTTAAATCATTAACTTTACCGTTTAAAGTCTCAACCCTAAAACATGATGTTGCATGTAGTCCCCACTACATGGGTAACACACACTGTTGTCTAGTGGTGCACGATAACGTGTGTGTGTGTGTGTGTGTGTGTGCCCGCAGGGAGTTTTCTGGAGGATGGAGGATGAGGTTGGCGTTGGCCAGAGCTCTGTTTGCTCGGTGAGTTTCAACCTTCTGTTTCTTCTCTGTCATACAGTGGTGGTGTGTACAAGTACAACAAAAAGTACAAGAGTGTGTGCTGCTGACGGCCACATGATTGATTGATTGACTGATAATTTATTTTATGTCTTTGTTTTCACCAGGCCGGACCTGCTGCTGCTGGATGGTGAGTCCGATTCTCCTCTGGACACATCTACAGTTCACACTGTACTCATGCTGCTACTTGTACTTGTGTTCCCACTTACTCAATGTGAAATATAGCAGTAGGAGTACAAGTATAAGAATAAGTGAGAGTAGGAGGTATAGTTGGAGTACAAGTAGGACAAGTAGTAAGTGTTCCGTATCAGTAGTGTAGTAGTATTCTGATGTATTCCTCCTGTGTGTGTTTCAGAGCCGACCAACATGTTGGATGTCAGAGCCATTCTGTGGCTGGAGAACTACCTGCAGGTCTGAACTAAAACTCCCGTCAGCGTTCCTCATTTAAAAACTATGAGAACAAGAGCCACAAGCTAACAGATAATACCTCCTTCCACAGACGTGGCAGTCCACCATCTTGGTTGTCTCCCACGACAGAAACTTCCTGAACGCTGTAGTAACTGACATCATCCACCTGCACTCCCAGAGGTTGGACAGTTACCGCGGCGACTACGAAAACTTTGTTAAAACCAAAGAAGACAGACTGAAGAACCAGCACAGAGAGTACGACGCCCAGCTGCAGTACAGACAACACATACAGGTACTACTGCAGTACAGACAACATACACAGGTACTACTGTTACTGCAGTACAGACAACATACACAGGTACTACTGTTGCTGCAGTACAGACAACTTATACAGGTACTACTGCTGCTCAACTTATTTATTTAAGTAGATAGTAAAGTAATGAATAGTACAGTAGTAGTAGGTGTAGAGTTAAAATCAGGGTTAAACTTTAGTAAATACTCACATCGGTAAGATTCTTGTTCTTGATGGTCACATGCAGCAGTTTTCCCAGAATGCATTGTGTCACTGACAGTGATGTGTTTGTGTTTTCAGGTGTTTATTGACAGATTTCGGTACAACGCCAACAGAGCAGCTCAAGTCCAGAGCAAGCTCAAACTACTGGAGAGGCTGTGAGTATTCATATACCTGGTGATCATCTGGTACAGAACTCCTCAGACACGCCTCAGACTCGCCTCAGACTCACCTCAGACACGCCTCAGACACGCCTCAGACTCGCCTCAGACTCACCTCAGACTCGCCTCAGACACGCCTCAGACACGCCTCAGACTCGCCTCAGACACGCCTCAGACTCGCCTCAGACTCACCTCAGACTCGCCTCAGACACGCCTCAGACACGCCTCAGACACGCCTCAGACTCACCTCAGACTCTCCTCAGACACGCCTCAGACTCGCCTCAGACTCGCCTCAGACTCACCTCAGACACCCCTCAGACTCACCTCAGACTCGCCTCAGACACGCCTCAGACTCGCCTCAGACACGCCTCAGACACCCCTCAGACTCGCCTCAGACTCGCCTCAGACTCACCTCAGACTCGCCTCAGACACGCCTCAGACTCACCTCAGACTCGCCTCAGACACGCCTCAGACTCGCCTCAGACTCACCTCAGACACGCCTCAGACACGCCTCAGACTCACCTCAGACTCGCCTCAGACACGCCTCAGACTCACCTCAGACTCACCTCAGACACGCCTCAGACACGCCTCAGACACGCCTCAGACACGCCTCAGACACGCCTCAGACTCGCCTGAGACACGCCTCAGACACCCCTCAGACTCGCCTCAGACTCACCTCAGACACCCCTCAGACACGCCTCAGACTCGCCTCAGACACCCCTCAGACTCGCCTCAGACACGCCTCAGACTCACCTCAGACACCCCTCAGACTCGCCTCAGACACGCCTCAGACTCGCCTCAGACACGCCTCAGACTCGCCTCAGACTCGCCTGATAAACATGGACTGGAAAACAGTTTATTGGTGAGCGTCAGTGTTAGAGTTAACTGTGTCCGTAACATCCACCTGGAGTCAGATCTACCTGATCAGACAGACTGTGTTTCCGGCAGCTCCAGGTGTTTCAGGTGTTTCTGTACCTGAATGTATCTGGTGCTGTGACAGGTATGAATCCTACTTGACTTGTCATTGGTGACTGTGTTGTTTTCTCCTGCAGACCTGAACTGAAGCCCATTGAAAAAGAAACTGAGGTCACTTTAAGGTAAGAAGATGCACCTGTTCAGGTGATTTTGTCATTAAGAAGAAGGTGCTGTTTTCAGTGAGGAGCAGGAATCATTGGTACAATCTGAGGCTGGACTGCAGTTTTATTTCTACAAGGTGAATGTTGTCGGTTAGTTAAGACAATCAGCAAAAGTGGGGAGCATTTATACTTCAGGACAGGTGACAGGAAGTTGGACTGGTCCTATCTGTGTTGATGTGCATCACGCCTGGACAATAATATTGTTTTGCACTCTTTTCCAATATTGGAAAGAAATCCATAATATCGTGATAGATTGAAAACGTGTCGCCCAGAGCATCATTAAAATTTCTATGTTGAGCTCTTAAAAAGCCTAAAATTAGATGTCAGAAAGACACGTGACTCAGAAAGGTTCCTCTTGCAGCATCCGTCAGGGTGCCGGACCTGCGACAAACCAGAGGGAACATGTGAGCTTATGTCTGTAGTTCTGGAGAAAGTGTCCCCAGTAGGCCACCGTACTCACAACATGAGTTTCCCTCTGGGGCCTCCAGATTTGGCTCAGCACCACTTTTTACCTGATAGTAATATCTGCTGACACTGATTCAAGAGCAGGCCTTGTATCTCATTGTCCTCTCATGTATTGATGGATGGATGGGTTGATGGATTGATAACATGTTTCTCTTCTCACAGGTTTCCAGATAATTTTGAGAAGTTGTCTCCTCCCATCCTGCAGTTGGATGAGGTCGAGTTTTATTACTCTCCAGACCAGCGGCTCTTCTCTTCTCTAAACCTGTCAGCCGACCTCGAGTCTCGCATCTGCATCGTACGTGTCATCAGAAAACCAACCAATCAGTGACAGGGTGCCTGTTTACGGCAGCTGTTTTCACATGAAGCGTATGATGGATGTAAAATGGATCCTTTAGTACGAGTCACAGCTGAAGGATCCAGAGAGTTTAGAGCCTGAACTCATTTATTCAGACTTGATTTGAAACATGTAATCACTTGAATGTTTGAAAACTGTACGATAACTGATCATACGGATCAATAATGCAGAGTCAGGACATATTGGAATGAGTTAACGTGTCTCGTGTGTTTGCTGTCAGGTCGGTGAAAACGGTGCCGGTAAATCGACCATCCTCAAACTGCTGATGGGCGAGCTGACGCCGGTCAGCGGAGTCAGACAGTCTCACAGGTCAGACGCCAACGGACCAATCAGAGCAGGCTTTTAGGTTTACAGACCGTTAATCCGAACGTTGTTTCACAGCAGCCACTAACTGACGGTTCTGTTTCTGATTCCTCTTCAGGAACTTGAAGATCGGTTACTTCAGTCAGCATCACGTGGACCAGCTGGACCTGAACGTCTGCTCTGTGGAGCTGCTGCTCAACAAGTTCCCCGGTAACTACAGCACACCTGAGCCGGGTTCGGGGTTCGGGTCTGTTTGCTCTGAAATGTGACGCTGCTCATTGTCAGTCGTGTAGCTTGAGAGATTCTGATTGGCCGGTGTTTGTGCATCACAGGTCGGACGGAGGAGGAGTACCGCCACCAGCTGGGAGGTTACGGTATCACCGGGGAGCTGGCCACGAGGCCGGTGGCCAGTCTGTCAGGAGGACAGAAGAGCCGGGTGGCCTTCGCTCAGATGACCATGCCATGGTAGGAGAAAGCTCAGGGTCCAGCTGTTAGTGTGTCTGATGATGATGATGATGATGATAACAACAACTGTCTGTTCTTCAGTCCAAACTTCTACATCCTGGATGAGCCGACCAACCACCTGGACATGGAGACCATCGAGGCTCTGGCTAAAGCTCTTAACAAGTTCAAGGTGTGTGTGTGTGTGTGTGTGTGTGTGTGTGTGTGTGTGTGTGTGTGTGTGTGTGTGTGTGATTGGTCAGTCAGACACACAGCAGGTCGTCCTGGGATGCTGTGTGTTACCTGAGGAAAACCTGACATGGTTCCAGGACTCTGAATGATATTTCTGAAGTGTGTTTAGAGGCTGAATCGAGTGTTTCTAACGTGTCCGTTTGTGATCAAACTCTGGACACAACAGCTGTGATCATAAAGTCCAGTCTGAGCACCGGCCTTAAGCTCCGGTCTTTCAGCGTTTTTTGGTAATAATGACTCATCGGAGCCTATTTGTGTGTCTCAGGTGTGTGTGTGTCTCAGGTGTGTGTGTGTCTCAGGTGTGTGTGTGTCTCAGGTGTGTGTGTGTCTCAGGTGTGTGTGTGTCTCAGGTGTGTGTCTGGCGTGTGTGTGTCTGGCGTGTGTGTCTCTGGCGTGTGTGTGTCTGGCGTGTGTCTCTCTGGCGTGTGTGTGTCTCTGGCGTGTGTGTGTCTCTGGCGTGTGTGTCTCAGGTGTGTCTCTGGTGTGTGTGTGTCTCTGGTGTGTGTGTGTCTCTGGCGTGTGTGTCTCTGGTGCGTGTGTCTCAGGTGTGTCTCTGGTGCGTGTGTCTCAGGTGTGTCTCTGGTGTGTGTGTGTCTCTGGCGTGTGTGTCTCAGGTGTGTGTGTGTCTCAGGTGTGTGTGTGTCTCAGGTGTGTGTGTGTCTCAGGTGTGTGTGTGTCTCTGGTGTGTGTCTCTGGTGTGTGTGTGTCTGGCGTGTGTGTCTCTGGCGTGTGTGTCTCTGGCGTGTGTCTCTCTGGCGTGTGTGTGTCTCTGGCGTGTGTGTCTCTGGTGTGTGTGTCTCTGGTGTGTGTGTGTCTGGCGTGTGTGTCTCTGGCGTGTGTGTGTCTGGCGTGTGTGTGTCTCTGGCGTGTGTGTCTCAGGTGTGTCTCTGGTGTGTGTGTGTCTGGCGTGTGTGTCTCTGGCGTGTGTGTGTCTGGCGTGTGTGTGTCTCTGGCGTGTGTGTCTCTGGCGTGTGTGTCTCTGGCGTGTGTGTCTCTGGTGTAGGTGTGTCTCTGGCGTGTGTGTCTCTGGCGTGTGTGTCTCTGGCGTGTGTGTGTCTCTGGCGTGTGTGTGTCTCAGGTGTGTCTCTGGCGTGTGTGTCTCAGGCGTGTCTCAGGTGTGTGTGTGTCTCTGGCGTGTGTGTCTCTGGCGTGTGTGTGTCTCAGGTGTGTCTCTGGCGTGTGTGTCTCAGGCGTGTCTCAGGTGTGTGTGTGTCTCTGGCGTGTGTGTCTCTGGCGTGTGTGTGTCTCAGGTGTGTCTCAGGTGTGTCTCTGGCGTGTGTGTGTCTCTGGCGTGTGTGTCTCAGGTGTGTCTCAGGTGTGTCTCTGGCGTGTGTGTGTCTCTGGCGTGTGTGTCTCTGGTGTGTGTGTGTCTCTGGCGTGTGTGTGTCTCTGGTGTGTGTGTGTGTCTCTGGCGTGTGTGTCTCAGGTGTGTGTGTGTGTCTCTGGCGTGTCTCTGGCGTGTGTGTCTCAGGTGTGTCTCTGGCGTGTGTGTCTCAGGTGTGTCTCTGGCGTGTGTGTGTCTCTGGCGTGTGTGTGTCTCTGGCGTGTCTCTGGCGTATGTGTGTCTCTGGCGTGTGTGTCTCAGGCGTGTCTCAGGTGTGTGTGTGTCTCTGGCGTGTCTCTGGCGTATGTGTGTCTCTGGCGTGTGTGTCTCAGGCGTGTCTCAGGTGTGTGTGTGTCTCTGGCGTGTCTCTGGCGTATGTGTGTCTCTGGCGTGTGTGTCTCAGGCGTGTCTCAGGTGTGTGTGTGTCTCAGGTGCATCTCAGGTGTGTTTCCTCAGTGTGTGATGTCATGTGTTTCAGGGCGGGGTCATCCTGGTGTCCCATGACGAGCGTCTGATCCGGTTGGTGTGTAAGGAGCTGTGGGTGTGTGAAAGCGGAAAAGTTGCACGAATCGACGGCGGCTTCGACGAGTACCGAGACATCCTGCAGGAGCAGTTCAGGAAGGAAGGTTACCTGTGAGGCCCCGCCCACTACTGACTGACCACACCTGCCACTAACTTAAGCCCCGCCCCCTCCATAACAACACCTGTCATAGCAGCCAATCAGCCGTCAGAACAGACTGGAGGACGTTTTTTTCTCTGAACTGTGTCACCTCCTGCTGCAGGTGATGATCTGCCGCGAGCTGATTGGTGGTTCCTGTTCACCTGGTGAGGTCACAGTGAACTCTGGAGGAGGAGTCATCACCAACGATTTGGAGTTAATTTAGAGGTCGAACGGCCTTCAGGCGTCAGTTTATTGCCACTTTAAACCGGTTCAGTTTGTATCATCGCGGAGGTTCGAGGTTTCTTCGGTTTTAAAGGACCCGACCGTCAAAAATTATGTGACATTAATAAAAAGCATCAGATCAGGCGCTCAGTTTCTGTCCTTCCACTGGTTTCACTGGGAGCACTTCACATTTCCACTTTAATGCAGAGAAAATCCAAACAGACTTTAACACCAGACTCGTGACTCAATATCTTTCCCAAAACAAACGATTAAAACTGTTGAAAATAAAAACGTGTCTTCATTTTACTTCCTGTTCAGGAGTTCTTCTCTTAAACATTCTGTCAGGTTTCACTTTTAACTAACAAACTCGTGAATGTAAAGCTGAAGGACGTCCCCTGTTCAGAGGAGGTGAGACTTCATCTTCATCATCGACGCCCCTGAAATTCATCAGTCAGGACCGATCAGCTGTTACTGAAATTCAAAACACACGAGTCCCCTTCAGGTCCGAGACCCGGCTGCTGCTGATTTATTGCCAATAACAGTTATTAAAGATGTATTAATGTTGTTTAGAACTGATATCGTAAATTGAACCTGTTTACATCCACATCGGGTCCTGGTGAGTTTTTGAACGTCTCCGTCACTAATGTGATCAACGACAAACCAAACGCTGCACACCAACACCTTTTCTGCTTTTAATCAGATTATTTCAACTTTCTGGATATAAAACTAAGTCATTTTTTGGTACATAATATAATAATAATATAATAGATAATCATATAGTATAATATATAATGTAATAGTGTAAGTATCTAACATTTCTTATTATAACATGAAGAAGTACGGCGCTGAAGACTGAGGTCACGTCAGAGGTCGCCACACTGCAGCAGGGGGATCGAACCTGTGACTCTTCACTCACAGCACGTCTCTACAGCTCTGGTGTCCAGACCGGTGCAGCTTCCTGCTGCGTCTTTTTGCTGAGGTGAGGCAGGACGGCATCCCGGTAAAACACCTCCAGTTTGGACACCGTCTCCTCCCACAGGTCGGGGTCAAAGGTCACCGGGACGATGGCTGTCTCCTTGAGGGTGAAGACAACGAGGTCGGCCCGTCTCAGGCCCGTCACCGCCAGCTGACACTGGATCTGTGTGAAGTAACTGTGAGACGTCTTCAGGCGGTAGACCGGGGACTGGGACAGGAAGACAAGGAGAGGACGTTAGAGACGGGGAGGACAACAGGAGGTTAAAGACGAGGAGCAGACAGGACAACGAGATGGGACATTAGCAACTGGGGACGGGACACTGACAACAGGACGTTGACAATAAGGACAGACAGTTCTGGACAGTGAGATGCTTTTTTTACCCCTCCGGGCCGCCGTCCGTCCATGTCCTGTATTTCCAGACAGAACGCGGGGTCGTCCCTGCAGGCGTCCTCCACGCTTCGATGTCTGTGTTTGTAGGGACACTTCACCTCCAGGCAGAGCAGCCATTGGCCGGTCCGGCTGTCTGTCACAATGCCGTCAGGACTCGCAGCCAACCAGGGCCGCAGAGCGTCGATGAACAGACCGCAGTCCTGAACCGAGACCGACCGACCCAACGCCGTGGTCTTCAGTCTCTGCAGGACCACATAATCATCATCATCATCATCAGGTTAATAGTTTGCTATGGTTCATCTCTTCCTCATGACTCCAGGAGTTAGTGAGCCGGGACCTGTACCTGATACCTGCGGACCACCTCGGCCTCCATCTGGACCCCCCAGCTCATTGCTCTGGTCTGGAAGCTCCGCCCCTCACCTGTCCAGTCAGAGTGGGTTTCATTAATGAAGAACCAGTCGGTCATCAGGATCAATTCTAATAACTTTATTGATTCTCTGACACGTTGATCAATCACTTTATGACCAACTACCTGCACAACTGATGACACCATCTTTCATACCTGCTAAAGATTAGCATGTTAGCATGTCTGCAGACTCAGTCGGGTTTAACTTTAAATAAAATCCAACTCTAAAAATCAACTATTGATCCATTAATTAATGAAATAACCAGCCTCTTCATCAGTAATGATGATGGACAGGCGTGTTGTGGAGGATATTTATCCGACAGGTAGGTGGGGGCGTGACCTACCTGTGATAGCAGCCAGGTAGGAGGTGGGCGGGGTTTTGCTCTTCCCGTGAACGAAGCGGCAGCGAGCGATGCTGTGAGCCACAGACGCCGTGATCCGGTTCTTCCTCCAGGTGAACCAGTTCTGGTTGGTCCTCTGTCCGCGGGTCAGAGCCTCCACTTCCTCCACAACACGCCTGTCCATCTGGACCCCCAGACCCAGAGGCACCTGGTCCGGTCTGGGAGCGGCTCTGTTAGGGAGCTGATCTGGGGTCTGAGGAGGATCTGGATCGGTGGCAGCTCTCTGAACCGGTTTGTTAACAGGTTTCTGAGCGCTTTGTTTTTGCTTTTGTCCTCCATCAAGACGTGGTCTCACTGCAGGAACTGGATTAACCTGAGGGGCCTCCTGGACCACCTTGTTGTCAGTCCCAGTCTGAGGGGGGCCTACAGCAGCAGGTCTGGTCCTCTGGGTTTGACTGGTTCTGGTCTTGGCCCGTGCCCCGTGTCCAGATGTCTGGGTCTGGATGGTCGGGTGATACCGGACCTTCGGTATGAGCTGGTTCGTGTTCTGATTCTGCATTTCCATGTGGTCTACATCAGAACAGGAAACAGAACAGAAACTGGTTTACAGATCAGGATTCAGTTCCACCTTTTAATCACCTGTTCCAGTCTCACCTGTGTGGAGGAAGTAAAGTGCTGAGGTCTGTAGTTACTTCCACCGCTGTAGGTTTGAAACTTCATGTGTTCTTTAGTGTTGGGATGTTTTTGTCTTTTTAATATTCATATTAATAAGTTGTTACGTTAGTCATGAGAAAATAAACCCATCTGACATCAGGAGTGTTTAACACACTCTCGGAATATGTTTAGCATTCTTATTTCATGCTTGTTGGTCAAAAAAAATTGGAACACATACCATTAAATCATTGAGGCTTTTACTTTGAAAACCTTGAAAATGACGGCCGGAAGTTGCTTGTTATTTAAGCCTCGTTCTGAACTCTTCGGTTTAAACAGCTGAGAGTGACGTTTGTTGTGTCCACGACAAACTTTCACCAAACTCCGTTCACCATGTGTCAGAAATAAGAAATCCTTTAAAGTTTGTGCAGCAGGACCGTCAGACCGGCGCACTGAGCGAGCCGACGCCCCTGAAACGGTTCACGACGTGTCCCGAGACCGAATACTTCCCGGTGGACACTCGGTACCGGAAATCTCTTCATGCGTTTAATATCACCGGAGTCAGCGCAGCTTTGAAGTGGAACATTTTTTAATGAAGTTTGCTAAGGTGAGGAACCTCCTGAACCTCCTGAACCCCCTGAACCCCCTGAACCTCCTGGACCTCCTGAACCTCCTGAACCTCCTGAACCTCCTGAACCCCCTGAACCCCCTGAACCTCCTGGACCTCCTGGACCCCCTGAACCCCCTGAACCTCCTGGACCTCCTGAACCTCCTGAACCTCCCTTCAACCAACAGAAACAGAGCACATCTTACCTGACACAAGTCCGGCTGACCGAGTGGAACAAAAGCGAAACCGAGTGTGTGACTCATTACCCCGTGACACTGTGTGTTTGTGTGTGTGTGTGTGTTTGTGTGTGAGAGTGTGTGTGTGAGTGTGTGAGAGTGAGAGTGAGTGTGTGTGTGTGTGTGAGTGTGTGTGTCTGTGAGTGTGTGTGAGTGTGTGTGTGTGTGTTTGTGTGTGAGAGTGTGTGTGTGAGTGTGTGAGAGTGAGAGTGAGTGTGTGTGTGTGTGAGTGTGTTTGTGTGTGAGAGTGTGTGTGAGTGTGTGTGAGTGTGTGAGAGTGAGTGTGTGTGTGAGTGTGTGTGTGTGTGAGTGTGTGTGAGTGTGTGTGTGAGTGTGTTTGTGTGTGTGAGTGTGTGTGAGTGTGTGTGTGAGTGTGTTTGTGTGTGTGAGTGTGTGTGAGTGTGTGTGTGTGAGTGTGTGTGTGTGAGTGTGTGTGTGTGTGTGTGTGTGTCCAGACATGTCTGAGCTGCATCATTCTGTTAATGTTACTGGATCGGTCCGTGTAGATTCACTGTATGCAGTTTATACACACATACACATACACGTTTGTACAGCTATACTTGTGAGGACATTCATTGACATAATGCACCCCCCCCCCCCCCCCCCCCCCAACCTCAAACTGCCTTTGAAGGTGTCTCTGAAAGTGAGGACCGACATGTCCTCACTCCCATGGTCTAAAACTCACACTGGTTCTCATAAAGATAGATGTACAAGTACACACACACACACACACACACACACAGACAGACAGACAGACAGACAGACAGACAGTGGTGGGGGTGTCAAGTGTCTGTGTGTGTGTAGGGGGGGTGTCACATGTTTTTGTGTGTGTGTGTAGGGGGGGTGTCACATGTTTTTGTGTGTGTGTGTTGGGGGGTGTCACATGTTTTTGTGTGTGTGTGTGTGGGGGGGGTGTCGTGTGTGTGTATAAAGTACCCTGGGACATTAATCTCTCCATATGTATCCCAGCATTACCTGTACACAGATGAGCTTAGTCATCCACCGTCAGGATGGCCGAGCGGTCTAAGGCGCTGCGTTCAGGTCGCAGTCTCCTCTGGAGGCGTGGGTTCGAATCCCACTTCTGACAGGAGTCTTATTGGTGTGTGGAACAGCAGGTCTGATCTCGACTCGAGTATCGAGGACACGTCTCTGTGTCACGCCGCTTTCTTCTTCTGCTGTTCCTCATCAGATGCAGATATTCACATCAATAAAGGGTTGAGGAGGAAAGTATGATTATGTTTCTATTCCTTTTCAGTTCCCACCTGGTCCTTCGTGTCCACTGAGACCAGAACCTGCAGGTCCTCCTACAGCTGGACCCTTTCATCAGAAGCTGATAGTGGATCAATAACCTGTCGATCGGACACTTGACACATCAGTGAGTGCTCATCTGTCTCCAATCTGCGAGCCTTCAGCAGCGTCTCACAGGTTACGAGCCGGTCCCCCTGCAGGGAGATGTCTCGGGTCTCTCAGGTCTGTCCCGGTCTGTACCTCAGCGGTCTGGACTCGGCCCTGAGCCTCGCCGTCCTCTCCAGCAGGAACATCACGCTCATCGTTAATGCCAGCGGGCTGGAGGACGTGTCATACCCTCAGCTGGACGGCCTGCAGGTCCTCCAGGTCCCCGTCCAGGACCAACCCCACGCCCCCCTCAGACTTTACTTTGACCCAGTGGCTGAACGGATCCACCAGAACCAACCAGGGAGGACTCTGGTCCACTGCACCGCCGGTAGGAGCCGATCCCCGGCCCTGATCATGGCCTACCTGATTAGGTAAACCCCCCCGGCCCTGTTCATGGCCTACCTAGTGAGGTGACCCCCCCATGCTGACTGCTGGTCTCTGTCTCTGCAGGTTCAAAGGTCTCAGCCTCCGTCGGGCTCACGAACTCGTTCTGGAGTGCCGACCGTTTGTGCGACCGAACGCTGGATTCTGGAGGCAGCTGATGGACTACGAGAGGACTCTGTTCAGCAGGACCTCCGTGAGGATGGCGAGGACGTCCGGTGGAGTTCTGCCTGAAGCTCTGGAGGACTCCAACACCGCCGCGGCGTACTGCGTCAACATTTGATGGGCTCTGAACAACCTGATCAGGTTCTGCTGAGGTCCAGATCAGACCTGCAGTCCCCCTCCTGGTCTTCAGACCGGAGACACAGGTCAGTATTTATCGTCATTAAACCTGTTCAAACTCAACGTGCTGTGTGACTTTCTGTCTGTGGCTGAGCTGCGAGCTCATTGGTTCCTCTCAGGACTACTTTCAGCGGCAGATGACTCATCACGTTAAAGGCACAGAAACAGACGAGAAGCAGTCAGGTACAAAAGACACATCAAAGTTTATTGTGACAGTAGAAAAAGGTTTAGATCACATGATCAGGACCAATCAGACCAATCAGATCAATCAGGACATAAACACAACAGGGGACAGGGACCTGATGGAGGTGCAGGCAGGAGGACCAGACTGGGTCCTGGTCCTGGACTCAGTACTGGAAGCTTCTCTTGGTCTGGATGTCGTCCAGGATCTGCTGCAGCTCCTCATCCTCAAACCGGCCCTCCAGACTGAAACATGAACACATGAACACACACAAACAAACACATGAACACACATGGTGTGGTCTAGGTGTGATGTGGTCTAGAGGGGTTGTGGTCTAGGTGTGATGTAGTCTAGGGAGGTTGTGGTCTAGGTGTGATGTAGTCTAGGGAGGTTGTGGTCTAGGTGTGATGTAGTCTAGGGAAGTTGTGGTCTAGGTGTGATGTAGTCTAGGGGGGTTGTGGTCTAGGGGGGTTGTAGCCTCGGGGGGAGTGGTCTAGGTGTGATGTGGTCTCGGGGGGATGTGGATCAGACTGACCTGGGGATCAGTGCTTTGGCCTCTTCAGCAGCTTCAGGACACAGATTTGCTAAACTGGCCAACTCGAACTTGTGGAGCTTCTTCTGCAGGAGGAGACTGAGGACACAAGAGGGGGGACATCAGATCCAGATCAGACCACAAAGACAACCAGCTGACACAACACTGGAGCGGTAAGAACCGGACCCAGACCTGCGGACTGCGGTGATTGTCTCCCGGTTCTTGAAACGGCTGAACCGAGCCGTGTAGTTCAGGGTCTTCATGAAGACCTCGGACAGTTCCTGCTCGTCCTCCGCGCTCTCGTTCTGCTGCTTCCTGTGTTCCAGCAACATGTGGACCTCCGAGTTCAGCAGGGTCTCTGCGTTCTCAAACTCTGGGACAAGGACAGACTAGGATCAGGACCAACACAGGCCAGGATCAGGACCAACACAGGCCAGGATCAGGACAGACAGACAGAGAGGCTCTGGTCCGGGACAGACAGAGAGGCTCTGGTCCGGGACAGACAGAGAGGCTCTGGTCCCGGACAGAGAGGCTCTGGTCCGGGACAGACAGAGAGGCTCTGGTCCGGGACAGACAGAGAGGCTCTGGTCCGGGACAGACAGAGAGGCTCTGGTCCCGGACAGAGAGGCTCTGGTCCGGGACAGACAGAGAGGCTCTGGTCCCGGACAGAGAGGCTCTGGTCCCGGACAGACAGAGAGGCTCTGGTCCGGGACAGAGAGGCTCTGGTCCCGGACAGAGAGGCTCTGGTCTGGTTTCTGACAGAGAGGACACCTGTGCAGGTGACAAACCTTTAGGAAACAGCAGCTGTGACGCGTCTTCTTCAACATCACCGACGTTTGTGGAAACCGCGCCGCCTCCGGCCGCCATGACAGTTAGCAGCTAACGGCTAACCGTTACCGGAGACTCAAGATGGCGGCAGTTAGACCGGAGGTGAACCGGAGCCTCCCGGCGGGCTTGGGAGGACCTATGTGGACGAGTGCAGCTCTAGACCTCTAAATAAGGGACTCGACCTGCGGTTCGGCGCCTTTCAGTCTCACAAAAACACAAACAATCGCTTCCGTGTCTGGAAACAATCACTTCCTGTCAGAAGGTATCCGCCTTCAAAATAAAAGCAGCAGCCCGCAGCGCCCCCCGGCGGACAGTGACGGTCACGGCACGGAGCTCCCGGTGGACGGTAAAAACAACAAAGCCCTCCAGCACAGCACTGAGGTAGTTTACTTATTGTTGTTCTTCTACCTCCAGTCTTTATTTGACACCCAGTTGTTTTGACGAAGAAACACGTGACCAGATGCTCAAAAATCATTTTTATAATATGATTAAATATTCTGTTCTGTAAATAGTGTCAAATATTTCACACCATCACCAAACATTTCTAACATTAACATTAAAACTCACAACAAAATAAATGTCCTCGATCAAATAAAGTAACAATTCATACATAGAAGAATTAACTGATGGAAAACTTGATGTATTTACTGTTTTAACGCCTTTGCTCTTTATAGTTATATATTTGTTCTTTATTGTGTCTGATATGTTAGTTGTGTTTCGCCTGAGTTTGTGTAATTGATGGTTGTTGGAGGGAGAAAGTACATGATGTGTGTTATGTTTGTATGTTAAGAGTTGTTGTATATAATATATAAAGAGTTTAAATAGGACGAACAGTCTGAAGTCAGATTCTCTGTGTTTATGGTCCCTGACTGGAGGAGAGTTATAATAAAATCTTTATTTACACATCAGAGAACAAAAAACGCTTTGATCACCCTGTTATTTCTTTATTACTTGCTATAACTAATTATCATTTTTAATAATTAAATATACGTTACATGATAGAAATATATAAATCAAAATTGAAATTTATTCACATAACTGTCAAAAATGTTTGCGTTGGCCGGGAATCGAACCCGGGTCAACTGCTTGGAAGGCAGCTATGCTAACCACTATACCACCAACGCTGCTGAGGAGGAGCGCAGCGTGCAGACCTTCATCTGCGGTGACTGTCGGCGGGTGGACGGAGTAAAACTCAGGTTGGTTCAGTTTAAGGATCCTGCAGGTGCTGCAAGGTGTTGTTGTTCAGGTGGATTGACTGTGTGACGACATGAAGTCCTCTGATCAGGAACAGTAGAAACTAATGATCAGACTTCACACTTTTCCTGCAGTGAAACACTTTCCCCAAAGCATGATGGGAGCTGTAGTATTCATGTTGAATATATGAGACAAAGTGAAACAATAATCATAAACATGAACAATAAACACGGGGACACGTCCAGAAAACAGGTGTGCTGGTGTTTGTTCCTTCTACTATATATTACATGTTATTATTATTACAGCATTTTACTTACAGGCCGGAGCCCGTGGGGGGGGCCTCGGTCAGATCATGACTTGTCTTATGACTAAAAGTGAAAATGAATGTTTTGTTTGTTCAGTTTGTGGTGGGCTGCTGATGGGTTGAAACCGCTCGGCAGCAGGAAGACTGTTTCTGATCCGACTATATGAGCACAAGACAGGCAGCAACACAGGAAACAGTCAGTAACACACCAGCCTGATGCCACGGGCTTCATTACAACAGTCATTCAGTCACTCAGCTTTAATGAAAATCCTTTCAGTCAGACATTTGAGTGTTTGAGACATTTATACTCGGTGATGATGTTCTGAGTTAATTATTATCTGCAGTACTGGACCTTTACACGCCTTCATCCAGCACCCTGCAGACGTCAGTGCTCTGCAGGATGTAACGTGTCCAGGTTAAAGATTTTAAACCTCTCGTCAGTCTGTCGCTGGTCTGCAGCTCCCTCTGCTGGTCTTTTCTGATAATGTCCAGAATAATACTAAATACTGAGACGACACACTGTGAATGACCTTAACTTCCTTAGAGACTTTGATATGCAAATGTTTCTTTCTACAGACTATGGTGTGTTTGTGCCTTAATGTCCTCTGGGACTGACTCACACCCATTGATTCATCTTTTCACGGTGTGAAGGATCAGATATGAAAAATCAGACCTTTAGTCTGAAGTAACAAACATCAGAAACCCTTCAGATCTTTGATTTAGCAGTTTCCACCCTGCAAGGAACCTCAGTCTGATTATTTTCAAGTCATTTGATGAATTGTTGAGTTGTACTAAACTATTTAGATAAACCAGCTGTAAACTTCAGCCAGCAGTTATCACTGGAAACCCCTGACTTGTGTTGATGAAATGTAACAGTCTGGACCTGATTACAAACTGAATGAATGGTTGAGATGCAGGTTTTTGCAGTGTTCTGAATTTTGGTGCATCTGGATTTTTATGTACATAAAAAGATAAAATGTACACAATGTTCATTTTTCAGCTCCACGTTTCATGGTTGTAACTTTCAGGCCTAAATGTGTTTTCACCAGCTCACCACCATAAACTCATTAGGTTGTAATAGATGTACTGACTCCATGTAATCACACTAAATATGACCCCAGAACAAACAAGTTCCTCAGACGCTTCTTAAAAAGAAAATTCATTAACAATATTCAGCTTATTGAGGCAACACAGTTTAGCTGGACGATGATGCGTTTGTCTCATGGAGACAAGTTGGGACAGAAAGCCCACCTCGCTACTGTCTCATATACATCAAATCTCTTCATCAGGTTTCACTTATTCTCTGTTCACTAGTGGAACCAGTTTTAAAGGAGCAGTATGTGCTCGGGGTCCTGCCTGTAGAGAAAGAGATCTACATGGGGCATGAAATCAAACGCCCAGAGATTGAGCCACGGGCCCTCTTCACGGCAAAGTGCTCTGTATGAGGGTCAGTTGGTCTGCAGGCGGAACCGCACCTTCAAGTGTCGACACAAGGTTCAGGACCTGTGGCTGCCGGTGCCATACCAGCATTTACACCGGTGCTCCAGTGGATGGTTACCAGGCTCCCAGTAATGTACACCGGCTTGAGCTCAGGCCCTGTGGTAATAATCAGCCCACATACCTGACTCCAAAGGTGGGTGGAGAACATTGCATGGGACAGAGCGAGTTTTCTGCTGACGAAGGGTCGGACATGATGTGGAGGGTGTGGCAGCTGCTTCACAGCAGGTGCCTGAAACGGGGTTATCTGAGGAGACGCAGGGCTCTTCTCCAGTGGGGCTGTGGCAGTCAGAAGCACAGCAGGTGTGCATTCCAATCCTTTTCCTCTGCCACGATCTGCAGTCCCAAGGCGAGGAGGAAGGGCTGAGGCTCAGGTAGTGGCTCACCTTAACAGTTGCGGTTAGGCACCCTGAAAGATATTCTGTCCACCCTTATTGATAATTTAAACAAAAGTCCAATGATAAATATGGTATATGGTAAATTCAGACCTGTCAAGAACTCAGCACCGCACCTCTATCATCGTGGTGATGATCTATGTTGCAGGGGGGTGAATGTGAGGTGCTGCAGCACCAATTATGGTTGCGCTCAGAGCTGCACTGTATGGTCAGTGGCAACTTTCAACAACGATGGGGATGGACGTACTGCTGGACAAACTACCTGATGCCACATCTCTAAATCTCCCCAAACATGTTCTGTAAAGAAAGTTTCATATCGGCGATCATAAGCCAATACGATACATCTGTGATAGGCCCACATCAGGCCCATGTAAATAAAGTAGCATTTGAGTCTATTCTAATGTAAAAATAACAATTTGAAACAGGGAAAGTTGGCTGCTACGCTGTGATCTAAGATTGATTTACCCTAAAATAAAAGAATTCCTTAAGCCAGAATTTTAACATAAACAACTCTGTAACATTTAATTTCATTGAATGAGCTTAGTTCTCAAATCAAATTAAAACCTAACCAGTGAGACTTCTCACCATATCTGCAATTTAAAAAACTAGAAGGTAGTAGCCTACTTACTCATCCCTAGTTGCATTACAATGGACTGCGTTGAAAATGAAACTGACTGCAGGTTCTACGTTGCTTCAAACGTTCCTTTTTGATAAAGCTTATAGTTAGGACTGGCTCAGGTGAGTCCTGAACCATCCCTTAGTTATGCTGCTATAGGCCTAGACTGCCGGGGGATTTCCCATGATGCACTGAGCTCCTCTCTCCTCTCTTATCCCATTACTGCATGTTACTAACTCCACCTCTTCCTGTAGTTTGGAGCTTTCTCTCTTCCTGCAGGTGTTTGTGCCTCTGGAGCTGTAGAGTCTGGATCTGTGACTGCAGGCCGTCTACTGCCCCCATGTTCCTGCTCCACACTCACTGCTGCACTGATTATTATTAGTCTGATTATTATGTTGTCTGTCCTCCCCCTCTCTCTCCCCTCTCCCCCTCTCTCTCTCCTCTCTCCCCCTCTCTCTTCCCCTTTCAACCCAACTGGGTGGAGGCAGATGTCCTCCACCCAGAGCCTGGTTCTGCTCCAGGTTTCTACCTGTTAAAGGGAGTTTTTCCTTCCACTGTCACCAAGTGCTGCTCATGGTGGAACTGTTGGGTCAGTAATAATATTTAAAGAGTCGGTCTGGACCTGCTCTGTGTGGAAAGCGTCTTGAGAGAACTTCTGTTCTGATTTGTGCTATACAAATAAAACTGACTTGGGTCTTGACTTACTTCTGAAGCACCTGCTCTGCTTCCAGCTGTCTTTATGTTGTTTCTCTATGACTTGGCGTAAACACACCTTTCCTCCGTCTTTAGGAGCTGCAGAGTTCCTTTAGAAAGAGGCTGTCCAGATCACCTTTTTACAACCAGGACCACCTGGTGAAAAGGTGAGTGATAACTTTATTTGCTCTGCAGGTCATTGACCTGAAACACGTAGGCCTCGTGTGATGTGATATTTCGTCATGTTTACTGTATCGTTCCTCAGTAACCAGCCCCGGCGGAGCGCCTCATCAACAGCAGCTATTTTCATCTGTAACACGAGGCCAGACCCAGAGGTCTGTGGACACTCGGACACTCGGGACGTCGAACCGGCTTCACCAGCAGGCCAATTAGCACACTCTTTATTACAGGGGGTCATGGGAGGACTCTCTGCTGTCGCCATGGTCACTGCTGCAAACAGAGCAGCTTCAGGCTTCTTCAGGTGTTTATGGACTTCTGTTCTTCATCCTGTGTCCATTACAGGGAAGTCACATTAGACTTTGTTTTGTGGCCCAGATAGGGTCACTAGGTTAGAAACACATTCGGTGTGAGACAAGGATTTAGAAACCTCGACCATAGATTCACAGAAGTGTTAAAGCCCTGGTTCTTGGCAATAATAAACTGTACATCTTTAGCAGTTACACTTTTTCTTCAGTGTAATAAATGAATGCCGAGTATATATCCTCTTTACCTCTCATGTCAGCAGCACTGATCTATCGTTATTATTACCTTCAATAACCCGATCATTAAAGTATGTGTTGAACTTTCCTCGACTTCCTTCAGTAATTCATGCCGCTAAATCAGTATTTTAGCCACATTCAAAGCAAGTTGTGTTGGAGCTTGGCATTCTTGTTGAAGCATGCTCAGTTCTATTAGTGACTGCATGTAGTTGTAGTGACATTATTCACAATGACAGTTGAATGTAATGTATGAATAAACTGAGTGAATTTCAATGTAACCCGGGCCTGATGCTATCTACACATGAGAGACTGTCTGATCTGCTCAACTCATACAACTGTTAAACAAATACTCTTTTATTAATCCAACCGTTTAATGGGTCTGACTGAGGCCTCCAAGTGGAAGAGTTGTACTGGAGTGGAAGTGGAGCAGCTGTTTTTCACAGTCTCAATTCAGTGAACACAGCTGCATGTGTCAGGCATGTGCATGTGTCATATACATATATATACATATATGCATGTTTATAAATAAATGCTTGATTTAACCCTTTAATGCTTACAATGTGATGAGTCTAGTAGTCCCTGTAACATATGTCTGCACTGTTTATATTCATCAATAGTTTCTATTATAAAAAACAGGATTTATTCAAACCTCGCATTTACACAAATGGCTTTACAGCTGTTAATGAGATCAATAATGGCGTCTCTGAACAGAGATGAAAGGAACTGAGACAGCTCATTCCTGAGCTTCTTCTATCATAAAACAAGTTTTAACAGCTTCTGAGGTCTATGATATGAGTTTATATGGTGACTTATATGTACATACTTATGTACTGACTTATATCACATCTATAAACATATATGTGTGAGACATAGACAGACATATATGGTAGCAATCAAACATATTTTTTATCCATAGGGAATGATCCTTTACGTAATTTGATATATGTCAAATATGTAAACTACATATATAGTGTATATTTGCACATATGGCTCACACATATGTGCTTATACATGTGTATGTGAGAGGGAGAACGAAAGAAGCGAAAAACCAGAGCGAGGCTTAAAAAAATGACGTGACAATTTGTACTTGATGTTGGCGATATAAACATTTACTAAAAATACTGGATAACCTGCAATTTATTATTATTATTATTATTATTATTATTATTATTATTATTATTAGTCTGATTATTAAGTTGTCTGTCCTCCCCCTCTCTCCCCCCTCTCCCCCTCTCTCTCCTCCTTTCAACCCGACTGGGTGGAGGCAGATGTCCTCCACCCAGAGCCTGGTTCTGCTCCAGGTTTCTACCTGTTAAAGGGAGTTTTTCCTTCCACTGTCACCAAGTGCTGCTCATGGTGGAACTGTTGGGTCTGTAAATAATATTTAAAGAGCCGGTCTGGACCTGCTCTGTGTGGAAAGAGTCCTGAGAGAACTTTGTACAAATTGACTTGACTTGTTCTTCCTTGTCCCTGCTGTTGTAGTTGAATCCAAAAAGCTCAGAAGAAAGAAATGAAAACTTAAAACCTTGGTGAACTGTTTATTGGCTAGTTCCTTTTTTATTTTTTCCGAGGCTGTTTTTCAGGTTTTTTTCTTCAAAAACAGTTTCTGAGGTGACAGGAGATGACTGCTGCTTGGCCCTTACAGGTTTCCAGGGCCTGTTTTTGTGACCTTTAGTTTATGGGCCTTTATAGGACATTTTCTACAAGCTGCTGTCTTTTATGATAACCCAGTTGCTTGGACAAATATCTTGTGACAGAGTACCTTGGTTGACACTCTGATCAGCCTGAGGTGTTTGGATATTTTGCAAATCTTTACCAACTATAAGGCCTTTAAACATAGAAGCATTAACCTTTAAGGAATTTATGTTTAGTGACTAAAACCCTCTCAGTGAAAGATTCAATCCAACTTAATTTTACATCATTTAGGACACACTATTACACACATTACACATTACTATGAACACTATGATCATCTGGGGCATGCTGCTTGTTTTTTCTGGTTATTCCAGATGAACACATTTGTTAGATGACAGATAAGATACAGAAAGTATTTTATATTCTTTTACTAAAAACAAGACTTTTGCATGTGGTGCGGATTTTGGACATATTCAGTCCATACACTACAGGGTTGAAGAGCGGTTGGCATGTAAGCCAATATAATAATAAAAAAATGCGCAACATATTGGGTAAACTATTCTGTGCTGGGTGATAAAAAGATCTCGATAATTTTCACCATAAAATCTTCCACGATAACAATCTATAGTTATTTTTGAGTCCATTTTCCTCTACTTACAAAACCACTACACAGGAATGTATGTGGTCTAGTTGCATGTCCGAAACGTACGACTCTCACGATACACCAGGTCATCAAGGAATGGACTCTTAACAGCAGATGCCTTCAAACTGCATTTTTTCCAGACGACCACACGAGGTGCTCAGGGGCTTAAGGACGCAGTCGTGTCATGGGTGAGGATAGCCAGATGTGAATTACAGACATGCGTCCGCATTCACATATGTCAGCGGTATCTGACTGAGCTAACGGGGCGTTAGCAGTTTACCGGGCAGCTCAACCCAAACTCACTGTCGACGGTCACTGTGCTGACTCCCGCTCAACATGAAGTCTTGCTATTAGTGATTAAATGGCCAGATTTGTTGAACTTCCTCAAACCATTACCTATTGTTTCTCTGGTTTTAAGGTTGCTGATATGATTGAACAAGCCCCAAGAAGAGGTGGGTGGAGAGTTCAGGTCGCCCTTCTCTATGGTGGACCATGAAAACCGCTGTGTTTGGAGGTAATGGATGTATCTACTCCTCGGTATGACCCTACTCGAGATGGTCTGGGACAAAGTTCCAGCTTGCAAGGCATCCACTGGGAGTAGGATGTTGCAGACAGGACTGCTTTTCCTTCTGCTCCATGGAGAGTGCACTGATGCAGGAAATGGACAGAATTCTACTGGACCTCCTGGGTGAGCCTCGGCATTATGCTTAATGTTCTGAACAGTAAGACAGTGAAATTAAATTGATTAAAGAAGATGGCCCACCAGGCTTGCCTGGAGATTAGACGCTTTGCTTTGCAGATGTATTTGAAGTTCTTGTGGTATGTCCATACCTGAGCTCCCTTCAGTAACATTGTCTTCATTCATTGAGGGCAAGTTTGACTGCCAGTAACTTGAGCTTGATAATGACTTAGTTTCTCTCAACAGGGCACTGCTTGTACAAAAGAAGGCACCCTGATTCTAGAAAGAGCACTGGGACAGCACCACGCTCTCCCCCGCGTTTGAAGCAATGACTTCCCCCATAAACTGGTGGTAGGGATCAGGAAGCGTAGCGATGGGTGTGGTCAGCCTGCTAAGACCACTGGAAGTGTGAATTTCGAGAATAGAATAGAATAGAATAGAATAGAAATACTTTATTTGTCCCGAACTGGGAAATTTCTTTGCAGTAGCAGCGTTTACACCCGAGACAATGAAATTAATAAACAAACGTAGAAAATAAAATAAAAAGCACCTACTATTAGGTAGTAGTTATAAATTACAGTATAAAATTAAAATTTAACCATTACAATACAAAATAAGTTTAAAGTAAGAAATATCTTTTTACATATATACAACAAAATGTGCAGTTGCAAATTTATGGTTGTTCCGAAAAAACACAAGCAATAATTGAATCAAATGCAACTGGACTTGGTTATATGTCTTTGAAGACGTTTCACCTCTCATCCGAGAGGCTTCATCAGTTCATGCTCGTCTGACTCGGCTGGGACTAGTCTGACTAGCTGGTGTGGAGATGCAGGTATTTAACCTCTGTGGAGGCGTTCACAAGGCCAATGATGTCATTGGATAGTTAGTGCTCCATGTGCCAACGCCAGTGGTTAAAGTGACCGTCGGTGAGTTGGTTTCGACTTCGTTAGTGATCTGTTGTGTTATAACGACAGTGGTTGGAGTCACATGAGGCCATTTGTGAACGGCTGTCGTTCTTAGAGGCTAAGTTGTTGAATCTCCTGGGAAGAGATGAAAGGACAGCATTGTAAATTGGAGATAGGTGGTGTCACAGACCTCCTCCTCTGTTGAGAGATGGTTTTTCTACTTTTGCATATATAGCTTCCTTTACTCCTCTTTCAAACCATCTATCCTCTCTGTCCAAGATGTGAACGTTGTTGTCTTCGAAAGAGTGAGCTTTCTCCTTGAGGTGTAAATAGACAGCAGAGTCTAGGCCTGAGGAGTTGGCCCTCCTGTGTTGGGCCATGCGTCTATGTAATGGTTGTTTTGTTTCACCAATGTAGAGGTTGTTGCATTCCTCGTTGCACTGGACTGCAAACACCGGATTGCTTTTTTGGGTGTGTGGTGTTCGGTCTTTGGGATGTACCAGTCTCTGTCTGAGTGTGTTGCTGGGTTTGAAATACACAGGGATACGGTGTTTGTTAAAGATCCTCCTGAGTTTTTCCGATACCCCCGATACATATGGGATGACTATGTTGTTACGTTTGTTTTGTTTTTCTTCCTCAACCGATTTGTTGGTGTTCTTCCTGGAACCCGCTGCAGTTTTCACAAAGGTCCATTTGGGATAACCACAAGTTTTGAGGGCATCCCTCAGGTGCTCACGTTCTTTCCCTTGGGCCTGCGAGCTGGTGGGTACATTGTCAGCTCTGTGTTGCAGGGTTCTGATAACGCCCAGTTTGTGTTCCAGTGGGTGGTGTGAGTTGAAAAGTAAGCATTGGTCTGTGTGTGTGGGTTTCCTGTGTACCCCAATGTGGAGGCTCCTGTCCTTTTCCATATGGACGTCACAATCCAAGAAGGGCAAACTATTATCCTTAACATCTTCTCTGGTGAACTTGATATTTCTGTCCACTGAGTTGATGTGTTCAGTAAAGGCCTGTACCTCTTGGGTTTTGATTTTAACCCATGTGTCATCCACGTATCTGAACCATTTGCTCGGTGTTGTTCTTTCAAAGGAGTTCAGGGCCCTGCATTCTACCTCTTCCATGTATAAATTGGCCACAATGGGAGACACTGGTGAGCCCATGGCACAGCCATGTTTTTGCTTGTAAAATTTGCTGTTAAACTGGAAATATGTGGTGTTTAGGCATAAATCCAGAAGTTGGCACATGTGCTCTGATTTGAGCTTGGTTCTGTCTTGGAGGGAGTTGTCCTGTGTAAATCGCTCTCTTACTGTTGCCAAAGCCTCCATGGTTGGTGTACAAGTGAACAGAGAAGTCACGTCATAGGATACCATGGTTTCATCTGGATCCATTTTTAGGTTCCGGACTTTGTTCACAAAGTCTATGGAGTTTTGGATGTGGTGTGGGGTGTTGTCCACCAAGGGTGCCAGGATGTTGGCTAAGTGCTTGGCAATGTTGTAAGTGACCGAGTTAATGCTGCTGACGATGGGTCTGAGAGGGGCCCCTTCTTTATGGATCTTAGGGAGTCCATATAGGCAAGGGATTGAGTCCTGGGGATATAGACGGTGATATTGTATTTTGTCAATAATCCCTTCTTTCTGTAGTTGTTGTAAACATTCTATTGCCTTCTTTTTGTAACCACTGGTTGGGTCTCGTCTCAGAGTTTCGTATGTGTTAGTGTCACTGAGTAGTGCAGCGACCTTGGCGTGGTAATTGGTTGTATTGAGCACAACTCTGCACCTTCCCTTGTCTGCTGGAAGGATTGTGATGTTGGGGTCTTTGCTGAGGGTTGTCACCGCTTTCCTCTCCTCAGTGGTGAGGTTGGAAGGGGGAGCCTTGGCATTGGACAGAGCTGCTGACACTTTTAACCTTAGCTGTTCGGCTTCGATTCAAGTTAAGTTGTTTTTATTTATAGCTGATCCTGTGGCTGTAATCACATCAACTATAGGTAACTCTTTTGGTGTCATGGCAAAGTTCAGGCCCTTGGCTAAGACCTCTTTCTCTGGGTGGGTAAGTTCTCTGTCTGACAAGTTCTTTACCCACCTGTTTTGTATTTCATTCTGTGTTGGAATGTTGGTCCTTTGCCTCCAAGTAAGGATTTCTGTGTTGGTATTGTTATTATTTCGGGATTGTAAGTTCTGAAATTTCCTGGTCTGTCTTTCTTTATTATGAGATAACTATGACCTGGATGAATGAGAATATTCACAGGCTTGTTGCTGCTCCAACCAACTCCTCAATGAGCGAATAAGACAGGTCAATTTCACTATTGAAGGGCTGAAAGAGAAAACTGATTATCTACTACAGAAACTGACATCACTCCTACCCGGCTCTAACTTGGAGAAAATCGTGGATTTCACTAAGAAAGCACAATTATCTCAACACAACAAAAGTAAAGAAAGACAGACCAGGAAATTTCAGACCTTGGTGGGTCTGGTCAGATGCAGAGAGGTTAGATGTTAGTGGAATACAGTGCGGTTATGTTCATGAGCTTTGGGTAATGACTGAAAGAATAAGATCATGGACATAAGCAGGCATCCTGAATTTTCTTTGATGGAATTCACCCATACAGACCGGGCAAGGAGCTGAGTAGAACCACTGTTTCTTAATTCAACCACGACTCCCAACTTGATCCCAAGCGCCAGATCCCAAGCACCAGAATACAGATTGATGAAAGTGACAGTAATATATTTATATATTAATTCACTGAGTTTTAACACTCTGGGGTCGCATCAATGGTCTACGTATTTAAAAGCACTCACTTCTAATTTTTAATGATATCTCTGTAATGGATATATGTGTCACGGCCCAGCCGTGATCGCCGTGTTTTTGTTTTTGTTTTTCCTCATGTTTCCCTGTGCTTCCATGTTTTCCCTGCGCACCGGTTTCGTGTCTAGAGCTCGTTTGCACAACCCTTGTGTTTCCCTCTTTCTCCTGCTGCCTGCCTGCCCACCCCAGCTGTGTCTTGTTTCTGATTAGTCTTGTGTGCATATATGACCCTGAGTTTCCTTTGTCCTCTGTTGGGTCCTTGTCGTTTGTGTGGCGTGTCATCTATGATGTTCGTGTTGTTCCTGGCTCCCCTTTGTGTGGTTTTAGTGAGTTTTCTTTCGTTGGAATAAACCTTTTTGACCTTTTTTGAGATTATGTCTGCATTTGGGTCCTTTCCTTGCTTGAACCGGGACAGTAGGACCAAACCCGTCACGGACCCAGCAGGCCTTCTGGAAGATGAATTATACGATTTGAGTTACACTTTAGTGTGTTACTATGGGGAGTGGAAGCGTGCTCCCACTATAGAGCACAAGCAGGCTGCTCAGAGGTTAGCATGCAGGGAAGTGTCAGAAAAGCCTTGGCTGAGGAGTTTCCTGCCAGGCTAGATTAAAGACTTCTTGGAGACTCCGGATTACCAGCCCGCTTCTCTGCCTGCACCTTGGCCCGTTTCCGTGCCTGCGCTCCAGTCTGCCTCTCTGCCGGAACCAGCGTCCATTAGGCTCTGGGTTCTGTGTCTGCAACCCACCTGTCCGGAGCCGGTTCCAGTCAATAACCCATTTCTGGGAACCCGCTTGGCCCGGGGAGGTCCTCGAGGCCTTCAGACTCATAGGTTTCGTGGGAAAGAAACACAGAACCCCTCCTGTTCCGGTGTCGGGGGTCACAGCAGAAGCACCACTCGCTGCGGCTCCGCCCCCGGAGTCGCCAGCGCCTCCTGAAGCCTCTCCCCTGATCCCAGCAGCCAATCTCCCTGATGTCCCCAACTTCCCCGTTGAGCTCCCCGACATCGCTGTCGAGCTCCCCAACTTCACCGTCCAGCTCCCCGACTTCCCCGACTTCGCTGTCCAGCTCCCCGACTTCGCCGTCCAGCTCCCCGACTTCTCAGAGCATCCCACGGCTGATCCCCCTGAATTCCCGAGCACCGCCTCAGTAGGCCGGTCCAGCCGCCCGCCCGAAGTCTCCTGCTCCGTCCTGGGCAAACCAGGGCTTTTGGCCCTGTTTCCTCCTCCAGACCCCCTCCACCCACCCTGCTCTGTCTCTGGACCTGAGGGCCATCTGGAATCCGTTCCTTGAGTGGGGGGTACTGTCACGGCCCAGCCGTGATCGCCGTGTTTTTGTTTTTGTTTTTCCTCATGTTTCCCTGTGCTTCCCTGTTTTCCCTGCGCACCTGTTTCGTGTCTAGAGCTCGTTTGCACAACCCTTGTGTTTCCCTCTTTCTCCTGCTGCCTGCCTGCCCACCCCAGCTGTGTCTTGTTTCTGATTAGTCTCGTGTGCATATATGTTCCTAAGTTTCCTTTGTCCTCTGTTGGGTCCTTGTCATTTGTGTTGTGTGTCATCTATGATGTTCGTGCTGTTCCTGTTGTTCCTGGCTCCCCTTTGTGTGGATTTAGTGAGTTTTCTTTCGTTGGAATAAACCTTTTTGACCTTTTTTGGAGATTTTGTGTCTGCATTTGGGTCCTTTCCTTGCTTGAACCATGACAATATGTAGCGACTCACTTTAGAGCACTGTTCAGCCATTACAACAAGCCAACACTCCCATCCAGGGGCTTAGTCATCCATCGGGGAAACACTGTTATTTTTGGGAACATGGTGAAAATGAACACATTGTTGAAACATTCAAATTCCATTTTACTTTTTCTTTTGACTTCTTGGTCTTATAACCTTTGATAATATCATATAATATGCCTGCTGGATTCATGTTTTATTGAAAAAAGTGATCAATTACTTGCTTTTGCCTTACAGTACTAGAGTCAAGGCCCCAGAGTGTAACACGTTGGCCAGATGAGGTCAGTGCAGGTACTGTTAAAAAGTTACCACTGTGGAAACAATGAATCCTTACTTTATATAAATTTTTTTCACATATAATATTGTCATTCTGTTTCTCAATATTGTAATTGTCCTACTGGTCCAGCTGCTTACTCTGTAAAGAGGACACCTGTTGAATGTCTGTCTGTTTTGTACGAAGACAGACAGACATGCTTTTATTGACATATCTCACTTTTTTCCAGTAAAACAGAGTTTTCCCATATTCAAATGTAGGGTCTGAGGATAGAGTGTTCGTATGTTGTAAAGACCTCTGAGGCAAATTTGTAATTTGGGATTTTGGGCATTATAAATAAACTGACTTAACTTGGCTAAACTGTTGCAGTGTTGCAGTTTATAATAATCTGATAAAGGTAGACAGCTCAGTAACATTTACTCATGATATAAAAGCCCACAAGGCAAAAATCCTCATAATAAATATTTAATAAATCATTTTATTTTATTACTCTTTAATTTAGAGCATGTGCCTTTGCTTCATTTAGAAAATGTTATTATAACAATTTGAAAATAAAAGAACAATAAACTAAAGTAGATCACCTTTCACTGACTGCAAATAAAATTGTGCATCCTTTGTCATCAGACAGTCCAAAATCAAGTCAAACCTTTTTTATTTTGTAAATCTTGCATGATAAATTTCCTACCTTGGGATGCAACACGTAACTGAAGATATTATTGCTGTTGACACTAGTGAGCCAAAGGCATACATCTATTGTTTCTCTTGTTACTCAAGCTGAACAAATACGTTGGACGATTGACTCTTCCCAATAGAGGTTAAAAGCAGACTTTTACACATGATGCGTATTTTGGACATGTTGAGGCCATATATTAAAGGGTTGAAGAGTGGTTGGCATGTCAGAAAATGCAAGGATAAAAATATTCGCAACATATTGGGTACACTGCTCATATTAAACCTGGTCTGTAATAATTCAAAGGAAACCCCAAAACAAAAGTTGAGCAGAGAAGCGAGGTGAGGTGTGCAGGTACTCAGAGCCTTTTGTCTCGTCTGTTTGGAACCAGAAAAACAAACTTGAAGAATCTTCATGTAAGTGTAAAAGGTTACAGATAGCGGAACAAAGACTGTGACAGAAGCAGCAACAAGTTCATACACATTATTCACTCTGGTGTCATAGCAAGCCAGTTTTATGATGGAGTAGTTGTCACAGTATAATTTATTAATGATGGTCCCACAGAACTGTAAAGAGGCAGTCAGGGATGTTGTGACAAAAACAGCAAAAAAAGGAGGAAACCATACAACAACAATAAGCATGGCAACCTTATTAGAAGTCATACGTGTGTTATATTGTAGAGGACAGCAGATGGCGAGGTATCTGTCATATGACATGACGGCTAAATTAGTAAATTCGACACTTACGTATGAGTACACACAGAAAATCTGCAGGAAACAAAAGGGAGCAGAAACAGTGTGAATGTCAGAGAGGATCTGAAGCAGAAGGAATGGAAACAACCCTGTACTACCATACAGCTCATTCACAAACAGGCTGCACAGAAACAGGTACATAGGTTCATGTAAGCTTCTGTTCATGCAGATAACCACTATGAGCAAAACATTGGCACAAAGAATTAAAGTATAAAAACACATAATAATCATGAAAAATAAGTATTTGAACTCAGTGTCAGAGTAGGCACCAAGAGTGAAATATGAAATCTGTGTTGAGTTGATCATGATCCTCCGTTTGGTTCATAAAAGAGAAACACTGTGCACAAGAAGAATTGAGTACAATACAAATGTTACTTTTTGTTTCAGATTTGTAAGTGTGCAACTAATTTAAATGTAGACATTTATCACAGAGTGGAACTGAAGCATCAACACAAACAGTTTTCAGTCTACTTACAGTCAAACTTACCACTGTCATAATGGTTAGGTGAGAAACTACAACACAGTTTATGACATTGTGTGAAGAACCCTGTGAGTCTCTCCTGACTGAAGTGAAACTCAGCGTCTGCTCCTTTTAATCTTTCCACGAGACGCCCACAGCAGCAGTGTGAAGTCATTAGCAAAGGAACCATATTTGTACTAACAACCAATCAGAGCAGTGAAATGCCATCCCATTCTACATTACGTCCTGTCAGAAGTACAGCAAACACATCTTTCTTATAAACATAAGGTTTAAGTGCAGTTATTTTTATATTTAATATTTTAAAGAGTATGGTCCAGACCTACTTTTGTTATGATTTGGCACTATACAAATAAAATTGACTTGACTTCTTTGTTCTTGTAGAGAAAATTTACCGTCCAGTCCGTTTAATACTGATGCGATAGCCGATTCAACCAAACATTTAGCATCTTGGTTGTTTAAAAAAATGCGTCAAGGGCACTCCTTTGTCATTCATCATGTGAAGAACGGTTGTGATTGGTTTGCCACATTGTAGTGCTAGTGAAAATCTGTCTGAACGGGAGGAGGGCCAGACGTATCTGCCAGAGCAAATAAACCATGAGCTCGCAGATTCTTCTGGTTCCAGACAAGGGAGAAGCAGCTCACGTAGGTGATGATGACAGAACAGTAGGTTTGTCATGTGTACGTAATGTATTGGTGCAGACCTTTAGGTGTGAAGAGGCCCTCGTATGTTTTCTATACTTAAAATTGAATATCTTTGGGATTTGGGGAAACAACTTGAGGACATCACCTTGGCCTCTGGAAAGCTGTGATGGGCATTTTTTGACATGTCATTCACTAAAAAGTAAATAGATTAATTGAAAAATTAATAATAACCAAAAAAATTGGGTGGACCAGCAGGGAATGGGTTGAAGACTGAGGAAGCGGGGTGCCAGCTTACAGAAATCCAGCCCCAGAAACAAGAGAGACTCCAACCAGGACCTCGACCCCGACTGTCGGCTGGGACCCCTGATGCAGGATAAGACTCAGGATAAGGCGAGACATTGGCTGGGACCCCCGACTCACTAACAAACAGGAGATTGACTGGGATCCCCGACGTGGGAACAGAGGAAATGTCAGCTGGGACCCCCGACTCAGGAAAAAACAGGCAGTTTGCTTGGACCCCCGATGCAGGATCAGACTCAGGAATAGGAGAGACGTCGGCCAGGACTCCTGACTCGGGAACAACTAGGATGGCTCCCTCGACGTGGGAACAGACGAGACGTCAGCCAGGACCCCTGACTTGGGAACAAACCTCTGGTCACATGCAGAGAGGTTAGATGTTAGTGCAATACAGTTCAGTTCTGGGACACACAGCATGACATGAAACTGTGAAACCTGAAGTGTTGACAATGTGGGCCGTACTGTGGCAGTACGGGGTTGCGTGGCCGTCACAAACAACACATACAGTCATTCATAACCAGAGAACTGCGTCCACATTCTCAGTAGGAAGTCAAGCATGTTCCCAGTGGGTTATAGGGTTTGGGTAACCATGTTCCATATGGATCCCTGCCTCCGTTCAGCAGATATGTGAACAGCAGATTAATTGCAATGTTTAACCATTATAGTTTGATATACAGTTTTACTGCCACTGTTATTTTGAAGTAATAATTCCCTACATCTCAATGCAGAGTTGCAGTGAAAACATACTGACAAGTCAGATGCATGTTGTGTTTTACTCTGAAGAAAAGAAAGGAAATTATACCCGACTGCTGTGGTACGAAGGGAGCTGAGCGTAAAGCTCTCAATGTACTAGTCATTCTACGATCAAACCCTCACCTATGCTCATGAGCTTTGGGTAATTAAGTAAATCCTGAATTTTCTTAAATTGGATTCATCCACCCCATAGTCCCTCCCAAATTGATCATCTGGTTGATAGTGCTGCAGGCTCGCTGCGAACGACTCTCGATTCTATCGCCCCTATGAAAATGAAGATAATAAAACAAAAGAGGTTAGCTCCATGGTATAACTCCTTAACCCGCAAATTAAAAGAAACATCGCGAAAATTGGAAAGGAAATGGTGTTCCACCAAACTAGAGGAATCTCATTTAGTTTGGCAAGATAGTCTTAGAACATACAGGAAGGCCCTCCGTAATGCCAGAGGAGCCTATTACTCCTCACTAATAGAGGAACATAGGAACAACCCTAGGTTTCTCTTCAGCACTGTAGCCAGGCTGACACAGAGTCAGAGCTCTGTTGAGCCATGTATTCCCAGAGCTCTCAGTAGTAATAACTTCATGAGCTTCTTTGATGATAAAATTCTAACTATTAGAGACAAAATTCATCATCTTGTGCTCTCAGCCAGTTCAGATATATCTTCGAGTACAGGAACCTCAGGAACCTCAGAAGCAGCTGTAGAACCAGATTTATATTTAGACAGTTTTTCTCCGATTGACCTTCACCAACTAACTTCAATGATTTCTTCATCTAAACCAACAACCTGCCTCTTAGACCCCATCCCAACCAGGCTGCTTAAGAAGTTTTACTCTTAGTCAGCACTTCTTTACTAGACATGATCAATCTGTCTTTATTAACAGGCTATGTACCACAGTCCTTCAAAGTAGCTGTAATTAAACCTCTTCTTAAAAAGCCTACGCTTGATCCAGGAGTTTTAGCCAATTATAGACCTATATTTAACCTTCCCTTTCTCTCCAAAATCCTTGAGAAAGTGGTCGTTAATCAGTTATGTGATTTTCTAACCAGCAATAGTTTATTTAAGGATTTTCAGTCAGGATTTAGGGAATATCATAGCACAGAGACAGCACTGGTGAAAGTGACAAATGACCTTCTGATTGCATCAGACAAAGGATTTGTCTCTCTACTTGTTCTGTTGGATCTTAATGTCACTTTCGATACCACTGACCATCAGATACTATTACAGAGACTGGAGCATTTGATTGGCATTAAAGGACACACACTAAGCTGGTTTAAGTCTCATTTATCAGATAGATTTCAGTTTGTCCATGTAAATGATGAATCCTTCATGCACACTGAAGTAAGTCACGGGAGTTCCACACAGTTCTGTGCTTGGACCAATGTTATTCACCTTATATATGCTTCCTTTAGGCAATATTATTAGGAAACACTCCATAAACTTTCACTGCTATGCAGATGATGCTCAATTATATTTGTCGATAAAGCCATATGAAACCGATCAGTACGCCAAACTTCAGGCATTGAGGACATAAAAAACTGGAAAACCTGCAATTTTCTTTTGTTAAACTCGGACAAAACTGAAGTTATTGTTCTCGGTCATAAACACCTGCGTGACAAATTATGTATAGATATAGTTACTCTAGATGGCATTGCCCTGGCCTCTAGCACCGTTGTAAGGAATCTAGGAGTAACCTTTGATCAGGACATGTCCTTTAATGCCCATATAAAACAGACTTCAAGGAATGCCTTCTTCCACCTACATTACATTGTAAAAACATTTGTTACTTCTAGGTTGGATTATTGTAATTCCTTATTATCGGGCTGCCCCGATAAGTCTCTAAAGACTCTCCAGCTGATCCAGAATGCGGCTGCACGTGTACTGACAGGAACCAGCAACAGGGAACATATTTCTCCAATATGAGCTTCTCTGCACTGGCTCCCTGTAAAATCCAGAATAGAATTTAAAATCCTCCTCCTCACCTACAAAGCTCCTAATGGTCAGGCACCATCATATCTTAAAGAGCTGATAGTACCGTATTACCCCACTAGAGCACTACGCTCACAGTATGTAGTGTGATGCCCGGTTCTGCTCCAGGTTTCTACCTGTTAAAGGGAGTTTTTCCTTCCACTGTCACCAAGTGCTGCTCATGGTGGAACTGTTGGGTCTGTAAATAATATTTAAAGAGTAGGTCTGGACCTGCTCTGTGTGGAAAGTGTCTTGAGATACTCAGGCAAACAAGGAAGAAAAGAGAGATAACAATAAAACATTAGTAAATACATATCGCAAGACTAGAAATTAAAACAATGAAAACAATGAAACAGTCACTTATTGAGATCAATAAATAAAAGTCAATGATAAATAAAATAAATACCAGAGTAATGTAAAAACCAATGAATTATAACTTAAAAACTAAGGCTATGACATTACTCCAAATTAAAAGCCAGATTAAAAAGAGAGGTCTTTAATTCCCTTTTGAAAATACAGAGAGAGCTTGCCAGTCTAATGTGCAAAGGCAGTGAGTTCCACAGTTTAGGGGCATAAAAACAGTTTCAAACAATTCTAAAAGAAACAAGGAACTTAAGAAACTTAAGAAGTTGGGTGATGTGATCCATTTTCTTTGCTTTAGTTAAAACTCTGGCTGCAGCATTCTGAACTAGCCATAGTTTTCTTATAGTCTTTTTGGCTAATCCAGTAAAAAGGGAATTACAGTAGTCTAAATGGAAAGTGATAAAAGTGTGAGTGAGTGTTTCAGCATCTTTCTTATTTAAAAACAGTTCTGACTTTGGAGATATTCCTTGGATGAAAACAATATGTTTTAATGACCTGAGTCTAAAATCACTGCCAGGTTTGTGATGTTGGTTTTAATCTGTTTGCAAAGGCCACCAAGCGTTGAGTGCAGTTTTTTTCTCACTGCCTTGGGTCCTATGAAAAGAATCTCAGTTTAAGCCACCAGAATATAGATTTATGAAGGTGACAATAATATATTTATATATTAATTCACTGAGTTTTAACACTCTGGGGTCGCCTCAGTGGTCTACGAATTTAAAAGCACTCACTTCTTATTTTTAATGATATCTCTGTAATGGATATATGTAGCGACTCACTTTAGAGCACCGTTCAGCCGTTACAACAAGCCGACACTCCCATCCAGGGGCTTAGTCATCCATCAGGGAAACATTGTTATTTTTAGGCACATTGTGAAAATAAACACATTGGCCAAATGAGGTCAGTGCAGGTACTGTTAAAAAGTTACCACTGTGGAAACAATGAATCCTTACTTTATATAATTTTTTTTCCACATATAATATTGTCATTCTGTTTCTCAATATTGTAATTGTCCTACTGGTCCAGCTGCTTACTCTGTAAAGAGGACACCTGTTGAATGTCTGTTTTGTAAGAAGACAGACAGACATGCTTTTATTGACATATCTCACTTTTTTCCAGTAAAACAGAGTTTTCCCATATTCAAATGTAGGGTCTGAGGATAGAGTGTTCGTATGTTGTAAAGACCTCTGAGGCAAATTTGTAATTTGGGATTTTGGGCATTATAAATAAACTGACTTAACTTGGCTAAACTGTTGCAGTGTTGCAGTTTATAATAATCTGATAAAGGTAGACAGCTCAGTAACATTTACTCATGATATAAAAGCCCACAAGGCAAGAATCCTCAAATGAAGCAACAGAATTTCAACACGACAAGTTTTAGTATCAATTAACGTTATCATTTTATTTTATTACTCTTTAATTTAGAGCATGTGCCTTTGCTTCATTTAGAAAATGTAATTATAACAATTTGAAAATAAAAGAACAATAAACTAAAGTAGATCACCTTTCACTGACTGCAAATAAAATTGTGCATCCTTTGTCATCAGACAGTCCAAAATCAAGTCAAACCTTTTTTATTTTGTAAATCTTGCATGATAAATTTCCTACCTTGGGATGCAACACGTAACTGAAGATATTATTGCTGTTGACACTAGTGAGCCAAAGGCATACATCTATTGTTTCTCTTGTTACTCAAGCTGAACAAATACGTTGGACGATTGACTCTTCCCAATAGAGGTTAAAAGCAGACTTTTACACATGATGCGTATTTTGGACATGTTGAGGCCATATATTAAAGGGTTGAAGAGTGGTTGGCATGTCAGAAAATGCAAGGATAAAAATATTCGCAACATATTGGGTACACTGCTCATATTAAACCTGGTCTGTAATATTTCAAAGGAAACCCCAAAACAAAAGTTGAGCAGAGAAGCGAGGTGAGGTGTGCAGGTACTCAGAGCCTTTTGTCTCGTCTGTTTGGAACCAGAAAAACAAACTTGAAGAATCTTCATGTAAGTGTAAAAGGTTACAGATAGCGGAACAAAGACTATGACAGAAGCAGCAACAAGTTCATACACATTATTCACTCTGGTGTCATAGCAAGCCAGTTTTATGATGGAGTAGTTGTCACAGTATAATTTATTAATGATGGTCCCACAGAACTGTAAAGAGGCAGTCAGGGATGTTGTGACAAAAACAGCAAAAAAAGGAGGAAACCATACAACAGCAATAAGCATGGCAACCTTATTCGAAGTCATACGTGTGTTATATTGTAGAGGACAGCAGATGGCGAGGTATCTGTCATATGACATGACGGCTAAATTAGTAAATTCTACACCTCCATAAGAGTACACACAGAAAATCTGCAGGAAACAAAAGGGAGCAGAAACAGTGTGAATGTCAGAGAGGATCTGAAGCAGAAGGAATGGAAACAACCCTGTACTACCATACAGCTCATTCACAAACAGGCTGCACAGAAACAGGTACATAGGTTCATGTAAGCTTCTGTTCATGCAGATAACCACTATGAGCAAAACATTGGCACAAAGAATTAAAGTATAAAAACACATAATAATCATGAAAAATAAGTATTTGAACTCAGTGTCAGAGTAGGCACCAAGAGTGAAATATGAAATCTGTGTTGAGTTGATCATGATCCTCCGTTTGGTTCATAAAAGAGAAACACTGTGCACAAGAAGAATTGAGTACAATACAAATGTTACTTTTTGTTTCAGATTTGTAAGTGTGCAACTAATTTAAATGTAGACATTTATCACAGAGTGGAACTGAAGCATCAACACAAACAGTTTTCAGTCTACTTACAGTCAAACTTACCACTGTCGTAATGGTTAGGTGAGAAACTACAACACAGTTTATGACATTGTGTTAAGAACCCTGTGAGTCTCTCCTGACTGAAGTGAAACTCAGCGTCTGCTCCTTTTAATCTTTCCATGAGACGCCCACAGCAGCAGTGTGAAGTCATTAGCAAAGGAACCATATTTGTTGGTATTTTTAAAATTGTTCATAAAAAAGATATAAAGAAATAGGAAAATGTAAGTTTAAGGTGGAGGAACATTTCACCTCTTCATTAGACTGATGAGTTTATAAGAAACTATATCACAAGGATATAATAAACTACTTGTATGTAAGCGTGTTAGGGCAAATTAAAAAGGGGTCACATTCATAACCAAATTATTATTAACAGTTTTTTTTGGAGAAAAATGTGAAACGTACTTACTACAAATGAACGTGTTTTCACCAGTATTTCAATGCTGTCTTTTGGGATTTTAATCATTGTAATGATAAAGTGAGGCCTTTGGTTTCATGCTCTGTGCAGAGTACACTCTTAAAGACCAGGAGAAGACAACAGAACACTTCAGACTTCTTGCCAGTATACTCTTAACCGTTGCACATTCCCTGGACAATATTTTGCACATTCCTGCACAGTTTTTTCATTTTCATCTTAAATATATATATATATATATATATATATATATATATATATATATATATATATATATATACATACAGAATCAAAATTAGTACTGACATGGTTATCAATTAGTCGATAGAGAGAAAATGAATCAATAACATTTTTCATAGTCGATTAATCGTCTTTGAATGTTGAGCATTTTCTTGTTCCAATTGCTTCACTTTGAGGATTTACTGCTGTTTTCTGTTTTATATTTTTACAATATTAAATAACTTTAGACTGTGGTACAGACAAAACAAATTGTGCAAACTTTTGATAAGAATTTTCACAATTTTGTTTTGACTTTTAAAGTCCCAACAATTTGAATAATATAGAAATGTTGGCAGATATGTCCTAAACAGAAAAATACACATTCTCAGCTATAAGGTTAACTTTGCTTCTAACTTCAATTTGAAATTTGAATGACTCATGTATTTACAGTGAGTGACATGTGATACCTGTTCAGTATTCACCTCAACTGCCCATGCACAATTACTGACATCTAATAAAAAAAAGTAAAGGAAAAATTAATCTTAGCCGGTACTGTGATCTTAGTTGTTTGCATGTAGCTCTTGTTCCTATGGAGGGTGAATAAGCTTAGCGAAAGTCACTTTGGACAAAAACATCACACCATGTGTGTCTCTCCTCTCAGATCAAGTGAAAAAGATGGAAAAAAACCCACAACAGGACCAATTATCACAATAAGCAAAGAGATACATTTGTGCATGATGTGTTTCTGAGAGTGAAATCATCCCCAACCCGTCTTGTACAACTTGCATGTTTAATTTAATTAAACTAGAGACATCATTAGTGTAGAGCCATTTATTTATTGCTTTTTCATCCATGTTAAACTGAACAGAATCCACCTGTTGGATGACCTACATTTTACCACACAACAGAAGTTTACATTTGTTGTGGATTTTGGACATTTTCAGCCCATATAGTACTGGGGTAAAGAGAGGCTGGAATGTTAGAAAGTACAATGATAATAAAATGCCCAGCATGTTGGGTACACTGCTCATATCAAATCTGCTCTGCAGTATTTGAAAACAACAACCAAAAGAGAAGTTGAGCAGAGAAGCGAGGTGAGGTGTGCAGGTGCTGACAGCTTTTTGTCTCGTCTGTTTGGAACCAGAAAAACAAACTTTGAGGATCTTTATATAAGTGTAAAGAATTAGAATGAGAGGAATGATGACTGAGATAACAGTGTAAATAAGTCCATAAATGTTATTCACTCTGGTGTTAGAGCAGGCCAGTTTGACAATGGAGTAGTTTCCACAGTAAACTTTGTTAATGATGTTCCCACACAGCTGTAAAGGAGCACTCAGTGATATCAAAACAGCAATAGCAAGACAAGGGAATATCCACGTTACAGCAATGAGCATGGCAATTTTGTTAGTTGTCATACGTGTGTTATACTGTAGAGGACAGCAGATAGCGAGGTATCTGTCATATGACATGACGGCTAAATTTAAAACTTCTACGCACACATACGAGTACACACAGAAAATCTGCAGGTAACAGAAGGGAGCAGAAACAGTGTGAATGTCAGAGAGGATCTGAAGCAGAAGGAATGGAAACAACCCTGTACTACCATACAGCTCATTCACAAACAGACTGCACAGAAACAGGTACATAGGTTCATGTAAGCTTCTGTTCATGCAGATAACCACTATGAGCAAAACATTGGCACAAAGAATTAAAGTATAAAAACACATAACAATCATGAAATATAAGTACTTGAAAACCCCGATGTCAAAGTAGGCAGTCAGTGTGAAATATGAAACCTGTGTAACGTTCATCATGATCCCACCCGGGTTATAAAACAATTTTACAAGATGAACTAACAGTGTTACATTTTGTTACAGTTTTCTAATCATTTAGTTAAATGACAGCATTCAATCAAAAAGAGGAAAGAAATTCATTATCATGAAAACAACTTTGAAACATTTCTTCAATTCACCTTCCCCCAACTGTACTGTATAATACTCATAAGGTAAGACATTATGTAAATCCTGACATTTACCTGCTGTGAGTCCCTCCTAACTGAGGTCAAGCGCTGCTTCTGCTTCTTTTAACTTTGTCGAGTCAGGAGACGCCCACAGCATCACTCTGACCTCATTACCAAAAGACCTATTGGTTGTTACTAACCACTCGAAGCAATTTACAACACATGCCAACATCTACACATTCACAAACTGAAGGCCATGCAGTCAAAATAAATGTTCTCCCTATTCCTGTCGCTCATGCTCCACATGGAGAGCCATCTCATTCAGAACCCCACCCAAACTGCACACCACCTGTCCAGTTACCCGACACGGCCCGCTATAGCAACAGAAGAGAGATTACTGACTGTCCCTCACTAGAGGAATAAATCTGTTCTGCATAAATGATATCATCAATCTTACTGCAAATTTATATCAATTAAATTATCATTAGCACTCTGTGTTACTGTTCCCTGTCTCCACGTCTGCTCACTGCTCTTAGGCCATGGACTCTTTCCCTGTTCTCCAGACCTGCCATCTTCATACTCTCCACCAGATGCCCTCAGACTTTCCCTCCTTTCCCCATCACCTGCCTGCCCCACCCATCTCCACACCTGTCTCCACTCCCCATCAACCTACTTCTCTCTCTGCCTGTCAGCCACTCCCTCCTCATCAGTCCAACTCCCTTCACCAGTTCACTCACCTGCCTCTGGTCACTAATCAGCCACTTATACAGACAGGTCTAGTTCCTTTGTCAGATCCTTGTGTTGTGTTTTGTGTGTCTCATGCTTCACACATACATACATCTGGATCAATAACCTGGATAATTTTTGGCATATGAGCTAACAGTTACCGAAGAAACAAGGAAGGCAAACATAAATACACTTATACTGACATCTTCACAAACTTTGTTTTTTATGATATAAATTTGCAGTAAGACTGATAATATCATTAATGCTGAACAGATTTATTCTTCTAGTGAATGACAGTCAGTCCTCTCTTCTGTTGCTATAGTGGGGCCTTGAACCAGTAACCATTGGCATAAAAGGTAGTTGTGTAACGCCTCACAGTGTTCTGGCTGGGTGGTGTATGCTGTCAAATGGTTTATGCGTGATGTCCATTGAGTGTTGGTGCAGAATGACTGGATAGATGGTGTGCGCTTTGGATGGAGTTCTGAATTAAATGGCTCTCCATACTCATTCACTCTGGATCCACCAACCCCAAGCCTCTCTTTTCCACAATAAACAAACTTTTCAAATCCAGTAACAACACCTCCAAATCCTACAGTTGTTATTATTATCAGTCTGATTTGTTGTCTCTCCTCCTGTTCTCTCTCCCCTCTCCCCCTCTCTCCTCCCCTTTCAACCCAACTCGGTCGATGCAGATGTCCGCCCACCCAGAGCCTGGTTCTGCTCCAGGTTTCTACCTGTTAAAGGGAGTTTTTCCTTCCACTGTCGCCAAGTGCTGCTCATGGTGGGAACTGTTGGGTCTGTAAATAATATTTTAAAGAGTATGGTCTAGACCTGCTCTATGTGAAAGCGTCTTGAGATAACTTTTGTTATGATTTGGCGCTATACAAATAAAATTGACTTGACTTGACTTGACTTCAGAGGGAACAATGCAACTCTTTACTTTCATTTTTCGAAACCAAAATTGACACTATTAACAGCAATCTGGTTTCTGCTCAACGCAAAGAAACAGCCCTCAAAGTCACCGACGACCTCCTCCTCTCCTCAGACTCTGGTCACCTCAACAATCTCATCCTCCTCGACCTCACTGCAGCCTTCGACACCATCAATCACAACATTCTTCTCTCCCGCCTCGAATCCTCCCTCAACATCACCGATACTGCTCTGTCCTTAAATCATATCTTACAAACAGAAAACAGTTCATCAGCATCAACAACTGCACCTCCTCCACGGCTCCTCTGTCACAAGGCGTCCCCCAGGGTTCAGTGCTTGGTCCTCTCCTCTTCATCCTCTACTTGCTCCCTCTTGGTGACATCATACGTCCACATGGTCTCCACTTCCACTGCTACGCAGATGACATCCAGCTCTACATCTCCACCAAATCCATTACCACTGCCACTCACTCCACTCTGACCGCTGACATTGAATCATGGATGCAAACCAGCTTCCTAAAGACCAAACTGTGATAAATCTGATATCATCATCATTGGTCCCCAGCCCCTAACTAAAACAAGTCTCAGATTCTGCCTCAGTATCGACAAATCTTCTCTGTCTCCCTCCCCACACATCCGCAACCTTGGAGTCAACCTCTCCTTCGAACACCACGTTAACCAAATCACCAGAACTGCCTTTTTCCACCAAAAAAACATAGCCCGTCTCCAAGTCAAGTCAAGTCAAGTCAATTTTATTTGTATAGCGCCAAATCATAACAAAAGTTATCTCAAGACGCTTTCACATAGAGTATGTCTAGACCATACTCTTTAAAATATTATTTACAGAGACCCAACAGTTCCCACCATGAGCAAGCACTTGGCGACAGTGGCGAGGAAAAACTCCCTTTAACAGGTAGAAACCTGGAGCAGAACCAGGCTCTGGGTGGGCGGACATCTGCATCGACCGAGTTGGGTTGAAAGGGGAGGAGAGAGGGGGAGAGGGGAGAGAGAGGGGGAGGACAGACAACAAATCAGACTAATAATAATAACAACTGCAGCAGTGAGTGTGGAGCAGGAACATGGGGGCAGTAGACGGCCGGCAATCACAGATCCAGACTCTACAGCTCCAGAGGCAGAAATACCTGCAGAAAGTGAGAAGGCGAAAAAACACAGAAAGCACAAGGACTACCAGGAAGAAATGGAGTTGGTAACCTGTATTAGTGGGATAGGAATGCGTACAGATAGAGAGGGAGAGGAGGAGAGAGAAGCTCAGTGCGTCCTAGGAAGTCCCCCAGCAGTCTAAGCCTATAGCAGCATAACTAAGGGAGGGTTCAGGACTCACCTGAGCTAGCCCTAACTATAAGCTTTATCAAAAAGGAACGTTTTTAGCAGACTCTTAAACGAAGAGAGGGTGTCTGCCTCCCGAACCCAAATTGGGAGCTGATTCCACAGGAGAGGAGCTTGATAACTAAAGGCTCTGGCTCCTGTTCTACTTTTAGAGATTTTAGGTACCACAAGTAACCCTGCATTCTGTGAGCGTAGTGCTCTAGTGGGGTAATACAGTACTATCAGCTCTTTAAGATATGATGGTGCCTGACCAATAAGAGCTTTGTAAGTGAGGAGGACGACCTTAAATTCTATTCTAGATTTCACAGGGAGCCAGTGCAGAGAAGCTAATATTGGAGAAATATGTTCTCTTTTGCTAGTTCCTGTCAGTACACATGCAGCCGCATTCTGGATCAGCTGGAGAGTCTTTAGAGACTTATCGGGGCAACCCGATAATAAGGAATTACAGTAATCTAACCTAGAAGTAACAAATGCATGAACTAGTTTTTCTGCATCTTTTTGAGACAGGATATACCTGATTTTTATAATGTTACGTAAGTGGAAGAAGGCAGTCCTTGAAGTCTGTTTTATATGGGTATTAAAGGACATGTCCTGATCAAAGATTACTCCTAGACTCCTTACAGCGGTGCTAGAGGCTAGGGCAATGTCATCTAGAGTAACTATATCTATACATGTACAGGTGTTTAGGACCCAGAACAATAACTTCAGTTTTGTCTGAGTTTAACAGCAAGAAATTGCAGGTCATCCAGTCTTTTATGTCCTTAATACATGCTTGAAGCTTGGCTAACTTACCGGTTTCATCTGGCTTTATCGATAAGTATAACTGAGTATCATCTGCATAGCAGTGAAAGTTTATGGAGTGTTTCCTGATAATATTGCCTAAAGGAAGCATATACAAGGTAAATAAAAGTGGTCCGAGCACTGAACCTTGTGGAACTCCATGACTAACTTCCGTGTGCACGGAGGATTCATCATTTACATGGACAAACTGAAATCTATCTGATAAATACGACTGAAACCAGCTTAGTGCGGGTCCTTTGACACCAATCAAATGCTCCAGTCTCTGTAATAGGATACAATGGTCAATGGTATCGAAAGCGGCACTGAGATCTAACAGAACAAGTACAGAGACAAATCCTTTATCTGACGCAATCAAAAGGTCGTTTGTCACTCTCACCAGTGCTGTCTCTGTGCTATGAAATTCCCTAAATCCTGACTGAAAATCCTCAAATAAACTATTGCTGTTTAGAAAGTCACATAACTGATTAACGACCACTTTCTCAAGGATTTTGGAGAGAAAGGGAAGGTTAGATATAGGTCTATAATTGGCTAAAACCCCTGGATCAAGCGTAGGCTTTTTAAGAAGAGGTTTAATTACAGCTACTTTGAAGGACTGTGGTACATAGCCTGTTAATAAAGACAGATTGATCATGTCTAGTAAAGAAGTGCTAACTAAGGGTAAAACTTCTTTAAGCAGCCTGGTTGGGATGGGGTCTAAGAAGCAGGTTGTTGGTTTAGACGAAGAAATCATTTAAGTTAGTTGGTGAAGATCAATTGGAGAAAAACAGTCTAAATATAATTCTGGTTCTACAGCTGCTTCTGAGGTTCCTGAGGTTCCTGTACTCGAAGATGTATCTGAACTAGCTGAGAGCACAAGATGATGAATTTTTTCTCTAATAGAATTTTATCATCAAAGAAGCTCATGAAGTTATTACTACTGAGAGCTCTGGGAATACATGGCTCAACAGAGCTCTGACTCTGTGTCAGCCTGGCTACAGTGCTGAAGAGAAACCTAGGGTTGTTCTTATGTTCCTCTATTAGTGAGGAGTAATAGGCTCCTCTGGCATTACGGAGGGCCTTCCTGTATGTTCTAAGACTATCTTGCCAAACTAAATGAGTTTCCTCCAGTTTGGTGGAACGCCATTTCCTTTCTAATTTTCGCGATGTTTCTTTTAACTTGCAGGTTAAGGAGTTATACCATGGAGCTAACCTCTTTTGTTTTATTGTTTTCTTTTTGATAGGGGCAATACAATCAAGAGTCGTTCGCAGCGAGCCTGCAGCACTATCAACCAGATGATCAATTTGGGAGGGACTAAAGTTAGCATAGGAGTCCTCCGTTACATTGAGACATGGCATTGAATTAAATGCCGATGGAATCACTTCTTTAAATTTAGCTACAGCTCTATCAGACAGGCATCTACTAAAGGAATGTTTGCCTAATGGCCTGTAGTCCAGTAATATAAATTCAAAAGTTATTAAATAATGGTCTGATAAGACAGAATTTTGTGGGAAGACTTTTAAATCTTCAATTTCGATTCCATATGACAGAACAAGATCGAGGGTATGGTTAAAACAATGAGTGGGTTTGTTTACACTCTGACAGAAACCAATCGAATCTAATAGTGAGATAAACGCAGAATTAAGGCTATCATTATCGACGTCCACGTGAATATTGAAATCACCTACAATAATGACTTTATCTGTTTTGAGGACTAAACTTGTTAAAAACTCTGAGAATTCTGCTAAAAATTCAGAATACGGACCAGGAGCGCGGTACACTATGACAAATAGAATTGGCTGTACAGTTTTCCACATTGGGTGTGAAAGACTAAGAACAAGACTTTCGAATGAGTTAAAACTAAGTTTAGGTTTAGGGTTGATTAATAAGCTAGAGTCGAAGATGGCTGCAACTCCACCTCCTCCCATCACTCTCCTCATCTGCTGCTGAAACTTTGATCCAAGCTTTCATCACCTCCAGAATTGACTACTGCAACAGTGTTCTACATAGCACATCATCCAAAGTCCTAAATAAAGTCCACTGGCTCCCCGTCCCACAGCGTATCCAATTCAAAGTCATCCTCACTCATAAATGCATATATAGAGGGTCGGGATGGTCACATGAAACCATGTTTTTCTAATATAGAGAATATCTCTTTTAACTTTGAAATGCTCCGAAACACATTCATATCAAGATTAACCAGAGATGTCGCACATACATGGTCATGATATAACCATCATATAAGCTACCACAGCTGTTTTAAAGAGTATCCACAGCAGCTCAAGTTAGACTCCGTACTTATGGAGTATGTTACATAGAGAAAGCCATTTTATGTCTTTACTGACTGGCATCCTGCAGAAGGGTCAGTCAACGTCTTTGCATGAACTTTGTTTATCTTATGGAAGAGTGTATCAAACTTCACCTGCTAAGGTCTGTGTGATACGGTTACACAGTGAAATGGTATCAACAAGGATTAACATTTACACATCCTTTATTGAAAGGGTTTGTGGGTGTGTCAAATATAAAGCTTCATTATTTATAATGCCCATTGAATCAATGACAAGTTCTTCATGTTTTTATTGTACCTGTTTGTTTCTTAATTGTGTAAAAGAAGGCTATTGAACATGAATAGCTAAGTCAGTGAATTAAATAACCTACACTGAGTAAACATAATGTATTATGGTGCATAATATGTCAGTACAGTAATATGACACGTAAGTCACTTAGATCAGTGTTAAGAAAAACTCAAACCATCTGTCTCTAATACCCCACAATTATTAACATTACATGTGCTCATCATAAACATGCTGTCTAATAGGTGCAGATTCTTGTCTGTTGATCACTCTCTACATCATCCCATTCGCTTCCATCTATGTGAAACAAGTTATTTCTGTGAAGAATGATAATTGAAGTACTATTACAACATTGATTATTTGCATATGATATAAACCACATAATATTAGAAAATGATCTGGGAATCAGTAAATAAAACACCTGTTCTAATTTAATCAGTAAAGACAGGCAGTTACATTTATAAATTCAATTTCTATAATTACTCTTTCTTGTTCAACGCTTACATGAATGCAGTTTTTTACAGCTTATAAAAACAGCTTGGCTTTCAATAAAATCACATTTCATGTATTTTTATTTCTTACTTTATTTTACACATCTATGTGGAAATGCATTTTATAACAGTGTGATAAGAAAATGCGCTTTAAAATTGTCATGGAAAACATATTTATCTATTCAGAGGACCATTTAGACCTTTAACAACTACAAATTAATTTTAAATGTCTGGGAAACACTGAAATCTGTTGGATGGCCATTACACAAGCAGCTTACATTTCAGCAAAGACAAGACTCTTACATATGATGCGGATTTTAGACATATTTAGACCATATAGTAAAGGATTGAAAACTGGCTGGCATGTAAGCCAGTATAATGATAAACAAATTCTCAAAATGTTGGGTAGGTTGTTCATGTTAAACCTGCTCTGTAATATTTCAAAGAAAGCCCCACATGAAAAGTTCAGAAGAGAAGCAAGGTGAGGTGTGCAGGTAGAGACAGCTTTTTGTCTCGTCTGCTTAGAACCAGAAAAACAAATTTTAAGAATCTTAATATAAGTGTAAAATATTAGAATTAGAGGACAAAAGATTGAGAGTGAAGTAACAAAGAGTCCATAGATGTTGTTGGTCGTAATGTCAGAGCAGGCCAGTTTGACAATGGAATAGTTGTCACAATACACTTTCTCAATAATAGTCCCACACAGCTGTAAGGAGCTACTCAAGGATGTCATCACAAGACACAGCAATAAAGGATACAACCATGTTAAAGCAATGAGCATGGCAACCTTGTTAGTTGTCATACGTGTGTTATATTGTAGAGGACAGCAGATAGCGAGGTATCTGTCATAAGACATGACGGCTAAGTTTAAATATTCTACGCCTCCGTAACAGAATAAAAAGAAATTCTGCAGGAAGCAAAAGGGAGCAGAAACAGTGTGAATGTCAGAGAGGATCTGAAGCAGAAGGAATGGAAACAACGCTGTACTACCATACAGCTCATTCACAAACAGGCTGCACAGAAACAGGTACATAGGTTTATGTAAGCTTCTGTTCATGCAGATAACCACTATGAGCAAAACATTGGCACTGATAATTAACATATATAAAGACATGACAACCATAAAAAATAAGTATTTAAAAAGACCGGTGTCAAAGTAGGCAGAAAGTGTGAAATATGAAAACTGTGTAGAATTTATCATGATCCTTTTGCTTCATAAAGCAGTCGTAACACTGTTCATAGGACAAGTAATCTTACTGGTACATTTTGTTTTAGTAAATGTGCAGCTAAAGTATTAAACACACTCATACTCTTCATCCTACACACAGTGAAGAAATTAATTATCAAGAAAATAATTAAGAAAATTTCCCCAAACATACTATTCCCTTATTTAAAGTCTATGTAACACTGTGGTAAGACAAAACAGAACCCCACAGTCTGTGACATTGTGTGAATCCCAACATTTATCTGTTGACCTGCTGTAGTCAGGCAGTGAGTCTCCCCCAAATGAGCTGAAACTCTGCTTCTGCTTCATTTAACCTGTTCAGGTCAGGGGACGCCCACAGCTGTTTCCTCGTTTTCATATCAGATGACACACAGATTGATTATGATTTCAACAGCTTTTAACGACTGTAATAAATAAAAATAGTAGAATAACAGTTTGGAAATTGGCCAAGCGAGGGATAACTCCATAAGTTCCCACAGATTCTCCCCCCTCAGTGAATCACCCACTGAGAAACCAACTCTGGTCATTGGCAGCTCTATCGTGAGAAATGTGAAGTTAGTGACACTGGGGCCATAGTGAAGTGTATCCCGGGGCCAGAGCGGGACACTTTGAATCTTATTTAAAACTGCTGGTTAAATATAAACGTAAATACAGTAAAATCTCTATTCACGTCAACGTTATTGACTCCCGATTACGCCAATCGGAAGTCAGTAAAATTAATGTGGAGTCGGTATGTAACTACGCAAAGACAATGTGGGACTCTGTAGTTTTCTTTGGACCCCTGCCAAACCTGACCAGTGATGACATGTACAGCCGCATGTCGTCATCAAACCGCTGGTTGTCGAGGTGTCCAGCAAATGATGTGGGTCTCATAGATCATTGGACCACATTCTGGGGGAGACCTGGTCTGATGAGGAGAGACGGCATTCATCCTACTTTGGATGGTGCAGCTATTGTATCCAGAAATGTAACCCAGTTTATTAGTGGACCCACACCGAGACAATCCAGAGTTCAGACCAGGAAGCAGAGCTGCAGTCCTACACGCTTCTCTGCACTTCCATTAGAGCGGTTACCACCCAAAACCCCGTAAAAACCCCATAGAGACTGTGTGCATGTTAACCTCAAAAGTCACAGAGGTCCACAAGGTTCTCTGCTTCCTTTTATATGCTTCCTTTAGGAAATATTATTAAACAACACTCCATAAACTTTCATTGTTATACAGATGATACCCAATTATATTTATCGATAAAACCAGATGAAACCTATCAGTTAGCCAAATTTCAGGCATTAAGGACATAAAAACCGGATGACCTGCAATTTTCTGCTGTTAAACTCAGACAAAACTTAAGTTCAGTCAGGACCACTATGAGAAAGAAACTTGATCTACATGCAGTAGATATATTTGCAGTTGTATGTATTTGGCGGTATGCTCTGTTCTGGGACCTCCCTGCCCTTCCTGGATTACATGTGGAAAGCTGAAGGCAGGAGAGCAGCAGCAAGAACCCCCCGTAGGGTCCAGAACAGAGCAGCATCAATGACAATAGAAATGACATTGATAAGTCAGACACAGCATGAAGGGAGGAGCTGCGGTGGAGGTGGGTTGTGAAGCGGCTTGTGGAGGAAGCAGCCGGGATAGGCGGCTGAAGCAGCTTAAATAGGGCGCTCTGAATGAGATCGCCAATAGATGCATAGAAGGGAATCAGCTGATCCATCAGCTGATGTAGTCGGATATTGAGCTGAGCTTGACTCCGTGGCCTACCTGAACTAACGCAATGCTCAATTTATTCTTGGCCCCAAACACCTGCAAGACGCATTATCTATAGATATAGTTACTCTAGATGGCATTGCCCTGGCCTCTAGCACCGCTGTAAGGAGTCTAGGAGTAATCTTTGATCAGGACATGTCCTTTAATACCCATATAAAACAGACTTCAAGGACTGCCTTCTTCCACTTACGTAACATTATAAAAATCAGGCACATCCTGTCTCAAAAAGATGCAGAAAAACTAGTTCATGCATTTCTTACTTCTAGGTTGGATTATTGTAATTCCTTATTATCGGGCTGCCCCGATAAGTCTCTAAAGACTCTCCAGCTGATCCAGAAAGCTGCTGCACGTGTACTGACAGGAACCAGCAAAAGAGAACATATTTCTCCAATATGAGCTTCTCTGCACTGGCTCCCTGTAAAATCCAGAATAGAATTTAAAGTCCTCCTCCTCACCTACAAAGCTCTTAATGATCAGGCACCATCATATCTTAAAGAGCTCATAGTACCGTATTACCCCACTAGAGCACTACGCTCACAGAACACATGGTTACTTGTGGTTCCTACAGTCTCTAAAAGTAGAACAGGAGTCAGATCCTTCAGTTATCAAGCTCCTCTCCTGTGGAACCAGCTCCCAGTTTGGCTTCTGGAGGCAGACCCCCTCTCCTCATTTAAGAGTTAACTTGAAAATGACCACCAAAATGTTGACTTCAGTTAGCCATAGATGTGAATGTGACTGTAAATAGTTGTCTGTCTTTATGTGTCTGCTGTTACACCCCGTCTAGGGGAGACCGAGGCGCAACATGAATGAAACTCATCTTCCCCAAGTCCCAAGTAGCCACAGACACAGATTTGCTGAATTTTAAGTATTCGAGGGTTAATTAACAAGGTGTAAGCACTAGTCTGAAGCAGAGGTTAAAATTCAGGCTCGGCAAAGGCCAAAATAACAAACAAAACCAACTCTACCTTAGGGAACACAAGTATAACCTGAAAAAAAGAACAAAAGCAAGTACAATCACTACCCTCCCTAACTTAGTTAAACAGGAGAAAGCAAAGTTAACAAAATGGGCAGCCCAACCCTATTACCTCATGACATACATAAGTCAACGAACAAAAGGACTATCTGGCTACATTAGTGGCCAGTTTTGGAGATAAGCAAGATGAGTGTTCCTTCAGCTTAAAAACAACGATATCTTAGCTCCCTATGTAGAGGGCCGTCATAAGGAGAGAGCCAATCACCAGCAGGTGCTGGTAAGAGGTGTACTAAAGGGAGCCAGTCACCACCTTGTCCAACAATAGATGTAGCCTATGATCAAGTATTTTTTCTATGTCTTCAAAATCTTATTCTAATACCAAAATATGTTGTTGGTCCATGCCCTAAGGAGTGGCACGTTTAGCCTTGGTTAATGTTTGGTTAGGTTTAGAAAACAACTTGGTTAAGGAAACATCATGGGTAAAGTTAAAATAACTACTTTGTTAAGGTCAGAGGACCTTTGCAATCATGGTTACAGTAATAAACACTTGGTGATGATTAGGGAAAGACCGCAGCCATGACTTAAAGAAACCACTGTTGACTGTCAATAGGTAAACTGGAAATTAACAGCTGTGCCCCTTGTTAAAGTCTGATGTTTTGTTGTATGATACTGTCACCCTATGTCCCCCTTTGCTCCTGACGGACAAGAGTTACCATTGTTATGGCTGCTGCTGGGCGCTGTCACTTAAACACATGCAAAATTGCTAAAGCAGCTAATGCTCCAGTTTTTCTTAGGACAGTCTCCCCGTCTCTGTGCCATAGAGCTCCATTGTTATAAACACATCAGTGAGCCTCACTGTTGCTCTGGGTCACACGTTCCTTCAACACCATGAACACACACCGTCCTGCTGCCCCAAACACTCACTGCAGCACCATATATGGATTCATCCGCTGCTGAAAGTAGTCCCCAACAGATGCACTATTTCCTCCTGTTTGTTTGATAAAAACTACATTGAGCAGCTGTTGTAGGGAATTACATTCTATACCTGTAATATAGTTAAATTTTTCAAGTATATAACTATATATTTGTGAGGTGTTTTTGAAGATTTACATTTTCAGTAGGAACCAAAGGTCTACATTAATTTGACACCGACACAGTGTCTGCATTTAAAAACACACCCTGATTTCTGTATTTCTGAGTGTGAATGATTATTTAGAAATATTGCATAGTGCTGAGTGTAATGGTTGGTATTTGTAGGTTATGTATATTTGGATCCTGACTGATTTTAGTATTTATTGTATTTGGACTTTATATTAACTGCATTAGTTGTATTAGTGTTTTTCCTGTGGACTGCAGATGGAAATGAGCTTGTAGCTAAAACTAATACAGTGCATCTCTGCTCCTTATGTGGGATTAATTCTGTTGTATATGGTCCCTGACAAATAAATGTAATAAACTAAAACTAAACTTTGAGCTGAGCGCCACAGACAGGAAGTGAGTAAGTATTAAGAGACGGACGAAACACCTTGGTCTGACTCTGCACATGGGATTTGCTGACAATAACAAAAATATAAAACAACCCCAGCATTATCCTTTAAACTCTACTTCTAGTAGCTTTAACAATTTGAATAATTTAGTAGAGTAAAAAATACAATATTTATCTCTGGTATGCAGTGTGTTGAAGTAGAAAATCAAATAAAATGTAAATGTTCCAAATGTCTGTGTCCCTTATTGCCCTGACTTCAGTTTGCAGTTTGCACCTTTTATGAAAAACAAGTGAATAGTCACGTGACGCGATGCGAGAAGAAGCCACGGAGTAGAGAGCTCCGCACTGCATCGCTGCCTTTATCCTTTAAAATATTTACACCAGAGATAGTAGCATCCAGTATATTTGCTATTAATTAAAGAGGGTGCAAAAAAAAAAAAAAAAAAATGTCGAAACCTGTTAAGACCTCGGCTTGTGGAGATATTAAAAGACATCTACGATCGCACGGGGCTGACGCCATGATGCAAGACCAAGAAGCTAATGATATAGCTCAGGATATCAGTAACATTTACTCAGCACTAACAAAAATATCTGTAGATCTGGGGGGACTGGCAGAAATACGTCGCTCCACCGCGTCGGTAGAGACCAAACTGTCATCCCTAATTACAAGAATGGACGACATGGAGAAGCGAGTGGAGTCATTGGAAATGACCGAGCAGGAATGGCAAGCTAACCCGCCAGCTAGCAAGACAGATGTCAGACAGATATGGGATAAACTACAAGACATGGAGGACCGCTCGCGACACAATAATGTTTGCTTCATCGGCTTTCCGAAGGGCAAAGAGGGAGGAAACGTGGTGAAATTTCTGGAGGAGCTGCTGCCAAATTTGCTGAACATAGAAGGGAGACGAGAGATTGAACGGGCACATCGGATTGCTGGCCAGCGACCCGCACCAGGCGACAGACCCAGACCGTTACTGGCCAGGTTTCTGAGATCGTCGGACCGGGATGCAGTGCTGCGCGCAGCGAGGAACAAAGGCAAGCTGAGCTGGGGAAACACCACTATTATGCTTTTCCCCGACTACTCTAGAGTTACCCAGATGAAACGCGACGAGTTCAAGGAATGCAAGAAAAAGCTGCATGAACGTGAGGTGCGCTTCAGGATGCTGTTCCCGGCTAAGCTGAGAATCGAGACCGGCGAGGGTGAGAGGGCGTTTGATTGTCCCCGGAAAGCAATGGCTTTCATAGACGCTATGCAGTAAGTACTGAACGACGGATTTGTTTCCATTCTCATCCCACGCACCCAAATGTTCAATTAAAGACACTGGTGTAGACTCACTGCCACGGCACCGACGCGTGAGGGGTCACGACGAGTGGAGTCTTGTGGACCAGACACGGACCGTCGGACCTTCGTTGGAGGGACTTCTGTGGGGGTTGAAATGTGCAAAGTTCAGGTCCAGTTGCACACTCTTTGTTTTGTTAGTTTTATGGGGATTGTGTTTAGTTACCACCACAGTGTAATGGTATTGCTTTTGATAAATGGTAATATGTTATTAATGCGTGGGCAGGCATGTCCTCACAAATAGGTTTAATACGTCTCGCCACTTGGAATGTAAATGGGCTGGGGAACCCTGTTAAGAGAAAAAAGGTCATGACGATGCTTAAGAACAAAAACTATGACGTGGTGTTTCTTCAAGAAACACACATGTCAAAAGAGGAGTCTGAGAAACTTTGTGCAGGATGGGTTGGACATGTTTTTTACAGCATCGGCTCTAGCAAGAGCAAGGGTGTTATAACTTTAGTAAGTAAACATTTACAGTTTAAATGTCTCAAGCAAATTACGGATAATTCGGGAAGGATGATTATTGTACTGGCTGAAATACAGTCTCAGAAGTTAATCTTGGCTAACATATATGCACCTAACCTGGAGGATCAAATTTTTTTCACTGATCTTGAAAGGAAATTACAAACCGCTGGGAATCATGCTGTTGTTTTGGGTGGGGATTTTAATCTATTAATGGATCCAGCTCTCGACCACAGCGGGGCAGTGTTGTGTAAAGTGCCAAGGGCTGCTATGACATTACAGAGAATTTGCAAGTCTTTAGGACTAATAGATATTTGGAGGATCATGAACCCCTCTCGTAGGGATTACACTTTTCTTTCACCAGTACATAAGACCTATAGCCGAATAGATTTTTTCCTAATATCCAAAGCGCTCACCTCTTCTGCTATGGTTGTGAAATAGGGAATATTCTTATTTCTGACCATGCTTGGGTCGGCTTGTACCTATTACCCCAGAGCGAGAGAAGAGAAGTAAATGTTGAGAGGCTAAGGACAGAACTACATAATTTGGAGATTAATTGGCAATCTGTATCATCGGCAGGTGTTGTAATCTATTTAGGGCTAGACAAACATATTTTGAGTCCGGAGACAAAGCAGGAAAGTTGCTTGCCAGGTATATAAAACAGAGGGAGTTGGCTTCCACTATTCCTGCTGTTAGATCGCAGGCTGGAGACCTGCTCACTGGGACTGTAGATATTAACCAGGCCTTTAAAGAATTTTATAGTAATCTTTATAGTTCAACATCTACCTTGACTGAAGAAGAAACTCATAAGTTTATAGAACCACTAGGACTCCCAAAATTGACAGACGAACAGAGGGATTTTCTTGATATTACTATTGAGGAGATTAAAGGGGTAATTATGGCTCTACCGTCAAGTAAAGCACCTGGGCCCGACGGCTTTACTGGGGAATTCTTTAAGAGCTTTGTGACAGAGTTAGCTCCACCTTCACTAGAGGTGTATAAGGAGGCGCTGGGGGGGGGGGGGGATACTCCCACCAACTCTGAGACAGGCCCTTATTAGTCTAGTTCCTAAGAAAGGGAAAGATTTGGATGAATGCAAAAATTACCGTCCTATTTCATTAATGCAAATTGATGTTAAGATAATTTCGAAAATTTTAGCAAACCGATTAGACAGTGTAATTACATCATTGATTCATACTGACCAAGTGGGATTCATACGTGGTCGGAGCTCCTCAGATAATATTAGACGCCTTATTGATGTCATGTGGTCGGTGGCTGACACCCAGTCCCCGGTTGCTGCAATCTCTCTAGACGCCGAAAAGGCATTTGATATGGTCGAATGGAGGTATTTATTCAAAATTTTAGAAGAGTTTGGATTTGGTAGTACCTTTATAAGATGGATTCATGTATTATATAAGCACCCAGAAGCAGCAGTGCAGACCAATGGGCTTGTCTCAGATTATATTATGTTGGGGAGAGGAACCAGACAGGGATCACCCCTATCCCCTTTGCTCTTCTGCTTAGCTATTGAGCCTCTGGCAGCAGCCATACGTGGGGCGACTGATTTTCCGGGGGTCATTGCGGGTGGGATGGTACATAAACTGATGCTTTACGCCGATGACATCTTACTACTGGTCTCCGACCCTAGCAGATCTGTACCATGTCTTCTTGGAATTATAGACTTATTTTCAAAATTCTCTGGATACAGGGTAAACTGGTCCAAGTCCGAGGCACTCCCCTTAACAGCTTATTGCCCCTCCATTGCCTTCCACCCAGGTGCATTTCAGTGGCCTCAGCAAGGTATCATGTATTTGGGTATTCGTTTTTCTAGACACCTGAAAGATGTGGTCAAAGTCAATTTTGACCCATTATTACAAAAAAATTCTTGTGATGTTGAAAGATGGGCAACTCTTAATCTGTCCATGGCAGGTAAAGTTAATGTTTTGAAAATGAACTGTGTTCCCAAACTTAATTATCTTATCCAGTCCCTCCCCTTAGAAATTCCCCACTATTATTTTAAAAGGTTCGACAGAATATCCAAGATATTTATTTGGAATGGTAAACGCCCCCGTTTGAGCCACAGCAAGCTACAAAGACCAGCTGATAAAGGAGGCTTAGGGCTACCAAACATGTTATTTTACTATTATGCTTTTAATTTAAGGCACCTGGCCCACTGGTCTCTCCCTCCTGAAAGAGCCCCTCCGTGGTACTGTCTGGAACAAGCTGTAGTGGCCCCTCTGTCACCCATGCAAGTCCTGTCTACTAAATTAAGTAAAAAAGCAAAAACACATCCAATAATCGCTCATCTTAAATTAATTTGGACTAGAGTTGCTCGAATATTTAAATTTGATCCTTTTCTAAATGTCTCTTCAAGTATCTGGTTAAATCCTAAATTACGAATCGATAATTTCCCATTTATTGGAAGATATGGCAGGAGAAGGGAGTGGTCACTTTGGGGGATCTGTATTGTAATGGTTCTTTAAAATCTTTTGGGGAGTTGGTGCGGCGGTTCAGCATCCCTACATCCCACTTTTTTAGGTACCTGCAACTCCAACATATGTTAGGGGGGGGTTTTGGGTCCGCTGCATCAGTCCCCCACAATGCAGAGCTCCTAGATAAAATTTGAAAGAGCTATGGAAAAGGACATGAAGCAGCTGTCTATTATTCTATGTTGAATCAGACTCTTGGTAATGGGCCCATTGCAGCTCTGCAGAAGACATGGGAAAGGGATCTGAACTTGACATTTAGTGATGAGGATTGGAACGGAATTTGTAAAAATATTAAAGGAGTTTCAAGGGATGCAAGAGTACGCCTTATTCAATTTAAAATTATGCATCGTTTTTATTGGACTCCCTCCAGATTATTTAGATTAGGATTATTATCCACATCAGATTGTTGGCGATGCAAGTCTGAGGAAGGTACTTTAATTCATGTGTTATGGTTATGTCACAAAGTCCAACAATTCTGGACCAATATTTATGATAATCTATGTGAGATTACAGAGATGCAAATTCCATTTAGTCCTAGATTATTTGTTTTGAGTGATCATTCAGTTCTGACAGGACAGGATAAACATATTAAAAGCTTTGTCCACACCAGTATTATGATTGGCAGACAAATACTTGTCAGGGGATGGAAGATAGAAGGGGGGGCACTCTCTGCAGGAGTGGGCTGTGGAGATGGCACGAGTGGCAGCATTCGAAAAAATGTCATATAAACAACTGGGTAGACTGGATCTATATGAAGCAAAGTGGGGCAATTACTTAACTTTTTTAAGAGACCCCTGAAAGGGGGTATATAGTGGAGAGACGCAAGTTTTCAGTTAATTGTGTATAAATATATAAATGTGCTTCTTCTTATTTTTGTATGTATCTTATTTTGTGATTGTTACTTTAATCTTTTTATTTGTTAACAGAATGTTGTTTTACTTGTTCCTTGTATTGACTTTCCTTCGAATCATTTTCTGTGTCTATTTTTGTTTTGGTTTATCTTACATCATGTCTTCATCAATGTAGTTAGTGTAACTGTAAAAGTTGTACATGAAGGAGCACAGGGGTAGATGTTGGTAACCAGAAAAGGATCAGCACAGATGGTGGTGTTTGTTGGGGGGGGATTTTTGTTTTTGTTATTGTTGAATAATGAAAATGAAAATAAAAACTGTTAATCACAAAAAAGGAAAGTCAAGTGAATACTGTAATTCATGTTCTTCAGAGAATTATTGTTATTGTGTATACATCATTATAATCTGTTGAATGTTTAATTTGCTACCTTTACATGCACAAAGTTAACAGCAGACATCATTAGTGTCACCACCAGTGGAGTCAGAGGAAACCATTTATTTATTTATTTCAGTCAACCTGGTACATTTTACAGCAGAATGAAACAACAGACTTTTACATGTGCTGCGTATTTTGGACATGTTCAGTCCATACATCACAGGGTTAAAAAGTGGCTGGCATGTCAGAAAGTATAATGATAAAACAATTTGCAACAAACTCTGTGCATTTTTGATATCGAATCTGCTTTGTAATATCTGAAAGCACACACCAAAAGAAAAGTTGAGCAGTGACACAAGGTGAGGTGTGCAGGTGCTGACAGCTTTTTGTCTCGTCTGTTTAGAACCAGAAAAACAAACTTTGAGGATCTTCACGTAACTGTAAAGGATTAAAATTACAGGACCAAACACTGTGAGAAAAGTCATAATAAGTCCATAAATGTTATTGATTCTTGTGTCAGAGCAGGCCAGTTTGACAATGGAGTAGTTTCCACAGAAAACCTTATCAATGATGTTCCCACACAGCTGCAAAGGAGCAGTTAAGGATGTTGTGACAACAACTGCAAGAAAAGGATATAACCACGTTACAGCAATAAGCATGGCAACCTTGTAAGTTGTCATACGCGTGTTATATTGTAGAGGACAGCAGATAGCGAAGTATCTGTCATAAGACATGATGGCTAAGTTGGCAAATTCTGCAGCAACATAAGAGTACACACAGAAAATCTGCAGGAAACAAAAGGGAGCAGAAACAGTGTGAATGTCAGAGAGGATCTGAAGCAGAAGGAATGGAAACAACCCTGTACTACCATACAGCTCATTCACAAACAGGCTGCACAGAAACAGGTACATAGGTTCATGTAAGCTTCTGTTCATGCAGATAACCACTATGAGCAAAACATTGGCACAAAGAATAAAAATATACAAAGATGCGACAATGACAAAATATAAGTATTTTAAAAGCCCTGTGTCAAAGTAGGCACTTAGTGTGAAATATAAAACCTGAGTAGAGTTAATCTTCATCCTCACTTCAGCTTGTAAAAAATATGTCACATTTTGAAACAGATTTGCAAAAGTGAGCAAATTGTGTGAATCCTGATATTCTCCTGTTGCAGTCCGACTGTGAGTCCCTCAACTGGGCTGAACTTTGATTCTGCTTCTTTTAAAGTGTTCAAGACAGACACCCACAGCAGCAGAGCGATGCCATCACCAAAAGGGTCCCACTGTGTGTATTGAATGTCTGTATACATATACGTATGTGCATATATACTTATATTTATACTGTCCTGTAGTGTGTTTGTTGTATGTCTTTTAGACTGTTAATAACGACTGGAAAAAATAATCATAATAATTGCTATACAGTTTACATAATAACTAATAAATGCAGATACTGCACTCTGCTTTCTGATAATTTGCATGGAATAAAAGGGGAAAACACAGTATCTACTAACAAAATGTGTTCATTCAGCTTTCCTTTCCATTTTTTAATTAACAAAATAAACTTTATTGTGATTATTTAAAGCCCTTGCTTTGTTTTGCTAGGTTTCCGTCTGTCCGACTAATATTTTACATATTTATATTGAAAATAGAATGAATTAATTACCAATTTAATGCATTTTTTTATGATAAGTAAATGTAGCTTAACCAAACCAAATCACATGAATTCCCATAGAGTCCCAAAGCTGAAATGGCAGCTATGGCTAATCTGCTAAGCTAGTTATCTTTAACCACAGACGGTATAAAGAAGTGGGCGTCGCCACGATGACGTTACCCGTTGGTTCGTGGTCGGCCGATTTGAAACCTTGAGTTCGGTATTTTGGCCGTCACCATTGTGGTTTTTTGGAGCCAATAGTGACGTTATTTGGATGAAAGGGTAGCGCTGCCTCTATCCTGATTGGCGGTCGCTGAGGTAACAACAAATTATCAGTTCATCAAAATGGATGCTTTACAATTACAGATAATAGTTTTAGCTTAAGCTAAGGCTAGCCATGGCTATCTAGCTGCAAGCACTCTTGCAAGAGTAATATAGCACTTTTACTTTAGCTGCTCTGGCTGTTCTCTATGGCACATTACACAGAATGCAGTTATTGCTGGTTGGTTTTAAGTAACATTTTGTTGTGATTTAGGTCTTCACTCAGTTTTAACCAAATATGAAATTACAGTGTTTTCTGGATAGGTTTCAGGAAATCACTGAGGAGAAAATAAAAAGATATTTCAGTTATACATGTGACTTTATTGACAAACATTTAATTAACATCGTTATTAAACTTTCAAAGAAATATAATCACTGCATTTTATTTCCATCAACATGCTAACGTTTAAGTGATGAAACGATGTGGGCTTCATAGATAATTGGACCACATTCTGGGGGAGACCTGGTCTGATGAGGAGAGACGGCATCCATCCTACTTTGGATGGTGCAGCTCTCATAGCCAGAAATCTGACCAAGTTTATTAGTGGACCCACATCGTGACAATCCAGAGTTGAGACCAGGAAGCAGAGCTGCAGTCCTACACGCTTCTCTGCGCTTCCATTAGAGCGGTTACCACCCAAAACCCCATAAAAAAAAAAACCCCATTGAGACTGTGTGCATGTTAACCTCAAAAGTCACAGAGGTCCACCAGGTTCTCTGCTTCCTTTTATATGCTTCCTTTAGGAAATATTATTAGGAAACCCTCCATAAACTTTCGTTGTCATACAGATGATACCCAATTATATTTATTGATGGATTTATTTTGTCTGACTGAAACTTGGCTGTGTCAGGAAGAACATGTTAGCCTGAATGAGTCCACTCCTCCTAGTCATATTAATACTCACATTCCTCGAGGCACTGGCCGAGGAGGTGGAGTTGCAGCCATCTTCGACTCTAGCTTATTAATCAACCCTGAACCTAAACTTAGTTTGAACTCATTTGAAAGTCTTGTTCTTAGTCTTTCACACCCAACGTGGAAAACTCTACAGCCAATTATATGTGTCATAGTGTACTGCGCTCCCGGTCCGTATTCTGAATTTTTAGCAGAATTCTCAGAGTTTTTAACAAGTTTAGTCCTTAAAACAGATAAAGTCATTATCGTTCATCTCACTCTCTGGTTTGCCTGTCTGCTGAGCTCCACCATCGCCCCGTTACCCTTGAACTCCGTTGCATCTCCTCAACCTCTCACCAGTCCCATTACCTATTATCCCTACAATAAACCTTTAAACTCAACTTGACTCTTCTGATCTGCGGTCGGGCCACTTCAATCCTGATCATAACATTCTTCAGTGAACACATTGCATCAAAAGGTGGAACATTCATTCTCAATTTGTCCGTGGTGAACCTACCATAGGTTTTTACCCCCATGGTCACGTGGGGCCATGGAAGGTGTGAGATACACTGAGCTAGTGATCTAAATAGTGAATGAACAGAATAATGGCTTAATGCTGTGGGTGACTCTGCTGTAGGCTGCAGTACAATTTAAAAAACATGGAAAAAGTAAGTGTGATTAAGCCATTAATGGAGGCCGATTCACCTAGTAAGGTCAGTATCGGGACTGATACAGATCCAACGGATCAGATCTGTGCATAAGGCTTAAGCTCTTTTGAATCTGTTGAATTTAGATTCATTACATTTTATAGATGGCACATATAGTATTTGCAGAGTAAAGGTTCCAAATTGCAATTTTATCTATATTTAATATATTTCTGGTGAGATTTAATTATTTTGACCTTCTGTCTTCAATCCATATAAAATAAATTATTATTAGAATTGAAATGTATCAGTAGGATTAAAATGAGACCAATATTTGGAAAATCTTTTCATAAAATTCACCAAAAGCAAATAAATAAATGTATGCATTTTGCATTTGTTCTAGGTCTTCATAAAAACAAAACTCTATCCATGCTGTTTGTGCAGTATGACTTGAATGTTTAATTTCTTGTTTTATACATACAGTCAACTTGAGATGGTCCATAATGGTTGTAGTAAATCCAAAGCACTGTTTGTTTTATTGTTACTCAAGCTGAACAAATTAGTTAAATGCTCTACACTTCAGAATAAAACAGACGTTTACATATGATACGGATTTTGGACATTTTCAGTCCATACATTACAGGGTTAAAGAGCGGCTGACATGTAAGAAAGTATAATGATAAAAAAATGCGCAACATATGAGGTACACTGTTCATATTAAATCTGCTCTGTATTATTTCAAAGCAAACCCCAAAAGAAAAGTTCAGGAGGGAGGCGAGGTGAGGTGTGCAGGTGCTCACAGCTTTTTGTCTCGTCTGTTTGGAACCAGAGAAACAAACTTTAAGAATCTTCATGTAACTGTAAAGGATAAAAATTACAGGACCAAACACTGAGAAGGCACTAACAAAGAGTCCGTAAATGTTATTCACTCTGGTGTCAGAGCAGGCCAGTTTGACAATAGAGTAGTTGTCACAGTACACTTTGTTAATTATGTTCCCACACAGCTGTAAAGAGGAACTCAAGGATGTTGTGCCAACAACTACAAGAAAAGGGGGTAACCATGTTATTACAATAAGCATGGCAACCTTCTTCAATGTCATATGACTGTTATATTGTAGAGGACAGCAGATAGCGAGGTATCTGTCATAAGACATGACGGCTAAGTTGAAAAATTCCACACAAACATAAGAGTACACACAGAAAATCTGCAGGAAACAAAAGGGAGCAGAAACAGTGTGAATGTCAGAGAGGATCTGAAGCAGAAGGAATGGAAACAACCCTGTACTACCATACAGCTCATTCACAAACAGGCTGCACAGAAACAGGTACATAGGTTCATGTAAGCTTCTGTTCATGCAGATAACCACTATGAGCAAAACATTGGCACAAACAGAATTAAAGTATATAAAGATGTAAGAATCATAAAAAATAAATATTTTAACAGCCTACTGTCAAAGTAGGCACCAAGTTTGATATAAGAAAACTGTGTAGAATTGATCATGACCCTCTTATAATTCATTAACCAATCAAAACACTGTTCACAGTATTAATTTAGTAATAATAATGTAACATGTTGTTTCACTAGTTAAACATCATATTCATGACAGTCAGTGTTAAGACAATATATCAAGCCCACATAAGCAATATTCAGTTTACTTACATCAAAGGAAATGAATCATACAGTAAACAGTGACAAAATGTACAAAGTTATTACCTTAAAGTCAAAATAAAGTCTATGTTATACTACAAAACACAGTTATGACATTGTGTGAATCATAACTGAGCAGAAACACTGCTTCTACTCCTTATAAACATTTCCAGTTTGGGCAAACCCACAGCAGCAGGTTGACCTCATTATCAAAATATACTTCTGATTTCATAGTCTTACTGATTTCAAAATGACTCAATGAAACTGTATAGACTTAATATAAAAGTATGACAATAAAGGAATACTTTCATTTTGCACCTTGAGGAACATTTTGTTGACATGATCTTTGGTATTTATAGTTATCAGTGCTACAGATAATTTTGTTAGTAGCTATTTTCCAGCTCCAGAGATGTTCTAACCAAAGTTACCTCTCATAATAATTCAGAAGTCTACGTAGAGCTGCATGTGTATGGTGGGCATATTCTGTCATATGTCTATGTCATAGTTTGGCTACCACAGATACAGCTTTTTACATGAAGTTATTTTCCACCATTCTAACCTGATCTGACCTCAATTCAAAGAATGTTAGTTTCAAGAACAATGTTGTTAAAATTTTTTTTAGTTTAGTTTTAATCATATAGAGAGGTAAAAAATCATCAAACACAGCGAATCCCTGGGGTCATTTAAAGAAAAAAAATTAAAATACAATGTGAATTAAAATGTCCAAATTAAATGCTATAATCTTTGCACAAAGCCAATCAGTTTGCTCATCAGGTTATAGATGACGCAACTCTTCAGCCAGCTGATCCCTCAGTGCCTGAGTATTTGGGTTCATTGGCATCAGCACACGCAGATTAACATCACGCCTTCTTTAGTCCTCATCTATGTCCACGAGACATCTATGAGGCATGGCAATGCTACGCAACACCCAACATGCCACAAAGAATGCTCCGACCTCGTGTAATGTTCCACCTTTGTAGGTGCATTTCACTATATGAATAATGAGCCCTTTAAATAGCAGGAAAATACTGCAGCACAATCGCTTCCATTGCCTCAAGATAGCAATGCACCAATAATGCACCTCATTCAAAGACCAACACCATGTGAAAGTACCATGTTGAAAATGTCACGGGTGAGCAGTGCTAATTACCAGTTTACAGCTATTCTAGCTATCAATTAACTCACTTTTAAACTTATTTTTCAGTAAAACAAAAATAATGTAATTATATTCTGCTGACAGTATCTAAAAAGTGATAAAAAACAAAATACTCCCAGTTATCATCTCAAATCTTCTCAAATATTTGGTCTGCACAGTTTGCTTTTGTCCGAGCATCAATTACAAATTACAGAGGCCCCGAGAGGGAAACGGGAAGAATAAAGAAATATCTGGCAATCCATTTTATAAGTCTGACCTAAATATTTTTCTGTCCCTTGTTTATGACATACGGACTGGTGAATTTTATTTTTTGCCAGGATCATCTTTCCAAGCGTTCTTTTTTCTCTCACTTGCCTCTCAGAACAAATCAATATCACTCAGTTGGATATTTTGATAATGAGGTCGGACTGCATCTGTGGGCGTCCACTGAAACGTTTAAAAGAAGCAGAAGCAGAGTTTCAGCACAGTTAGGAGGGAGTCAGACTTTAATTCATACAATAAATACATGAACTGAGTTTTGTAGTTTTTAACATCAACTTTATAGTGATTTTAAATAAAGGAAAGATAACTTTGGGAAATTAGTCACATTAGTCGACTGAAATTCTATTACTTTTGATGTAAGTAAACTAAATATTGTTCATATGTGCTTGATGTGTTATTTTCACACTGTGACCAACAATCATTAATGTAAAATTTGTATTTGTTAACCTCCTGCATTTGTGATCATCATGTAACATAATTAACGCAGTTAGTTCGTCCTGTGAACAGTGTTATGATTATTTCATGAAGCAAAAGAGGATCATGGTTAACTCTACACAGGTTTCATATTTCACACTTGGTGCCTACTTTGACACTTATAAAATATTTGTTTTTACTTTTTTTTTAACTTTGTATCTTTTAATTATTTGTGCCAATGTTTTGCTGCTGGATTCATCTGTTCTGTAAAGGTATAAAAGCTGCAGATGTTAGAAGGCCTGCAGCAGTCTGCTGCAGTGTGAGGTCGTTTTTTTATCTTTAGCTTGATTCCCTCCAGTGAAGCTCTGTTAGTAAGCTGTAACATAAATCTAAATTCTGCTTTTGAACAAAGCAAATGATTTATTTGGTGAGCAAATAATTGAAATCAAACTTTTCTCATTTGCACACTGTCGTTGTTTTGTCTCTTAAACAAGAATGATGCTTAATTCAACTTTATCAACTTTGTCTGTTTTCATACTTGGAGCTTATTTGCATGTTGGAAACCTAAGATATTTATACTTCATGATAATTGCTTTGCTTTACATTGTAATTGTTATTGCCAACATGTCTCTCATAGTGGTTATCTGCATGAACAGAAGCTTACATGAACCTATGTACCTGTTTCTGTGCAGTCTGTTTGTGAATGAGCTGTATGGTAGTACAGGGTTGTTTCCATTCCTTCTGCTTCAGATCCTCTCTGACATTCACACTGTTTCTGCTCCCTTTTGTTACCTGCAGATTTTCTGTTTGTATACTTATGCAAGTGTAGAATTTACTAATTTAGCCGTCATGTCTTATGACAGATACCTCGCTATCTGCTGTCCTCTACAATATAACACACGTATGACCTTTAAGAAGGTTGCCATGCTTATTGTAATAACATGGTTACCCGCTTTGCTTGCAGTTGTTGTCACAATCTCCTTGAGTGCTCCTTTACAGCTGTGTGGAAACATTATCAACAAAGTGTACTGTGACAACTACTCCATCGTCAAACTGGCCTGCTCTGACACTAGAGTGAATAACATTTATGGACTCATTGGCACTTGCCTTGTAGTCTTTGGTCCTGTAATTCTCATACTTAACACTTACATGAAGATTCTTAAAGTTTGTTTCTCTGGTTCCAAACAGACGAGACAAAAAGCTGTGAGCACCTGCACACCTCACCTCGCCTCCCTCCTGAACTTTTCTGTTGGGGCTAGCTTTGAAGTATTACAGAACAGGTTTAATATGAACAGTGTACCTAATATATTGCAAATTTTTTTATCATTATACTGGCTTACATGCCAACCACTCTTTAACCCTGTACTATATGGGCTGAAAATGTCCAAAATCCGTATCATATGTAAGCGCTTGTTTTGTTGGAAAGTGTAGATCATCCAAAAGATTTGTCCAGCTTGACTTACAATAAAAAAACAATATAAGGGATGTTTCTGATTCCACTGTACTATTGTCAACTGTGCCCTGTATATTTCATTATGGAAGTGTGTTGCTGCCATTATGACAAAAAGGCAACAAGTAAGCTACCATCCAAGGAGCAATGTGAGATTCAGTGTCTTGCCCAAGGAAGGACACTTTGACACCGTTGCTACCAAAGTCTGTTTCTACTAATGAACCCTCATCTAACACAATGCCTTTTCAATCCAGTTTCTTGTTAAATTGATAGATTGGTATTGGATTATTTAGAATAAAGTTTGATTCATTAAGGTTTTCTTCCCCTTTTGGAGAGCTTGGGCTTATTTAGCAACTGATGTTGTAGAACATTATATTCTGCCCTTAAGAATAAAATTACTTATTTTATTAAGTGTCTGATCACCAAAAGCAAAAGTGGTTAGATGACTGGTTATCCTGGAACTGCATACAACTGGTACACACATGCATTTCTAGCCAGTAACACTTAAATCAACTAACCGCATTTGGCATGCAGACTCTCCACAGTCTGTGACAGTTGTGCACTCAATAAAATACCAAGAAATGTAGCAAGTTGAGATTGTGATGGAAATCTGGAAGTTTCAGGAGACCTGGATGTCTTACACAGGAATATTTACTGAAGCTCGATCGAGGAGAAAAGGGAAACACCACGTGTGAATCACAGCGTACTGCTACCCAAATCTGAAGATGGTGTCCTGAAGCTCAGTATTTAACCCTCCCCAGAACTGAGAAGTTCCTCTATATCTAAACAGGGTTATTCCTAACTCAGTCTGTCATGTGTGAGGACTCTGTTGGATATCAGATCCAAACAGGGAAAGACATCAACCATTGCTGTCCTAGCAACAGCACAGCCTCTCTACAGTCTCTCTTATCCAGCGTCAACAACCAGGCTCCAGCCTGTTGTGTCTAACCCTGAAAACAGAAGATATCTAGCAGACCTTGGTCTACCAGAGGCCAGAGCCAACTCTGTCTTATCAGGCACACAGAGTGAGACAGGTGAACAGAGACAGACAGGTGACCTGAGTTTAACATACAAGAAGGAAAATTCCTTCACAGAGATGAGCAAAATTGATTTTACAGTCTTCACCATTGACAGATAGATTTATTATAAAACGATACAGTACAACGATTTATTAAAAATAACAACGAGAATGATTGTGTGTCAGACTTGGCTCACTCAGTTCTTTTGCTGGTGGTTGCATTGTGGGGAGCTTCGGTGATCTGGGATTTCCAGAATTGAAAGTAGTTTGCAAGGGTCTCGAAAGGTTGAAGTAAAAGATGGGTGTAAGATAACCGGACCTCTGAGAAGTGAAGTTATCTGAGGATGGCTGGAGGCCAGGCCCGGGCTGCCGGTTACAAGCTTAGAGAAGAAGCTGATGCCACTAAAGTAAACTTCAATGGTGTGAGTTTTGATGGCCATCGTTGAATGGCTTGGTAATGAAGCAGGTCATGGTGACGAGATCGAACGACGGGAAGGTTATAGTTTATTGGTCATGAAAGTAGCAGAGACTCTTCCAGGCTGACCAGTAAGACGAGAGGGTTGAGGGTGAAAGGCTGTGGATGATGGAGCTCTGAGAGTCTGCAATCAAAGCTATTAGGGCCAGAGTAACAGGCCGAATGTCAGTGCCAAATATGGAGGAACCGTCATTGGGTAAGTATCTGCAAGAGGGGCAGAGCATCTGAACTTCTAAAAATGAGAAGCGAGGGCGATGGCGTTGGAATGACCGAGAAGTGAGCTGCACGGAGAACGTTTTGGGTTTGTGACTGAGTAATGGGACGGAGATCGACTGGATCTGTTCAAGGCTGGATCAGTTGGTGTTGGCAGTCAGCAGATAAAATCATACAGTGTGTGATATGTAGAGATTGTAATCTGAAGTCCTCAGATCCAGTCGCCTTTCAGCACAACTGCAGCTGTATTTAAACAGTGCCAGCTGCTTTTTGATTTTTGAAATTAAAATCTCAACTTTAAAATGTGTTGAACAATCCAGTCAATGTCTTAGTACTGTTATATATAATATTGTTAGTATCCGTTTAAGGACAATTTCCCAATGAATCTTGTCTTATCTCACGTTATTCTTCACCTTGTTTTGTTTTATTGTATTTCAATACACAACTTTCAGTGACAGTAAAACATAGGATTTTCCCATACTGTATACTGTTAAATCACCTTTTAATTCAGGAATTCAGGGTATTACAAATAAAACATTTACCAACCCCTTTCTTTACATTGGATGTCTGTGACAAATAAATATTATATTACAGAACAGATGTTTAAATGTTTTTCGTATTCTGGACATTTGCAACCCATACATGACAGGATTCAAAAGTGGCTGTATGATGAGAAAATACAGAGACGGAATGATTCGCAGCACACTGGGAACACTGGTCATATCAAATCTGCTCTGAAGGATTTCAAATACACAGCCACAAGAAAAATTCAGGAGAGAAGCAAGGTGAGGTGTGCAGGTGCTCACAGCTTTTTGTCTCGTCTGCTTGGAACCAGAGAAACAAACTTTAAGAATTTTCATGTAGGAGAAAAGGATGGGAAGCAGAGGAACTACAACAGTGAGAACAATACCAAAAAGTCCATAAATGTTATTCACTTTGGTGTCTGAACATGCCAACTTAACAACAAGGTAGTTACGACAATACAAACTGTTAATGATGTTTCCACACAGTGTCAAACGGATGTTTAAGGATAAAGTAATTAAGAATTTCACAAAAGAGTACAGCCACACCATAATGATGAAGATCGCAACATGGTTAGTTGTCATACGTGTGTTATATTGTAGAGGACAACAGATAGCAACGTATCTGTCATATGACATGATGGCTAAGTTATTATTAGAGGTCAATACATACTTATGAATACTGTTGACTCTGAGCCGTTGAAGGTTACTTGTGGAGTTCCACAGGGTTCAGTGTTCAACCGTAAACTGTTCATACTGTATATTCATGATATCTGGAGGGTCTAAATTGTTAAAATATGTTCTATTTGCTGATAACACTCATTTATATTACTCTGGGAAAAGTCTGGAATGGCTTCTGAATACAGTAAGAATTGGTTTGATACTAACAAGTTATCATTGAATTTAAGTAAAACAAAGTTTATAATATTTGGTAATCGGCAAATCAATATTCAAGTTAAAATTATGATTGATGATCTTGAAATCGAAAGAGTATAGGAAAATAAATTTCTGGTGTGATAATTGATAATACATTATGTAGGAAACCAGATAAATAATGTAAAAAATGTCTAAAATCATTGCAATATTATATAACACTAAAGATATTTTGAATCAGAAGTCATGATATACACTGTATTGTTTTCTCATACTTCCATGCATTACTTATTGTGTGGTGGTAACACATACAAAACCAACACAAATCCAATGTACGTACTACAGAAGAGAGCAATAAGAGCTGTAACTCCAGCAGATTATTTTGAACCAACCAATACACAATCTACTAACTTAGCCCGTCTGTGCTGTTTGTTTGGTGGACTCGGTGAAGCCGGGCAGCGGGAGAGCGCACAATACTTTACGCTGATGTTGTTACTGTGTTAGGGGCCGACAATAAAGAGTGATTGTGTGAACGTTACCTGTCCGGGTCAGTGTTTCTGTGGAGGAGAGACGGCTACAGACTGTTTAACATGCAGAAACATGCAAACAGTATCTTAGCTCTTTACAGTTGAAGGCAATGAAACAATTCATGGATGGGCATAGCACCAGTATTGGAAGCTGTAAATACTGAATTGAGGAGTTTCAGGGGACAGTAGACACATTTGTGTGATCAAATTTAAATATCTAATTGTTAAATGGGTGAATTTGAACGATATAATACCCATATTTTACAAATATAAAATGTACAGTTGTTGACTACACTCACATGATAGCTGAAGTCCAGAGCTCTCTATAACAGCTGCTCCATAACAAGTTTTATAGTTTGTTTTCTGATTTATTTTTTCACCATCTAGCTAAAAATCTGTATTAATGTAGGTCTGAACAACAAAAGGACCACAAACAACTTTATTCATTTTTTAGAGAGATTTTTCTTTTCCCCCATTTACTTTAATATGGATACAATTAAAGTCAGAGACAGTAGGAGAGTGTGTCTGCAGCAAGAAACACGTTTTCCTCATTTATCATAATTTCCATTCAGCCACATGTCAGGCTGATTGTTCCTGAGTGTCTGGTTACACATGATGAGTTACATCATTTCAATATTCCCTGAAACATTTATCCTAAAAAAATCATTTCCACTGCTCAAAAGACACCATAATCATATTTTGATAACCCTGGAGATTTTTTTTGTATCTTTGTGATTTGGGACTTTATGTCACCATGACACAGCCCATTCAATCAGTTTTATTAGCCAATGTAAACATTAAAATTGATGTGTCGTCAGCGCTGTCGTTTTTAAAAATTGCCTCTTAATTCAAAAGATATTACAAAAAAAAAAGATTTACTGAGCAGTCAGCGTTTTACAACAAAACAGATGTTTACATGTATTTCTTATTTTTGACATTTGCATTCCATACATTATAGGACTCAAAAGTGGTTGTAGTACTATGAGATATAATGACAGAATGATTCGCAGCACACTGGGAACACTGGTCATATCGAATCTGCTCTGAAGGATTTCAAATACACAGCCACAAGAAAAATTCAGGACAGAAGCAAGGTGAGGTGTGCAGGTGCTCACAGCTTTTTGTCTCGTCTGTTTGGAACCAGAGAAACAAATTTTAAGAATTTTCATGTAGGAGAAAAGGATTGGAAGCAGAGGAACTACAATAGAGACAGCAGTGGCAAAAAGTCCATAAATGTTATTCACTTTGGTGTCTGAACATGCCAACTTAACAACAAGGTAGTTACGACAATACAAACTGTTAATGATGTTTCCACACAGTGTCAAACGGATGTTTAAGGATAAAGTAATTAAGAATTTCACAAAAGAGTACAGCCACACCATAATGATGAAGATCGCAACATGGTTAGATGTCATACGTGTGTTATATTGTAGAGGACAACAGATAGCAACGTATCTGTCATATGACATGATGGCTAAATTACAAAATTCTATATTTACATAAGTATACACACAGAAAATCTGCAGGTAACAAAAGGGAACAGAAACAGTGTGAATGTCAGAGAGGATCTGAAGCAGAAGGAATGGAAACAACCCTGTACTACCATACAGCTCATTCACAAACAGACTGCACAGAAACAGGTACATAGGTTCATGTAAGCTTCTGTTCATGCAGATAACCACTATGAGAGACATGTTGGCAATAACAATTACAATGTACAACAACGCAGTTATCACAAAATATACATATCTCAAAGTTCCAACATGCAAATAAGCCCCAAGAATGAAATAAGACAATGTTGATGAAGTTGAATTCACCATAATTCTTGTTTAAGTGACTAAAAAACGACAGTGTGCAAATGATGACAGTCATTTGTTCAAAAGCAGAATTTGTAAATGATGTAAGCCTCATTTATATTACACCTTCCTACCAGAGCTTCACTGGAGGGAATCAAGCTAAAGATCAAAACCCTTCTGAACTCACCATCTCACCACCGTCACTGAGCGATTAAGGGCCTCACACAGTCGAGCAGACCGCTGCAGTCCTTCTAACATCTGCAGCTTTTATACCCACCGGCCAGCCCTCCTCACCACACCCAGTTCCTGCTGTCAGACGCTGTGGCTCAGAGGGCGAATTCATCAACTGTCAGATGGAAGAGGAGCAGGAAGAGGAGCAGGAAGAGGAGCCGTCAGGGGAGCAGGAAGTGGAGCAGGAAGAGGAGCCGTCAGGGGAGCAGGAAGAGGAGCAGGAAGAGGAGCCGTCAGGGGAGCAGGAAGTGGAGCAGGAAGAGGAGCCGTCAGGGGAGCAGGAAGAGGAGCAGGAATAGGAGCCGGCAAGGGATTAGGATGAGGAGCAAGAAGAGGAGCAGGAAGAGGAGCCGGCAGGGGAGCAGGAAGAGGAGCAGGAAGAGGAGCCGGCAGGGGAGCAGGAAGAGGAGCCGGGAGGGGATTAGGAAGAGGAGCAGGAAGTGGAGCAGGAAGAGGAGCCGGAAGAGGAGCAGGAAGTGGAGCCGGAAGAGGAGCCGGAAGAGGAGCCGGCAGGGGAGCCGGCAGGGGAGCAGGAAGAGGAGCAGGAAGAGGAGCCGGCAGGGGAGCAGGAAGAGGAGCCGGGAGGGGATTAGGAAGAGGAGCAGGAAGTGGAGCAGGAAGAGGAGCCGGAAGAGGAGCCGGCAGGGGAGCAGGAAGAGGAGCAGGAAAAGGAGCCGGCAGGGGAGCAGGAAGAGGAGCAGGAAGTGGAGCCGGCAGGGGAGCAGGAAGAGGAGCAGGAAGTGGAGCAGGAAGTGGAGCAGGAAGAGGAGCAGGAAGAGGAGCCGGCAGGGGAGCAGGAAGAGGAGCCGGGAGGGGATTAGGAAGAGGAGCAGGAAGTGGAGCAGGAAGAGGAGCCGGAAGAGGAGCCGGCAGGGGAGCAGGAAGAGGAGCAGGAAGTGGAGCAGGAAGTGGAGCAGGAAGAGGAGCAGGAAGAGGAGCCGGCAGGGGAGCAGGAAGAGGAGCAGGAAGTGGAGCAGGAAGTGGAGCAGGAAGAGGAGCAGGAAGAGGAGCCGGCAGGGGAACAGGAAGTGGAGCAGGAAGAGGAGCAGGAAGAGGAGCAGGAAGAGGAGCCGGCAGGGGAGCAGGAAGAGGAGCAGGAAGTGCAGCTTTTATACCCACCGGCCAGCCCTCCTCACCACACCCAGTTCCTGCTGTCAGACGCTGTGGCTCAGAGGGCGAATTCATCAACTGTCAGATGGAAGAGGAGCAGGAAGTGGAGCCGGAAGAGGAGCCGGAAGAGGAGCCGGCAGGGGAGCAGGAAGAGGAGCAGGAAGAGGAGCCGGCAGGGGAGCAGGAAGAGGAGCCGGGAGGGGATTAGGAAGAGGAGCAGGAAGTGGAGCAGGAAGAGGAGCCGGAAGAGGAGCCGGCAGGGGAGCAGGAAGAGGAGCAGGAAAAGGAGCCGGCAGGGGAGCAGGAAGAGGAGCAGGAAGTGGAGCCGGCAGGGGAGCAGGAAGAGGAGCAGGAAGTGGAGCAGGAAGTGGAGCAGGAAGAGGAGCAGGAAGAGGAGCCGGCAGGGGAGCAGGAAGAGGAGCCGGGAGGGGATTAGGAAGAGGAGCAGGAAGTGGAGCAGGAAGAGGAGCCGGAAGAGGAGCCGGCAGGGGAGCAGGAAGAGGAGCAGGAAGTGGAGCAGGAAGTGGAGCAGGAAGAGGAGCAGGAAGAGGAGCAGGAAGTGGAGCAGGAAGTGGAGCAGGAAGAGGAGCAGGAAGAGGAGCCGGCAGGGGAGCAGGAAGTGGAGCAGGAAGAGGAGCAGAAAGAGGAGCAGGAAGAGGAGCCGGCAGGGGAGCAGGAAGAGGAGCAGGAAGTGGAGCAGGAAGTGGAGCAGGAAGAGGAGCAGGAAGAGGAGCCGGCAGGGGAGCAGGAAGTGGAGCAGGAAGACGAGCTACCAGGGGATTAGGAAGAGGAGCAGGAAGAGGAGCCGTCAGGGGAGCAGGAAGGGGAGCAGGAATAGGAGCCGGCAAGGGATTAGGATGAGGAGCAGGAAAAGGAGCCGGCAGGGGATTAGGAAGAGGAGCAGGAAGAGGAGCCGGCAGGGGAGCAGGAAAAGGAGCAGGAAGAGGAGCAGGAAGTGGAGCAGGAAGAGGAGCAGGAAGAGGAGCCGGCAGGGGATTAGGAAGAGGAGCAGGAAGAGGAGCCGGCAGGGGATTAGGAAGAGGAGCAGGAAGAGGAGCTGGCAGGGGATTAGGAAGAGGAGCAGGAAGACCAGCAAGGAGACCAGCAGACAGCAGCTCTTTTCTGTGTTGAAGCCATGGACGTACAGACAACTACCACTGATCACTGTGATACTGACGGAAATTTAGAAACAGGAAGATTCTCAGGCAGGTTCTGCAGCCTCTTTGTTCTCTGGTTTCTAAGCTGATTTCTGGAGCTTTATTCTGGAAGGACATCAGAAATAATGATTTTTGATTCAAATTCACCTCCTGTAGTATCTTTGCCTTCCCTTCAACTCTCCAGTGATTATTTTCTTTCCCACCCGCCCCTGTAATATTAATCCTAAAATTCAATGAAAATCAGAAGTTTCAATCAGAAGAACAGCAGCTTCATGTCAGAACTGTACAGGAGGAAAACCTGATTTTAAGTCAAGTCAAGTCAATTTAATTTGTATAGCGCCAAATCATAACAAAAGTTATCTCAAGACGCTTTCACATAGAGTAGGTCTAGACCATACTCTTTAAAATATTATTTACAGACCCAACAGTTCCCACCATGAGCAGCACTTGGTGACAGTGGAAGGAAAAACTCCCTTTAACAGGTAGAAACCTGGAGCAGAACCAGGCTCTGGGTGGAGGACATCTGCATCGACCCAGTTGGGTTGAAAGGGGAAGAGAGAGGGGGAGAGGGGAGAGAGAGGGGGAGGACAGACAACAAATCAGACTAATAATAATAACAACTGCAGCAGTGAGTGTGGAGCAGGAACATGGGGGCAGTAGACGGCTGCAGTCACAGATCCAGACTCTACAGCTCCAGAGGCAGAAACACCTGCAGAAAGTGAGAAGGCAAAAAAACACAGAAAGCACAAGGACTACCAGGAAGAAATGGAGTTGGTAACCTGTATTAGTGGGATAGGAATGCGTACAGATAGAGAGGGAGAGGAGGAGAAAGGAGCTCAGCGCATCATGGGAAATCCCCCGGCAGTCTAAGCCTATAGCAGCATAACTAAGGGATGGTTCAGGACTCAGCTGAGCCAGCCCTAACTATAAGCTTTATCAAAGAGAAACGTTTTTAGCAAACTCTTAAATGAGGAGAGGGGGTCTGCCTCCCGAACCCAAATTGGGAGCTGGTTCCACAGGAGAGGAGCTTGATTACTGATTTATTTTCTGTCCACCTAGGCTGCTCATTGAGAAAAACAGGGCTCAATCAGAGATAAAAGGTATGATCTGTATGACTGCTTCTGGGGTTTATGCTTAACAGAAAAACAGACTCTGAAAGCTTTGGTTTACACTTTCTTTAAGAGTTTCCCGGTATGTCATCATTCGGTATCTGTTCATCCTGAGGTGTGTTGTCACAGAGCGGTCTGAGGGGAGGTCATTATGGTCCTCAGCCCACTGTGGACCAGTCAAACCAGTGCTGAGGTCTGCTGTGGCTGATTGGTCTCACTGGTTAACAGCTCTGACTGTAATTTGCTTCAGAGGGAATTAGTGGAAACTGTGGCTAATGTGAAGAAGCCTCAGGGACAAACATGTTGACAGGTTGAAATTAGCTTTGACCTTGAACCATCCTGCCATCAACACCTCATGCCTATGTGGACATTTCTTGATCTTCAACACCACATCAAAACTTTACCTTCCACTGAACCTTATGATGCAGCTTACCAATAGAAGATAATGGCCTACTGAGCCAATCAGGAGGTAGAGAAGGGGCATACTAATCTGGGGGTAATTTTTGATCAGGACTTGTGTTTCAAACCCCATGTAAAGAAAGTTGGTCAGTCATGTTTTTATCAGTTGAGAAAAATAACCAAGGTTAAGTCTTTTATCTCTGCCACCGATCTGGAGAAACTCCTCCATGCTTTTATTTTCCTCTCGCCTCGACTATTGTAACTCCCTATATACCTGTCTCAGTCAGAAATCAACCCTCCACCTAGTGTTAGTTCAAAATGCTGCAGCTCAGCTCTTAATCAAAAAAATGTGACCATATCACCCCTGTTTTAGCAGCTTTGCACTGGCTGCCTGTTTATTTTAGGATTCAGTTTAACATTCTTTTAATTACTTTTAAAGCCAGGCATGGGATGGCCCTGACCTATATTCCAGAGCTTTTATCCCCCTATGAGCCAGGACGCAGACTGAGATCCTCTGGTAGGGTGTTGGTAGCCATTTCAAGGTTTAGGCTGAAAACAGAAGAGACAGGACCTTTGCTCCCCTACACTTTGGAACAATCTGCCAGAGGAAATCAGGCTGGCAGAGTCACTTGCCCATTTTATGTCACTGCTTAAGACACATTTTTATAAAAAAAACTTTTACTGTGTGATTTATTTATTTATTTACTTATCTATTTTATTCATTTTTATTTATTTTTTCTTTCTATGGGTGTTTTATATTGACTCTTGTGAAGCACTTTGTTACCTGTATAGAAAAGTACTATACTAATACAGCTATTAGTATTATTATTGTTGTTATTATAAAAGTGAATTGAACATCAAGTCAGAAATGGGCCAAGCAAAGATGTAAGTTTATGTTACCTGCCGTTATGCTGTAAAGGTCAAATAAACCCTTGTTCAAGTTTTCCTGCCTCCCTGTGAGTACATTGGGTCTTCACAAGAAAGTACATTCGAAGTCAGTGGAACACGAGTGAAAAACAAGATACCTCGCAGACTACGTGGGCTAGGAGTGTGGTAAAAAGGCCACTACAGAAATCATTAGTGTCACCACCAGTGGAGTCAGAGGAAACCATTTATTTATTTATTTCAGTCAACCTGGTACACTTTACAACAGAATGAAACAACAGACTTTTACATGTGCTGCGTATTTTGGACATGTTCAGTCCATACATCACGGGGTTAAAAAGCGGCTGGCATGTCAGAAAGTATAATGATAAAACAATTTGCAACAAACTCTGTGCATTTTTAGTATCAAATCTGCTTTGTAATATTTCAAAGCAAACACCAAAAGAAAAGTTCAGGAGAGAAGCGAGGTGAGGTGTGCAGGTGCTGACAGCTTTTTGTCTCGTCTGTTTAGAACCAGAAAAACAAACTTTGAGTATCTTCATGTATGTGAAAATAATTAAAATTACAGGACCAAACACTGTGAGAAAAGTAATAATAAGTCCATAAATGTTATTGACTCTGGTTTCAGAGCAGGCCAGTTTGACAATGGAGTAGTTTAAACAGTAAACTTTGTTAATGATGTTCCCACACAGCTGTAAAGGAGCAATCAATGATATCAAAATAACAATGGCAAGAAATGAGTATGACCATGAAAGAGCAATGAGCATTGCAACCGTCTTATATGTCATATGTGTTTTATACTGTAGAGGACAGCAGATAGCGAGGTATCTGTCATAAGACATGACGGCTAAGTTTGAAAATTCCACACAAACATAAGAAAACACACAGAAAATCTGCAGGAAACAAAAGGGAGCAGAAACAGTGTGAATGTCAGAGAGGATCTGAAGCAGAAGGAATGGAAACAACCCTGTACTACCATACAGCTCATTCACAAACAGGCTGCACAGAAACAGGTACATAGGTTCATGTAAGCTTCTGTTCATGCAGATAACCACTATGAGAGACATGTTGGCAATAACAATTACAATGTACAACAACGCAGTTATCACAAAATATACATATCTCAAAGTTCCAACATGCAAATAAGCCCCAAGAATGAAATAAGACAATGTTGATGAAGTTGAATTCACCATAATTCTTGTTTAAGTGACTAAAAAACGACAGTGTGCAAATGATGACAGTCATTTGTTCAAAAGCAGAATTTGTAAATGATGTAAGCCTCATTTATATTACACCTTCCTACCAGAGCTTCACTGGAGGGAATCAAGCTAAAGATCAAAACCCTTCTGAACTCACCATCTCACCACCGTCACTGAGCGATTAAGGGCCTCACACAGTCGAGCAGACCGCTGCAGTCCTTCTAACATCTGCAGCTTTTATACCCACCGGCCAGCCCTCCTCACCACACCCAGTTCCTGCTGTCAGACGCTGTGGCTCAGAGGGCGAATTCATCAACTGTCAGATGGAAGAGGAGCAGGAAGTGGAGCAGGAAGAGGAGCAGGAAGTGGAGCCGGCAGGGGAGCAGGAAGAGGAGCAGGAAGTGGAGCAGGAAGTGGAGCAGGAAGAGGAGCAGGAAGAGGAGCCGGCAGGGGAGCAGGAAGAGGAGCAGGAAGTGGAGCAGGAAGAGGAGCAGGAAGAGGAGCCGGAAGAGGAGCCGGCAGGGGAGCAGGAAGAGGAGCAGGAAGTGGAGCCGGCAGGGGAGCAGGAAGAGGAGCAGGAAGTGGAGCAGGAAGTGGAGCAGGAAGAGGAGCAGGAAGAGGAGCCGGCAGGGGAGCAGGAAGAGGAGCAGGAAGTGGAGCAGGAAGAGGAGCAGGAAGAGGAGCCGGAAGAGGAGCCGGCAGGGGAGCAGGAAGAGGAGCAGGAAGTGGAGCAGGAAGTGGAGCAGGAAGAGGAGCAGGAAGAGGAGCCGGCAGGGGAGCAGGAAGAGGAGCCGGGAGGGGATTAGGAAGAGGAGCAGGAAGTGGAGCAGGAGGAGGAGCCGGAAGAGGAGCCGGCAGGGGAGCAGGAAGAGGAGCAGGAAGTGGAGCAGGAAGTGGAGCAGGAAGAGGAGCAGGAAGAGGAGCCGGCAGGGGAGCAGGAAGAGGAGCAGGAAGTGGAGCAGGAAGTGGAGCAGGAAGAGGAGCAGGAAGAGGAGCCGGCAGGGGAACAGGAAGTGGAGCAGGAAGAGGAGCAGGAAGAGGAGCAGGAAGAGGAGCCGGCAGGGGAGCAGGAAGAGGAGCAGGAAGTGCAGCTTTTATACCCACCGGCCAGCCCTCCTCACCACACCCAGTTCCTGCTGTCAGACGCTGTGGCTCAGAGGGCGAATTCATCAACTGTCAGATGGAAGAGGAGCAGGAAGTGGAGCCGGAAGAGGAGCCGGAAGAGGAGCCGGCAGGGGAGCAGGAAGAGGAGCAGGAAGAGGAGCCGGCAGGGGAGCAGGAAGAGGAGCCGGGAGGGGATTAGGAAGAGGAGCAGGAAGTGGAGCAGGAAGAGGAGCCGGAAGAGGAGCCGGCAGGGGAGCAGGAAGAGGAGCAGGAAAAGGAGCCGGCAGGGGAGCAGGAAGAGGAGCAGGAAGTGGAGCCGGCAGGGGAGCAGGAAGAGGAGCAGGAAGTGGAGCAGGAAGTGGAGCAGGAAGAGGAGCAGGAAGAGGAGCCGGCAGGGGAGCAGGAAGAGGAGCCGGGAGGGGATTAGGAAGAGGAGCAGGAAGTGGAGCAGGAAGAGGAGCCGGAAGAGGAGCCGGCAGGGGAGCAGGAAGAGGAGCAGGAAGTGGAGCAGGAAGAGGGAGCAGGAAGACGAGCCACCGTGGGATTAGGAAGAGGAGCAGGAAGAGGAGCCGTCAGGGGAGCAGGAAGAGGAGCAGGAAGAGGAGCCGTCAGGGGAGCAGGAAGTGGAGCAGGAAGAGGAGCCGTCAGGGGAGCAGGAAGAGGAGCAGGAAGAGGAGCCGTCAGGGGAGCAGGAAGAGGAGCAGGAATAGGAGCCGGCAAGGGATTAGGAAGAGGAGCAGGAAGAGGAGCAGGAAGAGGAGCCGTCAGGGGAGCAGGAAGTGGAGCAGGAAGAGGAGCCGTCAGGGGAGCAGGAAGAGGAGCAGGAATAGGAGCCGGCAAGGGATTAGGAAGAGGAGCAGGAAGAGGAGCCGGCAGGGGATTAGGAAGAGGAGCAGGAAGAGGAGCAGGAAGAGGAGCCGGAAGAGGAGCCGGCAGGGGAGCAGGAAGAGGAGCAGGAAGTGGAGCAGGAAGTGGAGCAGGAAGAAGAGCAGGAAGAGGAGCCGGCAGGGGAGCAGGAAAAGGAGCAGGAAGTGGAGCAGGAAGTGGAGCAGGAAGAGGAGCAGGAAGAGGAGCCGGCAGGGGATTAGGAAGAGGAGCAGGAAGAGGAGCTGGCAGGGGATTAGGAAGAGGAGCAGGAAGACCAGCAAGGAGACCAGCAGACAGCAGCTCTTTTCTGTGTTGAAGCCATGGACGTACAGACAACTACCACTGATCACTGTGATACTGACGGAAATTTAGAAACAGGAAGATTCTCAGGCAGGTTCTGCAGCCTCTTTGTTCTCTGGTTTCTAAGCTGATTTCTGGAGCTTTATTTTGGAAGGACATCAGAGATAATGATTTTTGACTCAAATTCACCTCCTGTAGTATCTTTGCCTTCCCTTCAACTCTCCAGTGATTATTTTCTTTTCCACCCGCCCCTGTAATATTAATCCCAAAATTTAATGAAAAAAAGAGGTTTCAATCAGAAGAACAGCAGCTTCATGTCAGAACTGTACAGGAGGAAAACCTGATTTTACTGATTTATTTTCTGTCCACCTCAGAATCGGAATCGCAATCGGAATTGGGTTTATTGCCAAGTAGGTTTTCACAGAGGGGAGAGTCTCGAACAGTTTGTGTCCAGGGTGGGAAGGGTCGGCCACAATCTTCCCTGCACGCCTCAGGGTCCTGGAGGTGTACAGGTCCTGGAGAGATGGTAGATTGCAGCCAATGACACTCTCTGCGGAGCGAATGATACGTTGCAGTCTGCCCTTGTCCTTGGCAGTAGCAGCAGCGTACCAGACGGTGATGGAGGAGATGAGGATGGACTCGATGATGGCAGTGTGGAAGTGCACCATCATCGTCTCTGGCAGGTTGAACTTCTTCAGCTGCCACAGAAAGTACATCCTCTGCTGTGCTTTCTTGGTGATGGAGCTGATGTTCAGCTCCCACTTGAGGTCCTGGGAGATGATGGAGCCCAGGATGGACTCCACTGTGTCGACTGGGGAGTCTCTCAGGGTGATGGGGGTGAGTGGGGCTGGGCTCTTTCTGAAGTCCACAACCATCCCCACTGTCTTGAGAGCGTTGAGCTCCAAGTTGTTCTCGCTGCACCAGGTCACCAGATGGTCAATCTCTCACCTGTAGGCAGACTCAACCCCACCAGAGATGAGCCCGATGAGGGTGGTGTCGTCTGCAAACTTCAGGAGCTTGACAGACTGGTGGCTGGAGGTGCAGCTGTTGGTGTACAGGGAGAAGAGTAGAGGGGAAAGAACGGAGCCTTGAGGGGAACCGGTGCTGATGGTCCTGGAGTCAGAGACATGTTTCCCCAGCTTCACCTGCTGCCTCCTGTCGGACAGGAAGTCTGTGATCCACCTGCAGGTTGAGTCAGGCACGCTCAGCTGGGAGAGTTTGTCCTGCAGCAGAGCCGGGATGATGGTGTTGAAGGCAGAGCTGAAATCCACAAACAGGATCCTGGCGTAGGTTCCTGTGGAGTCCAGATGCTGGAGGATGAAGTGGAGGGCCAAGTTGACTGCATCATCTACAGACCTGTTGGCTCTGTAGGTGAACTGCAGGGGGTCCAGGAGTGGGTCTGTGATGGATTTTAGGTGGGACAGCACAAGGCGCTCAAATTACTTACTTAATTACTTACTTACTACTTAATTACCACAGAGGTCAGGGCGACGGGTCTGTAGTCATTAAGTCCTGAGGCCCTTGGCTTCTTGGGAACAGGGATGATGGTGGAAGTCTTGAAGCAGGCTGACACATGGCATGTCTCCAGTGAGGTGTTAAAGATATCAGTGAATATCAGAGACAGCTGATCAGCCTAGATCACCTAGGCTGCTCATTTAGAAAAACAGGGCTCAATCAGAGATGAAAGGTATGATCTGTATGACTGCTTCTGGGGTTTATGCTTAACAAAAAAACAGACTCAACTTTGTGTATTGGCAGTCGTCTGAGAGTCATGTGGAAAAAAAAAGTCACTCAAGAATCTTTTGAAATGATGAAATGCATCAGAAACTGTTTTGATTGATGTGAGCAGTTTTTAGGGTTTTGCATGCAGCTGGACAGACACTGAACAATCTTCTGTGGTGTGGTATTATCAATGGGGGAAAGCTGACGGGAACCCTATTAACGCGTTGCATCAAGTATAAATCAAACTTTAATCCAACAAACACTCAATGTTCTGTATTTACTCTCAGAGTTGGTGTGGACTGAAACATTTGCAGAACTAAATATGCCTGAGAAAAGTTTCCGAAAGCTTTGGTTTACACTTTCTTTGGGAGATTCCCGGTATGTCATCATTCGGTATCTGTTCATCCTGAGGTGTGTTGTCACAGAGCGGTCTGAGGGGAGGTCATTATGGTCCTCAGCCCACTGTGGACCAGTCAAACCAGTGCTGAGGTCTGCTGTGGCTGATTGGTCTCACTGGTTAACAGCTCTGACTGTAATTTGCTTCAGAGGGAATTAGTGGAAACTGTGGCTAATGTGAAGAAGCCTCAGGGACAAACATGTTGTCAACATGTTGACAAGTTGAAATGACCTTTGACCTGAAGGACTTGGATTTAACTAACACCAGCAGCCTCTGCGGGCTTCACATTAACTTGAGCCACATATTTTATTCATGAGTATCACTTTAGAAGTTTTAAAACTTTATTGTAAATAAAGTGTCTTTACAAATGACCTTTTCTTTAACAGAAACAGCAGGCAGTTCATTTCACACAAAAACATTTTATCATGAAAACTGCTCTGTTTCCATTGAGTGTTGCATTAAAGACCAAATGAAACCTGTTAATGGACCACCCGGCCCTCCTCAACATCTTCTTAATTTGCTCATAATGGTAAACTGCAGGGACATTACACATCAATATATTACGCATCAAACAAGCAGTACAAATCATCATACATACAGTATTATTTCTATTAAACTCATACTGATCATACAGTATAAGTCCTTAACGTGTTTTGGTCTCTTGTTAGTGATTTACACAAACAAACACGGGAAGCGGTTTAACAACCAAAAACTAGAATCTAGAAGATTTCTTTGTTTTTCAACAGATTCAGTTGGCCACAACCCAGGTCTGTGGGTTAGAAAATGTTTTTTTTAGCCAATAACTCCTGTATGATCACGTAAATCCACAACAGTTTGAGACTACTCTGGATCTAAATCAGGTCCGCGTATCATCCGTTCATTCAATCTGGAAAATAAAAAAATGGAAAAACGGGTCAGAATTTAGTTTTTGTGGACATCAAAAAGGGAAGATGTGTGATTTGCTGTTTTCATGTTAATTGAAATTAGTAATCAAATAAAATAGAAAATTAAAAACTCAAACGTCTAAACTAATTCCTGCTTTTGAGATTTCTTCAAGTGGAATCCTCTGAGACATTCGAATGATTGCTGAGGAGATTTAGTGTTATGACAGATATTAACCGGTTTACTATTGTTGACATAGAGGACTCATCAGAGCAGAAACATCCCGAGGTAAAGGCTGCAGGAGGCCAAGCTTGGTGATGACATCAGCTTCACAACACACAGGAGTTTTTTATTTCTATGTTCCTTCGTGTGTGGGATGTCTGTAAAGTTGTGACATTTAGTTTATTACAAACTCATAATATTTGCTTATTCCCAGAAGACTTCCCTTCTTAATCCATGATCCCCATACAGACCACTATGACTGGTCCTGGAGGTCTGGTGGTGATGATAGACTCCAGTGGAGCTGCTCAGTGGCCAGCAGATCAGACTGTGGTCATACTGGACTCTGGAACCAGGGGCTGTTAGAACCATATCAAGTAGTGCTAGAACCTGCTCATCAAGATTCCCTTATAATTCCACAAATGCCCCATGAACTGGGCCGGCTGATCCGGACAAAAAACCTGGTCAACAAGCCAAAAGCTCAGGTTAGTCTGTTCGTCATACAGTGAAGCTGTTCACGTTTAGACTGTTGGGACAGTTAATGCAGCAGCTGCCATCTGCGTCATCCACTTTTTGAGGGATAGAAACCTTTTTGTATTTGTTGTAATGACTCGATTTCCGAGACGTAGATGTATCGTGGAAAACCAAACTGTTTTGGGGACTACTGGATGTTCCTCAGGCACAATTAGACCCTCTGTAGGAAACACTTGAAGCACCTGGAACAAACTGCAAACTGACATCAGAGTAAATGTGTTTGTAGGAGCTGATTCAGAGCATCAATCAAACATCCTGACAATAAAAAGAACACCTGCATATGGTAAGACCCAAACACAGTGAGTGTGAATGTGTGAGCTTTTTTTTTTGTTGTTGATATCAACATCTGACTTGTTCATGGGGGGAGGGGAGGGAGGGGGGGGGGGGGGGGGGGGGGGTGGCCTCAGCCTCCTCTGTGATGCCATCACAACACTCTCTACCTGTGTGTCTGCAGGTTTCAGGTGTATAAGAGCTGCTGCTGGTGTAGAAACAAGGTCCTGATGCGTCGGTGAGCCGGGCCTCCTGATGTTCCCAGTGCTGACTTGTGTTCCTCTCTTGACTGTCCATTTGTTCTGTTGCTGTTGTTCCATTATTCATTTACCTTTTGTTCAAAGTGGTTCATGTTGTTCATGAGTCACTGAGCTGAAGTCAGTTTTCTGAATTTGACCTTTGTGCCTAAAAAGCCCTAAGGGAATCTGTTTCTGTGCTCCTGATTGAAGTGTGAACAGTTGACTTGTGATTTTAAAGTTTTATGTCATTTTGAATTACAGCAGAAGTGTTTTCGGGCTGCAGTCATGATGAATGTTTAAAGACCAGAATGAAAGCAGAAGGTCTCAGAGGGTCTTTTCACAGGAAAGCACTAAAGTTATAAATAGCTTTTATCTTTCTGACTGTAAAATGTTGTTGAACATTCAGAGTTTATTTTGCTTGTTTCACTCCTGTAGCTGAGAGCTGCTGAGCAGAAAGCTGACACACATGAACCCTGTGTGTGTGTGTGTGTGTGTGTGTTGTTCTGATTCTGGTTTGATGAATTATTGATGAAAGACAGATTCTGTTCACAGATTTGCTGCTTTTGTGTTTGTCCGCAGAGGGAAACTGGAGGTTGTTTTACATCAGAAAACCACCTGAGAGTTTTTAGAGTGAGAAATCTGCAGGTGAAGAGTCATTTTAAGGGTTTGGATCAGCTGAATCTGATGTGGTTCTGTGTTTGTCAGCTGATCTTAGATGAACGTTTGTAAACCAGCCGCATCAGGAAACATGAACGTCAGATGACTTGTTGTATGTGTGTGTTTAAAGGCCAGCGGCAGTGATGAGGTGACCTTATTTTACGTGTACGATGTTCCTGAAGTGGTGAAAGCTGAAAAGTTTTCAGACTTCTCTGTAATTTCTTGTGATTCCAGTTGTACACTGTGAGGATTTGCTGTTCTTTCTGTTTCATCACATTATAAACTGTTCTAATCTGTCTGTGTTTCTGAAGTCGAGATGGACCTGCTGCTGCTTCTTTAGACATTTATTACGTCTCTGAACATGAAGTCTGTTTGAACTCTTCACCATCAGCTGTTCATGGCTCTGACAGTGTGAGCGATCAACTGTTATCTGTCGTGATGGAGAATTCCTCTGAGATGGTATTTGTGCTTCAGGGTCTGAACGACTCTTTGACAAACCGGCAGATCTACTTCGCCTTGGCTCTGTTGTCTTACCTCTTCACCATCTTCGTCAACCTGACGCTCATCATCACCATCTGCCTGGAGAAATCGCTCCACGAGCCCATCTACATCTTCCTGTGCAACCTGTGTTTTAACGGCATCTGCGGAGCGTCCAGTTTCTACCCGAAGCTGCTCCACGACCTCCTGGCCGACTCTCACGTCATCACGTACACCGGCTGTTTGACCCAGATGTTTGTTGTGTACTGTTATGTTTTCTGTGAGTTCACCAGTCTGACCGTCATGGCGTACGACCGCTACTTGGCCATCTGTAAGCCGCTGCAGTACCGGACTCTGATGACGGCGCAGAGGGTGGTGCAGCTGCTGCTGCTGACCTGGAGCTTCTCGCTGCTGGAGACGGTGGTGGGCACGGTGCTGACGACCCGCCTGCCGCTCTGCGGACGCCACATCCCCAAGATCTTCTGCACCAACTGGGAGGTGGTGAAGCTGTCGTGCTCCGACACCACCGTCAACAACATGTACGGCTTCGTGCTCATGTTCTCGCACGTGTCGCAGACCGGACTCATCCTGGTGTCCTACACCCACCTGGTCCGAGCCTCGCTGAGGCTGCGCTCCGACCGCAGGAAGTTTATGCAGACGTGTGTGCCGCACCTCGCCACGCTGCTCGTCTTCACCAGCTCACTGGTGTTCGACACCATGTACTCCCGTTACGGCGACAGCGGCACGCTGCAGGCGCTGAAGAACGCGCTGGCCGCAGAGTTCCTTGTGGTCCCACCCCTCATCAACCCCATCATCTATGGCATGAACCTGCATCAGATCCGGTCCAGGATCCTCCACAACTTCACCCACAAACCAGATATCCAAAAAGCACATTCATGAAAAACAACAGAAACTTTCTCCCATTAAGAAAAAACACTGACATGAACATGAGAAACTCACTGAAGTAAAGTACGACTACCGAACCTCCGAATTCTAAACTGACTCTTGGACAGTTTCTGTATGAGGCTGAAGTTGGCTTCAGATTGGAGAACAGTCTCTTGATTCATACGTCGTTTCTTTAAAGCACTTCTAAACTTTCCACATTCACATGAATGGTTGAATGTTGTTTTTGGTGTTTCACCAGAGAATATAAAGATGATTTAAATGGCCTGTTGCCGTACAAAGTAAAAGATCTCTGAGACACAGGAAGTCATGCGTCGATTAATATAAAACAAAGCTGAATTTACAGGAAGTTGGGCATCATTAGCACACATTTTGATTATAAAAAATAATTTTCACATGCTCATCAAACATCTTTGATGCTTCGTGACAACATGGAGCGACAGTTTAATGTGGTCAAAGACCAAATAATCCAAACAAATCAAACAACATTCAGTATGTGGCATCACTGTAGTATAATTATTATACCAATATTCATTTACTTTCTTGTTAAACTCTTGTTAAACTTTTTTGTCACTGAGAATCAGGATCACTGCGAAGAAATGACATCTTAGATTTATAAAATTAAGTTGTAATTTTTAGAAATATTATGAGAATAAAGTCAAGTTGTTTTTCTTCAAGAAAAAGGAGAGTTTGTGTGAGTAAAAGTGTTTGTTTTTTCTTTAGTTTTTAAGTCATATTACAAAAATGAAACCATTTTAAGAAACAAGGTTAAAAGACGTGCAGTAAGAGAAAAGCCACGACACAGTAAAGTCGTAATTTTATGTAAAATTATTTAAAGAAAAAACAGCATTTTGATCAAAATAAGAATTGTAAATACTTTGGGTCATATCCGTAAGAGTAAATGGATTTGAATTCTTTGTTTTCTTTATGTTTGAAAATCCACTTTTTATGCTGATTTCTTCCTGTTGACTGAAACTGAAGCAGAAGAACTTTCCAACAATGAAGGAACACAAATGCACATTGTACAGTTTTCTTTTGTTTTATTGGTGGATTGTGAGAGAATCACATGAATTACCAGCAGTCTTTATTTGTAACATGATAGTAACAACACAGAGGTCTCACTCTGTCCTGCGTCCAAACAACCAAACTGAACACAAATACAGATTTATCAATGATCCTTAAACACAACACATGTCTTCTTGACATCAACTGTCACATAAATATCTCTTATCTCTGAGTATAAAAATAAATAACATCCACAGAGTGTGAAGGGGAACTTCAACATTCAGCAAGAACATCAAAAACACAAAGAAAGAAGAAGAGCGGACTTCTGTTTGGTTAAAGGGACATTCCCCCCTTTCAATCCACATGTGGAAGTTCATTAATGACAAGACTCTTAACCAGACAAAGACTGAATAATGATTGTTTATATTATTTTCTCCAATAATCAATTGTTTAGTCTATAAAATATGAGAAAATGGTGGAAAACAGCCAGAGGTGACCTCAAAGGCCTCTTTCTGTCCGACCACCAGGTTTAATATGACAGCAGGTTTTAAAAGGTCAAAGGTCAAAGGTCACGGACTGAGTTCAGCAACATTTCGTGTTTTATAAAATCTATTTCATTAGATCTACTTTTGCTTTGATACTTTATTAGATTTTAAGGTTTAAGGTAATCTTGTAAGAGCTGACTTCTACACAAGACCTTTAACAGAGAAAAATCTGTAAGACTTTAAATGAAACAAGACAAAGTGACACGTTGTTGTAACAAACGTTTCTTTTTAAAGCCGAATAAGGGTTTGAAGTAATAGTGACAAAAAGAAAAGGATGTTAGAAACGAACTTGTCTCGTTATAACGGGCCTCTGCCATGTTTTTATCATGGCGGCAGCAACAGGCCACCGTACAAACCGGCCGATCGATTTGTTTGGATTTGCTTTTAGCTCTGGGCTGTTTTGTCATGAATGAACTTCCACATTAAACTTATTTCAAGTGTTTACAGTGAAGGTTTCAGTTCAGTTCATTTCTATGAAAATACTTTAATGTCCTGCAGCTGTGCAACATCTGTCCTGATAACCAATCACAGTAAAGGAAAAATAATGGCTCTTTGGTTGGACTGTTTACCCATCATGCTCTCTGCTGTATGATAACGGATGAAGGTCACAGCTAAATATTGATCTCTATTGATTGTTTAGTCTCTAACATGAACTTTATCGACACCACAGTGTGAAGCAGCTCTGATTGGTCTACAGACACAACAGGATGTGACATCATCAACAGGAAACGGGTGTTTGGGAGGCGGAGCTAGATGCAGCGGCGAATCAGGTTGTTCTTCTCAGGCTCCAGGAAGTCGTCCAGCAGAGCGGCGGTGATCTTCCTTAGCTCCTCCTCCAGACTGGACGCCTCGCTGCAAAACACACACACACACACACACACACACACACACACACACACACACACACAGTAACACACACACACACACACACACACAGTAACACACACACACACACACACACACACACACAGTAACACACACACACACACACACACACACACAGACACACGCACAGACACACACAGAGACACACACAGAGACACACACACACACACACACACACACAGTAACACACACAGACACACACAGACACACACACACACAGACACACGCACAGACACACACAGAGACACACACAGAGACACACACACACGCACAGACACACACAGAGACACACACACACACACACACAGTAACACACACACACACACACACACACAGACACACACAGAGACACACACACACAGTAACACACACACACACACACAGTAACACACACACACACACACACACACAGACACACGCACAGACACACACAGAGACACACACAGAGACACACACACGCACAGAGACACACACACACACACACACACACAGAGACACACACACACGCACAGACACACACACACAGAGACACACACACACGCACAGACACACACAGAGACACACACACACACAGACACACACACACACACACACACACAGAGACACACACACACGCACAGACACACACAGAGACACACACACACACACACACACAGACACACACAGACACACACAGACACACACACACAGACACACACACACAGACACAGACACAGAGACACACACACACACACACACAGACACACACACACAGACACACACAGACACACACAGACACACACACAGACACACACACACAGACACACACACACAGACACACACAGACACACACACAGACACAGTGTAATTTCTATAATAAAAACATTTTATCAAATCAGTTTTCTATAAATACAGAGTTACTGCAGTATGTAGTATGTAGAGTTACTGCAGTATGTAGTATGCAGAGTTACTGCAGTATGTAGTACGGACCTGTTCCCCGGGGCGGCGCAGTACTCGGTGTAGTATTTGATTTTGGGCTCTGTGCCGCTGGTTCTCAGTGTTGCCACGACGCCGTTCTGAAGCGTGAAGGTGATCATGTGACTGCTCCTCGTCACAGGAAGTACCTCGACAGGAAACACACAGAGAGGGAAGTAACTCAGTACATTTACTCAAGTACTGTACTTAAATACTGATTTGAGGTACTTTTCCCTCTAGTATTTTCGTTTCATTCTGCTGTGTACTTGTACTGCAGTACATTTACGTGACGGCTGCAGGTCCTCTTCAGACAAAGTAACAGTACAAACAAACAAACAGACCCTGGACAGGAATCTGCAAGGAAATAATTGTTTCTATCTGTTGCTATTTGATTCCATTTGACCCGATTTATCGACAATCGTTTCAGCTCTACACATGATTTACAATTTTGTTGTCATGACTCCTGGAAACTGCGTCTGCAGCAGCTGCAGTATTTAGAAACCGTGATGACGAACAGACTTCATGTCTTACTGATCTGAGGTCAGGCCGGCTGCTGTCGTATCCCGTGGTGACGTCTCTGACGTGGGCGATCCGGATCCCGCCGCACGTCTTGGGGTACGAACCTTTGCCGTCAAAGTTTCTGATCCGGCTGAAGATCTTCTGGATGGTGGGGGGGTCGTTACAGACCACGTAGGAGGTTTTAGATACGTGATAACCATACCTGGAGACAGGAAGTCACAACAAACACAACTGTCAAAATAAGAGAGAAAAAAGAAAGTAAAACTTTAAACCTGCTCTGATTTTCATCATCAGGAAAACTCCAGACAGAACGATCGAGAATCTCAACTCTCCAAACAACTCATGGAACCTTTAAGAACGATGATGTGGTGTTTGCTGCCCTCTGGTGGTGGAGGTTTATTAATCATCTAAAATGCTGATTTAGTTGTTTAGTAAATTACAGATTAAACTTGGTTTTCTGTCAATTGGATTTTAAAAATTATATTGGATGAAACTGAACCTGACAGAGGAGATTTTGTGGGTTTTCATGTATTATTTAAAGGTTCAGTACAGTCGAACACAGCTCAATAAAGTGTAACCTTATTTTCTATGTATAATGCTTTGAATTTAATAAACTTAATATGATTCATTGTTATTTGAACCTCATGACAAACTCTTCATCTTTATTAACTCTTTCAGTTTCAGAGCTGTGAACCACTGAACTGGACAATAAAGGGTTTGTGAAAGGATTAAACAGGTTTTCCACTCAGAGTTTATTGAATGATCGTATACTGATGGCTTCCTGTTTCCAAAGTAACATGAAGAAATACGAGGTTCTCACAGGACGGCGACGCTACAAACACGTGATGATCTTATAGACCATGATGCATTGCTGCAGATTAAACTAGCCAACAGGATATAAAGGAGTTAAAATGAGCTCAACCTCAAACATCTACAGCAGTAAAATACAACAGACACATGAATGCAGCAGGAATATTAATCCAGAAACATCAGAGATAATAAAACACTGACAGGAACTCTTTACTGCAGCAGGAAAACTTTACTTCACTGATGATACTCACAGGCTTTTACTTCAGGACCTGTAGTGGAGTATTCTGGCCCTGTGGTATGAGTACTTTTACTGCAGTAGAGGCCCTGAGTACTTCCTCCACCAGGGCCCGTTTCTCTCTCATGTTACCTACAGAACGTAATGTCTCTGCTGTGACAAGAAACTCACGTGTGGTAGATGTTGAGGAGTTGTTGGTTCAGACTCAGGTTCTTGTTGTGGAGGTAAGCTGCCATTTCAGCCACGACGGCAGCCGAACTGATGCCGTCTTTCTCAGGAACCAAACTGCCACACAGGAAACCTGAAGACATGCAAAGTTCCTTTCATTAACTTGAACTTTTCTTCGCTCTCCTGTCGATTTCTGGTGAAACAGACCGAATGTTACTTCTGTTGCTACTTTATTCCAAATAATTTCTCTGTTCCACATGAAATCCATCCATCTTCCATATGTCTAATAACTAGTAAGTATTGACTTATTTTTCTTTTTCTACAAAACCCAAGACCGACTGCCGTCCATGTTATATTTATGTACATTTAATACTCAACATACTAACTGTTTCCTTTCACTAGTTTCTCTTCTGCTGAAGTCAATAAGTTTTTCACTCATAAATCTGAGTCACACGCCGTCATTCTCCGTCTCTGAACTGGATTCTAATGAAAGATTAAAACCATCTCAGCAGTAACGGGCAAATCTTCATGAAGCTCCTGGGCCTCAGACGCAGCGGCAGAGGTACAACACCTCCCTGAGTTTATTAGTTTGTCTCATATGTGAGAAGTCAAAGTCCAAGAAGCCTGCGCGTTGTTGTTATGTGTGTAATACCTTGGTTCAGAAGTGCTGCCACATGTTACAGTACAATTATTAAAATTAGATTTTTACTGAAACTAAATATGAATGTACATTATTAATGTAGTTTAGTCTCAGTGTCACTGGGGTTTAAACTTTAATATGTGCTGTGATTTTCATTACATTATTACTTTATTACAATATTACTTGGGATCAGATGCAAATGTTCTCACGCTTATTGTCTTTCAAGTTTAAAGCTCCACATTTCTCAAAAAAATGAGGAGAAACTGATCAGTGATTCTCTTCCTAACCTTCAAGGCCCCACTGAGGGTTTACATCACAGAAACACCGAGAACCAATCAGCTCGACTGTGAGCCGAGAGTCCGACCGGAGGAGGTTCAGACTCTAACACTGTAAAAATAAACTTGGTTACCGATCGACTCCTCGAAGGAAAATAGGACTGTGTTTCCTGTTTTGGAGAGTTCGTGTATTCGGTTTCCGATCCATTTAAATCCAGGAAGAGTCTCCTGTTGAGCACAGACAGACAGGAGACCATCACCACCACCATCATCATCATCATCCTCACATTAACAGGTGTAATAACCCTTCAGGTGAAGGGCTGAACTGAGGGCTGACTGAACTAGCAGAATCATTCGTCACATCAACAGTCGTGATTCTTCATTGTTTCATCAGATATTTAGACCCTCTGACCTCGAAATGGAACCCCTCAATGCGAGCGAAGGCCTGCAGGATCTTAGAGGAGACAGTGGTGGCCAACATGTAAACCTGCTGCGAGTCCGCAGGGTCCGGATGGGCCTCCTTCCAATTAAAAAACATCCACCAACCCAACAGAGCCGCCAGCTCGTTACCTGTGAACACCTTCCAACTGCACCTGTAAGACAGGTAAACTACAGGTAAACTACACCTGCAACACAGGTAAACTACACCTGTAGTGTTGCAGTCTACGGTTTAGGCTTACCCGTCAGACTTCTCTGCTACAGCCAAACGGTCGGCGTCAGGGTCCGTCGCCAAAACGATCTGAGCGTTTTCCTTTTCTGCCAGAAGAAGAGAAAGTTCCTGGAGAGCAGAGAAGAAAACAACTGATTATTCAGACCAAAATAACAAAATACTTTCAGAATTACTTGAAGACCGGAGATCCGTGTCCTACCAGGACTGACTCTCCCTCCTCGGGGTTGGGGCAGCGGACGGAGGAGAAGTTTGGGTCAGGGTCTTTCTGCTCTGGGACGGGGATCGGCGGCGCGAAGCCGAAGGTGCGGAAGGCCTGCTGGACGAAGGCGTGTCCGACGCCGTGGAACGACGAGTGGACAAACTTCAACGGACAGCTTCTGTTCAGATCCCTGAAACACGAGACACACATCAGACCACTGGGTGGAGGTGAGCTCCTCAACACATCGCATTCATCTGGCAGACCCTCCCAAATAAACAGAGCGCTAGTTCAGGGGTCCGGGGACCAGCCGCGGGGGTCCGGGGACCAGCCACAGAGTCATGCTTACCTGTGAAAGCAGAGGGAGGTGAGCTCGTCCATGTAGCAGCTATTGATCTGGGTCAAGGGGTCGGTCCTCAGGGAGCAGCTCTCCACCAGCTCCTCCTCCCAGCAGGAGGCACTCCAGGGCTCCAGCTGCTCCTCGATACTCATCAGGATCTCCTTGTCGTGAGGTGAGGAGATCTGAGCGCCGTTACACCAGTACACCTGCAGAGAGCAACACAGATCCAGACCTGAGACCTCTTTCTTTCTTTCTGCTGCACCAGGATGTTCAAACTTGTTGTTTTGGTGTAATGTAATTTAACACAGTTCCTTTTCCATGTTTGTTACTCAGCTTCAACATTTCTATCTGTACAGATGTCATTATAAAGTTCCCAAAAAGCTTCAGTGTTTTTTGCGACAAGCTGGTCACCTGAGATACTAGTGAGAGACATTAAATCAAAGTTTAATAATAATGATGAATGATGATGATGAAATAATGTTGAACTTACTGAGGCTGGAGAGTTTGATTTCTGTCTGTTAAAAATGAAGAATCACCTTTACTGATGTCTAACATGTAAAGAATATTTCCTAAAGTCGTATTTCACAACAGCTGTGACGGGTTTCCTGTTCGACATCACGACACGTGGCGGTTCTGGTTCCTCACCTTGTATCCGTTGTCTTCTTTAGGATTGTGCGAGGCGGTGATCATCACTCCGGCCGCCGCCCCAAGTTTCTTCACCGCGTACGGCTGGAAACAAACACACACATTTAATAATGAAGTACATCACCGCTGTAAGTAGACTCTGCTCCATCAGCTGAGGGCAGCAGGAAGTGATGGGTCAGTGTTTCCTCACCACGTACGGCGTGGGGACGAATGTAGAGAACAGATGAACAGAAACGTCTCTGCTGAGCATCACCGCCGCCGTCAACTTCGCCAAACTGAAACATGCAAACACAAACAATAAGAACAAAATGTCATTACCTTGATGGCCTCATAAAACAGGGATAGTTTTTAAGCACCAGATGGAGACTGAGAGCTGAACCTGGTGTCAGTTTCATCCTACAAACTAAATCGCATTCAATTTGTTGGCAAATGATCTCGTTTTAACTTTGAATAAATTAATTTGGAAGTACTTATTATATCATAGGCCATGTTAGCTTTGTGTTCACTTATATTTCTAGTGACTCCTAACTCACTGTGTTATATTAATGCACCTTTAAATAATAACTTGCACACTGAAATATTACTACACTTCATACTGTGAACTTTTTCATATTTGGGCAATACTTTGGACATCTCAGTACAATCTGTATAGCTGTTGTCATTTAACATTTGACATATTTTTCTTTTAATATTTACAATGTTTGTTTATATGTTACTGTCAATTTTCTATTTTACACTTATTTCTTGACTTGCTTATCTTTCTTATATTTCCATACTTTTATGTCCATTGTTGCACCAATATTCCAAGTCAGTCCTTGTTTCTGAAAAACCTACTTGGCAATAAATCAGATTCTGATTCAGATTCTAGTGTGAGTTTCTTCTTTCGTTATGAAACATTTTATGAAAAAATTATGAGAATCATTCTAAGAAAAACATTCATGAAAGAGGCTCCTTGTCACTTCTGAGCAGGATGCTGAAATCTAATGAGCCTCATATGATTGGTCGGTTTAATTAATAATAATAATAATAATAATAATAAAATGATGATGGGATGTGGACGTGAGCTCTCTAAGGTCGAGCTCAGACTCAGATGAATTGGTCTGTGATGGAGAGTCGGCTGTACGCTGACAAGCTCCTGTTAGTGTCGTTAACATGTTTAAAGGTGTTTATTCACCGCTGGCTGCTGCAGCCGCTGTCCTCCTGTCCTCTGGTGTCGAAACCAACAACCACGCCTCTACTCTTGAAGTCTGCAAAGTACCTGGACAGGTACGAACATAAACCCTGAAGACACACAGAGACAGAAAACTAATAAAAATGTAATTTTGTTACAGTAAACGATGTAATAATAATAAACCTGTGAGATTTGGTTTTCTTAACGTATCTGCACAGGCAACATAACAGCAACAATCCTAATAACTGAAAGGATTAAAGAGGATTAAACCGAACTAAACCAAAGGAAAAAAAACAATATTGATCAGAGACATTAGAACAACAAACTGAAGGACAGAAAAAAGAGAAACTTTCATGTCACTTTCTGCAACATAACAGTTAGGCAGGACCATAAACGTTTAATGGCTTAGTTTTTAATTCTTTCTGCCTTCGTGCTGCTGCAACACCTGAGTTTCTCCTCTGGGGATCAATAACGTTCAATCCCATCTTATTTTCTGCAGTTTTTAGAGACGACAGGAGGCCTCAGGTCCCAGGATGATGCTGAAACTGAATCAGACTTTTCCAAATATAAAAAGAAATGTATTGAACTTTTCCATGTCTGAATTTGTCATCTTTATATATGAATTATTATTACTGATGTTTTTTCTTCAGCACACCTTCCAGTGAGAGAAGTTACAGTTCAGAGGTCAGCTGACGTTTGTTTTCACTCAGCTCAGTTAAAGGTACACCTGGACATTCGTGTCACTGTGAACTGACAGTGAGTGAAGGACTTTTATATTCACATAGTATAATACAGTATGTGTGTATTTATATATATATATATATATATATATATATATATATATATATATATATATATATATATATATATGTTATAATATTCTGAGCGGCTCATGTGGAGGACAGAAACACAGAAACAGCAGCTTTAACTGAGCAGAATCATTTACACATTTATACACAGTTAGTGAAGAAGCAGTGTTCCTAATCAAGGGACTTTGAGGGGAAGAAAGCTGGTCTGAACCGGTCTCAACCGGTCTGAACTGGTCTGAACTGGTCTGACCTGTGTGGACTGGATGACGGTGAGGTCGTTGATCCTGTTGAATCCGGCTCCCATCGGCGCCCTGAGTCCCGCTGTGCCGAAGCTCATCCTGCTGCAGAGCCTCATCCTCAAATCCTCCAGACGATCCGCCGCCACCAGAGACTCCACCTGAGCCCGAGTCCACCGGTTCTGGACCACAGGAGAGGAAACCCATCACAGTCCTTCAACACCATGAACACACACACCATCCTGCTGCCCCGAACATCACTACAGCACCACATGTGGATTCATCCGCCGCTGAAAGTAGTCTCTACTGAATGTAGATTAAAACTACAGTGAGCAGCTGATTGAAACATGAAACCATCAATCTGTGAGGAGTTTGTAGAGATTTCCGTCTTCAGGAAGAACCAATGGGCCCGGAGCTGAGAGCCACAGACAGGAAGTCAGACCGAATTCAGAGACGGACCAACACGTCAAAACAGGAGATTTAATGAATAAAAAAACAGAGACAACAGACAGATCCTACTGTTTACCTTTTTATATTTTGGCACTCCGTATAATTTATATTTGCACCTTATTGATATTTAATAGTTTATATTTGCACTTGTTCCTACTGTGTGCTGCAGCTGCTGTTCAACAATGGACCTCAGATAAATAAAACTAAATAAATACCTTATAGATGTATTTAAACAACACCAACAGCAGAGGACATTTTAAACAGAAAAAAAGTCTCATAAAGTAAAATGCAGATTACAAAACAGTTTCCATACTAGAGTCTGGAGACCGTAAAAGATATCAATAAATCAATATATCAATAAATCAATAAAGTAAATCAATAAAATAAATTAATCACAGCCTGAAGTCCGTCTGAGTGTGGAGTGAATCTTTTTCAGGCAGCTGACATTTACAGACGAGGTCAGTAACATACATGACCTTTAACAACACAGAGTGTGTGTGTGTGTGTGTGTGTGAGGCTACACACTAACATGTCATAACAACCAACTAGTTTCTAACTAGTTATTCACTAAACCAACTCATTAAAACATAACAAACGTCTGAATAAAGACTTGAGGGATTGTAAATCTGTTGCTAGGGAACATCTGTAGCACCGTCCAATCAGGAGCCATCGGCTCTGTAAACAGGAAGTGACTGTAGCATCAGGAGCCAGCGTGACGTCCCAACACGACAGTCCAGAGGCTGAAAGATAAATCTGTAAATGTAGAATCAATTTATTTCTGTCTGAATAAACTCAGAAATCTGTTTAGAATGAGACGGACACATCTGATTATGCTAAGCTAAGTGACGTTATTCACTCATTTAGTCAAATGTTATCAGCATAACGTTTCATACTTTAAGGTCTGTCGTGTTATTTTAGTGAAAGGTGGTTTAAAATCTTCCAGACGAACTCATTAAACACATTAATCAGGTTTCAGGTCCTCCACACTCTGCGATGATCTTTATATCCAGATTCAGATCTCGTTAATCGGGATCCAATCAGCTCGCCAACAGATCAAACATCTTGGACACATCAGTGAATCAGAGATAAGATCTCTCTCCAGACCTGCGTTTGTTCGACACTTTAAGTTCACAGTCCAGTTCACATCTGGTCTGTGTACTGGTCTGTGTACTGGTCTCTGGTCTGTGTACTGGTCTCTGGTCTGTGTACTGGTCTCTGGTCTGTGTACTGGTCTCTGGTCTGTGGTCTGGGTACTGGTCTCTGGTCTGTGTACTGGTCTCTGGTCTGGGTACTGGTCTCTGGTCTGGGTACTGGTCTCTGGTCTGTGTACTGGTCTGTGGTCTGTGTACTGGTCTGTGGTCTGTGTACTGGTCTGTGGTCTGTGTACTGGTCTCTGGTCTGGGTACTGGTCTCTGGTCTGTGTACTGGTCTGTGTACTGGTTTAACTGCAGCTTTTTCTGCTTGTATAGTATCACCATATAATCACTAAGTATGTTTCCAACCTGCTTCGATGAGAAACTTTATTTTCATGTCAGTGTATCAGGACAGTCTTTTAAAGTTTGTTAACAGACTGAAGCTGACATGTTATCTTTGGATGAGTTGTAGTGTAAATAAATGTGTGCAGGTGAATATGGTGCAGGATCACAGCAGTGAACAGGAGATCCACTCACGGTTCAGGCCTTTTTCTGACCACCGATACAGGAAAACTGCTGAGTCACGCTGCGGTTTAATCGCCTGATAACCCACAAAATAATCTCCATCACGACCCAGACAGCCACTCAGAACTCCCATTTAAAACCCGGCATTTTTAGACTTTCTTCCATATTATTAAAATTGATCACAATAAGAAGCATGATTTGGCAGGTTTTCTGAAGTGGTTGGTTCTAGTGAAACATTCGGCATACAGAGTTTCAACCCAGAAGCTTTTGTTTAAAATAAATGTTGTCTTTTATTTCTGCTGCGCCAGCAGCGAGCCTCGTACAACAGCTCACCAAGTTTCTGTTTAATGAAATAAAGTGCCACTTCACGAAGTCATTTGTGTGCCGATTTTAACAGACGATCATAATTAATCTATAAAATACAGTATCTTAAACCAGTATTACTACGTGTGTTTGCCAACATGCACTGCCATTTTAAAACGCTAGATTTGTCAGGGACGTTTGGTGTTGGGTTCCCTCCACACCGCCGGGGCACAGCGGGGGCAGAGCCGGCTGCCCGCATCACTCCCACAGGCGGACAGACACTCACCTTGTCCCAGGACAACCACTGCTGCACCGCCTTGTCCAGCTGCGGGTCGCCGGTGCTCTGGCGCCGCGAGTTGGCGTTCAGGTCCCCGTTAACTCCGTTATCGTCTCCCATGTCGACAGGCGGAGCCGGGCCAGCTAACACACGGCGGCCATTTCACTGGCGGAGAGAGAAGGCAGCAGGTAGCAGCCGCAGGCTCCTGAACCTCACATCTCCGACTCCGAGTGTCGACCCTGAACGTCACACTCGTGGTTTTATATAATAAGACATAAAATATAATAATATGTCAGCTCATTAACGGCAACACACACAGGACAGCTTTAGTTACTGTACAGATTCACATCATTCAAACTAAATGTAATCAATAATCAGTGATGAAGTGTTATTACAGATGGAACAAGCAGCAGGATATGAAGTCATTACATGAGCTCCACCTTCACCAGCTGAACATGAAAGTGATCAATAATATCAGATGTATTATTCTGCATCAGGAGCACTTTTACTTTGAGGACTGTTGATGTTGATGCTCTTACTTCTTCCTCTGTGGTATTAGTACTTTCACTGCAGTACATCAGAGTACTTACAGATATACTTTTGTACTTCAACCTCTGATCTCTTGTTTCTTCTGGCAGCAGTTTCGTTCTTTTATATGGGGGTGGGGTTCCTGTGATCATGTGATTTCTGAGATATAACTCTGGCTGAAAGTGAAAGCTGAGGAAGCCCCTCAGTGCTGCTCTCACAGCTTCTGCAGACAAACCAACAGGAGAGAAGAGCGGCTTCATTTTAAAGCGATCGAACAGCAGGAGAACATCTGGACCCTCAGAGGGACACGTTGGTGACGACAGCAGGACACAGGTTGGGAGCTCCTTCACATGCTTAGTGGCTGAACTGCAAAACGTAAAGTACTCGTACTGTACTTCCTCCTGCTCCTCTACATATGTCTGACAGCTTTAGTTCCTTTACAGATCACAGTTTTCATCTCCTTCCTGTGCTGTGAAAACCTTGTATCTCCACGTGTTGATGAAGGATGAAGAGTTCCTTTATGTGCTGAGAAAATTCTCCTTCTGAAGCTAAATAAACTGTTTCAAACCCTCTGGGATCAGCTGGAAAAAGCATCGTCACAGAGCTGAAAACAGGCTGTTTTTCTGTTGACTCTTTAGAGATACGAGGTTCTCACAGGACGGCGACGCTACAGACACGTGATGATCTTATAGACCATGATGCATTGCTGCAGATTAAACTAGCCAACAGGATATAAAGGAGTTAAAATGAGCTCAACCTTCAACATCTACAGCAGTAAAATGCAACAGACACATGAATGCAGCAGGAATATTAATCCAGAAACATCAGAGATAATAAAACACTGACAGGAACTCTTTACTGCAGCAGGAACTCTTTACTGCAGGAGGAACTCTTTACTGCAGCAGGAACTCTTTACTGCAGGAGGAAAGTTAATCCAGAAACATCAGATGCAGGTAATAAATAGGCATAGATCACAGCGGAGCGATGACAGACTGTAAACAGAGAGAGAGTCTGCTGGTGTGATGATGACCTCTGACCTACGAGTCCTCCAGAGGCCGAGACAGGAAAGTCGCTGTTGGGCCTCAACAGACGTGAGAGACGGAGCAAATATCCAAACACCAGAAACATGATGTGACCTCCTCTTACCAGACCTGAGGGAGGTGTGACCAGACAGAATAAGACCTGTGTAGGTATCATCTGATTATCTGTCACTTTGTGTCTCCACAGAGCCGTCCTGATCAGCTGATCATCAAACTCTCACACTGATCTTTGAGTTCAGCTTGTTCAACAGACTCAGAACAACACTTCCTGAAAATGGCCTCGGCTCCAAAAAAAAGGAGGGTTAGCAAAGAACTTCCCCCTGATCTGTCTGAGCTAATGGACAAACTGATTAAATATGCAGCTTCCTTCATCGGTGTATATAATAACAGTGAGGACAGGATGAGAGAGATTGTAAGAGAGTTTCGGAGGATTGTTAGTGAAGTAGAAGAGGTGCAGGAGAAAACAAATACAACCAGAAGAGCAGGAAGAGATTTAGCAGGAGACGGAATATTCGGATTCGTTGCCACTGTGATAACATCTCCTGCTGTCGTCTGTGCAAACATATCAAAAATATTAAATGAGAAAGGAAGTGCAAAGGAAGTAGAAAATCTGGGAAAAGAGTTCATGAAGATCGTTAAGCCGCTGAAGAACGACCTGGAAGAAATAAAGACGACATGTGAAAAACTGGAGCAAAAATCAACGGAAGCTCTGGCTGGAAAGACTCTGACAGACATGGAGGACTTTCAGGGGATTCTGAGACGAGTGTCTGACCTCAGAAAAACCAGTGGAGATGCCATATTCGTAGTTGTAGGAGTGATTGGGTTGATACAGAACCTGGTAACGCTCGTTGTGAACGTCTTCAAATTCTCTCCAACCCCTGAAGAGGATAAAAAGTTAAGGGACGCCATCACCCAGTCAGGTGATCAGTGTCAGAAAGTCAATCAAGAGTTTGACAAGATGAAGAATGCACTCAAAGACTTTACAGCAAAGTGAAGAGTGGAAATAAAGGCGCTGCAGTTTGAAGAAAAGGCCTCGTTCACATCTTCAAATGCTCATTTCTTACTAAATCTGCAGTTTGAGATAAAATGTTAAGTTGGGGAAGCCGATGACCACAGTTTGTCTGAACACACTCGTCAGGGTCGGGAATAGAATATTCTGTCTGTATCTGATGACTTTGTATGTCAGTGTCAGGAATATGATACCTGCAGATAGGTAACTCCTTTTTACTGTGTTTATATGTCGGTTTGTCTACTTGTGGTTCACATTTTATTGATTGAGAAAATGTTTTATGCTTTATTGATTGGTTTTGTAAAATGGTGTTTTTTATTGCAGTAACATGTTGTGATATTTTCTGTTTTATTGATTTTGTTTAATGTTAATGTTCTCTCTAAAAATATTTTGATATATAATTCAGGTATTTTTGGATTCAGTATAAAAGGTTTAACACATTAATAAATAATTTCATTGAGTCAAATGATTCATTTGAGTTTTACTCCACAAAATCCTCTAATTTTGAACAAATATGTGCTCTCCTGTTTTTCCACCTGAGCAGGTAAATATAAGAACACAGTTCACTGCCTAATTTCAGCACACACAAATGTAATTTTCAGGTTTTTTATTTTTTATTTGTCACTGATGTTGTGCAGTGGAATGCTCTGCTGCCCCTCCAGGACTGTGCTTGACATAACAACAATATAAAATAATACCATATACAAGAAAAAAAAAAGATAATATGGGCCTTGTGGGCATGCTGCCATACCAGGCAGCAGTTCTAGGTGATGAAGGTGCTGCTGGGCCTTTTTGATCAGGATGTTTGTGTGGACAGACCATGTGAGGTAATGTGGACCCTGAGGCCTTTAAAACTTAAAACTCATTTCCTCACCTTAACTTTCAACTAGTGCTCATTCTTGTTTCCATTATCCTTCAGGTGGGTCAGTCTCAGTCTCATTGAATCTCTTAAAGCGAGTCCTTATAGTCCAGGTTTGTTCTGCCGAGGAGAATAAACTGTAAACTTTCTAATAACCTTTCTGTTCCCACCAGCCTCCGAGCTGTGAAACTTTCTCTCTCTATCTCGATGTTTATATATGTACAGCTATATTATCTGAAGCTCTTTGCTCCTCGTGTTGTCTTCGGTTGCTTTAACACTTCCTACTCTGGTAATTCAAGCTGCAGAGAGGCCAGCTGCTACTGACTGATATTAGACCTAATGTGTGTGTGTTGGATTAAACATGAGAAGCTCTGATAGTCTCAGCAGGTCCAGAACAGGGGCAGGCTTCATATGAGGAGACTGTAGTGGACGTCCTCCAGGATAATGATGCTGATGGAGAAAGAGCAAAGATAGACTGAATGCAGGTCAGGTTTATTGATCAGTCGGAACAAGATGGTTGGCTGAAGGTAAAGTTTAAGGACAAAAAAAACAATTAGCTGAGTAATTGACTGGATCAAAAGAAAATTAATCAGCAAAGATTTATTAAATGATATTCATTAAAATCAGCATAAGCATTTTTGCTCTTGGTACTTTAAGAATATATATATGCTAACACTTTGTACTTACTTTCTTAAATTACGATCTTACGATGGTAGAGAGCTCAGTGATCGATGAGTATCAGCAGGAAACCCCCAGAGGATCCTGCTCAGGAAACCCAACTCACATATTGCAAGAACAGATATTCGGCACCATTTTCCCTACAAGTCGTGTGCCATCCAAATGATTTGAGGCTGTTATTTAAAGATAAAATAGTTACATAGTGTTGCTTTACATGACGTTTTGAGAGCAGGATGCCATTAACCGTTTCACCATTTAACCATACTTGAGTAGATATAATTTTCTGTAGTAACCTGATTTCATTTGCAAAAATCGCAAAAAAGTTAACAGTTTGAGTTGAGCACAGAGGCTGAATTATGTGTAGCGTTGAAAATCGAGATATGGGGCACTGATTTTGATGAATTTATTGTTTTTATCAGACCACAAATGAGGCAAGAATAAGCTATCATTCTAACAGGTTAGCATATGTTCCACAGCAGAATAAACCGGTCGTCCGCTCTGCAGAGCTCCCTCTCCGGGTCACACTGGGACGGAGCAGAGGGCAGATTGATTGGTGCTCCATCCCGCTGTCGGAGACTGACAACCTCCTGTGCAGGGAGGGGCTTTGGAGGCAGAGCTGAAGGCAATCTTACCTACTGCACCTTTAGATTCCCTTAACTTTTACCTAAACATACCATTTATTGACATATTCATGAGAACGTTATCTAAGGAAATAAATACGGGATTGTAATATAATGAGGTTTATTGAAGACCCTTAATCTCTACCCCTAAGGGTCTTCATTCTTGTGTAAAAAAGGTGTAAATTAAGGGATGGGTTTTATGATTTTCTGGGTGTTTTATCTGTTAGAAATACGCGACAAAAACTCATTATATCCATTTTATTAGAACCCAATAATTATCCATTAATTAACCCCATATTTGGGCTCAATCCCGTAACATTTACCAAGCAACAAAGCCAACAGTGAATCTAAACCTTAAATGTAAAGTAAGGTAATTTCAAGGTTCGAATTCAGAGCTGCTTTCAAAGGTGATTGGTAAATTTCAAAAGGGGTTTACGATCTTTATAGCTAAGATGATACAACAAGTAAACCAGACAGATTCTCTGTTCTGGACACACAATGATGGAACTGAAATTTTCAAACAGAACGTCCGTCATGTTTTAATCTATAAAGTCAGTTTCTACGCCGATGATCCTCCGCTGTCAGTTTCAGGTGTGCGTCTGTCCGTCAGCCGACAGTCAAACTGATCTGCAAAGGCATCAAGCAGGTGAGGGATGGTTTCCTCCACGCCAACGTCTCTCTGCAGCTTAGCACTCAGTGACGTCACTCCTTTACCTTCGATACCGCACGGCACGATGTGGCCGAACCACGACATGTCGGTGTTACAGTTCAGAGCCAAGCCGTGAGACGTGATGTATCGCCCGCAGTGGATTCCTGCAAAGACACAACCAGGAAACAACATTCATACAAGGAACAGATCACTTTGATGCTGTTTGTCATTTTTCAGTGTTCTGTCCCCTCTGCAACGTAGACCGACAAGATGAAGGAGACAGAAGGTGGTTTTTAATCATCCCCGTGTTCAGACTAAGGGAAGTTCAGGCAGTTTAACTAGGACACTCATCGCAGTAATCAAAATTACTTTACAAAACACACGCAGGTGTCATGCAAAAACAGTTTGTACAAACACTTTTCTCTTCTGTTTGACTGAAATTGAGCAGTGATCCTGATCTGTTGTACCGTCACGTGCAGGATAATTTCTCATCTAATGAGTGTAAAGACCAAAATCTGCTAAAATAAAACTCAAATATTTTATTGTTCACAGTATTTTAACTCCTACAGTTGTATTTTGTGGGAAATCAGCTGCATCGGGCTACAGGTGTACAGGTGATCCTCTGTTATAACACTGTGTCACATCATGTCATAATTTACTGTAAAAAAGTTAACTCAGTTCAGATAAATAGAGTTAGTGTTAAAAACTGTTTGTTTGTATCCGGTTTCACCTTTGCAACAAAAAAAACTTCAACAGTTTTATACATCAGACTAACTCAGATTAATTATCAGTGGAGGTGATGAGATCATGTGTCAACGCTCTCAGGTCGGAATAACGGGAGCTTTTCCTGTTCTTCCCATTCTGCAGACATGATGATGGGGGACTTTTGTCAAGTTGAAGCAACTTTCTGAACACCCGCATAGAACAAAGCGTTCAGGAAGTTTAGGAAAATGTTCCTGCCTGAGTCCCAGTGACAGACAGCAGAAATGTTGTCGTACCGATGGCACAGATCTTCCGATCTCCGACCCAAACTCCGGTGTGAGGAGACGTCGACGCTTCGATTCCAAACCTGCTGCAGACAGAGATGATGGTCTTCTCCAGCTCGCCGACGTACCAGCGAACACTCTGAGAGACCAGATCAGACGTTACAACAAGTCCGCTCATGTTAAACCACATCAAACTACAAAGAAGCAGCTCTAACCTTCCTGAAGCCGGTCAAGTTGAGGACGGGGTAGCAGACCAGCTGCCCCGGACCATGGAAGGTGATGAGTCCTCCTCGGTTGGTGCGGTGGACATCGGCCCCAAGCAGGCGGAGCTGGTCCAGCAGGGGGGCGGGGTAGGGTTTGTGGCGGATCCCGATGGTGTAGACCGGCGGGTGCTGACACAGCAGCAGAGCATGAGCTGGACCGGACCGGTGCCGGTTCACGTAGACCTGCTGCAGCCGCAGAGCCTCCTGGTAGGAGACCAGGCCCAGGCGGACAACCTCCACCACTGGCCTGCTGCCCTGCATCCAGGACTGGAACCAGATCAGGACACCAGGACTGGAACCAGAACAAGAGACCATTAATACACGAACTCCCAGTTAAGCCAGGTGTGTTAAGGTTTATTGTCCTAAAGGAGGTTTTTGTCTGAGGTTTGGACTTCTGGTCCCGGGTCACAACAAGGTCTCAGGTGCTTCCATTGAACCATCTGGATCGCACTCTGGTTCTGGTTGAGCTTAATCTGTAGGTATCTTTGATAGTATTTATTGATGAATTGATAAATAACTGTGAAAAATGTGACGTCTTCAGATGTCACAACCCAAAATATTCAGTTTACTGAGACAGAAACAGAGAAACTGGAGAAACAGCAGAGAATGGAGGGAGGTTTGAACTGATCAATAATTGAAACCACTGAATCACAATAGTTTGACTAACTGATTAATGGAGCTCTTCATCTCTTTAAATTTTATATTGTTACACTGAAGTCAATAAACAAATTAAACAGTCTTGTCTTTTTCACAATTATATAACTATGAAACAAAAGGTCCTTAAAAACCTTTATTTAATCCTTCATTTCCTCCTGAAAACACCTGAGTCGTACTCACGGTGTTATTAAAGTGGATTAAATTAAAAGGGGCTTTGTTTTTAACTCAGTTGCAGCTTCAGTGATCCATCACAGATTTGGGTTTGATTAATGGATCACAATATCTTAAGGGTTTATAACGGTTTATCTTCATAGTTTAAGGCTATTTTTAAGGGATAAAACCTTAAAATTTACAAAATAACATCACAGGTAGCTTTTAATTTGTAGGTTTGGGCTTAATTAATTGATAACAATATATATAGTATAATATTATTATACATTAAGGTGTTTTAACTGATTATCTGTACGAAATAACATTAAAACACAAAATAATTTCCACCTAAAATCGCGCAGATAATCCATGAATTATTCCTTTAAAATCGCATCACAAAGCGTCATTATTAACATCGTTGTTAAAGAGTTTAGAGGAGCAGAAAGATGTCGGTCACTTCCGACTCTCTGAACGTTTAAATCTTCACCTTCATCGTCTCAGCTTTGATATTTCTTCCGTTTCAGTGAAAGTCTTTTTGCCCTTGAAACGTGAACTTTACAGTCTTTTTACCTTTCAGCTCTCACTGTGGCTGCAGCCGCTCCGCTCCCTGCGCGCCGCCATATTTGTTATTCACTTCTTCTTCGACGGTCCAATCGCTGTCCACTTCCGGTATCCGCAGCTCTCTGCTGCCACCTGCCGACCTTTCACAATAAAACTGAAAGCAGTTTATTTTATTCCTCAGAAGTGTTTGTTAGCTCCGTTTAAACACTTCATTGTATCTGATTTATTTATTTATTTATTTCATTGGACTTTTCAGCCAAATTCGCTGCATTCAAGAGCAGCCTGCAGTATCCTGGTGCCGGACTGGTCTACAAACAGTTCACAGACATTCAAAACACAAGATAAGCAGACTGTTATTTTAAATGTTCTTAACTCTTTTTTTATTGTTTGTTCTAATGTTTCTATCCAGGACTATGGACAGTATTATTAATATTGAGTGGGAAAAAAGTGTTTTAACAGTTTTTTTCTTACATTTCTGCCGGTCAACTGATTAGAACTAATGACGTGTTCTGTGATGTCTCTTTTGTATACAGTAAATAAAGTTGACAAAGAATGTGTAATGTTCCACACAGACTACATGTTGTAATAACTGTCAATATAAATCAACCAAACAAAAAGTCCAAAGCATTTCTTTTCTTAAGCTTTCACTTGGTTTTAATTATAAACATCTTCCCTGGAAAGGTTTCATATGTACAAATGTACACAACATACAGAGTAATGTACAGATCATGTTTGAGGAAAGAAATTTTGAATAAGATGTCACAAATTCAAGAAAAGTTGACAGAGAGGAGGAAAAAGTTTTAATATTTCAAGAGTTACTGAAATGATAAACTTCAAATGTCACAGCAGAATATTTACAATAGATTCGTAACTTTGAAAAAACTAAAACATCTACTACATACAAGTGAGGCATGAAGAGACTAATATAAAGCTACTGAAAACAAAATGTTGCGACTGGGTTTTACACAGAAACCTTTGAAGTCTGCTGCAAGATTATACTTCATATTATACTTTCATCTCGATTAGAGGAATGTCTAACTCCATTAAAAAACTCTTACTTTGCTTGGTTATATTCACAAGAACTTAAATTGTCAGTTGTCAGCAGTGAATATGATTAAGAATGAACTAAAACGTTTTGTGGAGATAAACTCGGTGTTTCGGCTCCTGACAGCTGACAGAAGTTAGTTTTGATGACGTAGACAGGTGAGACCGTCAGGGGGCGTGTCCCGCAGGTTTGTTTTTATTCTTCCTCGTCAAGACGAAACAGGAAGAGCGGAGGGCGGCCGGTGATTGGCTGAGAGCGCCCGCAGCCCCGCCCCCTCCCGTCAGAGTGACGAACCTCCAGGAAAAAAGTTCAAAAACTACAAAACAAAGAAACGTCGAAGAAGAAGAAGAAGAAGAAGAAGAAGAAGAAGAAGAAGAAGAAGAAGAAGAGGAGTGAGCAGCATGGCGGCGGCTGGAAGCTGCGTGTAACATCAGGCCGGTGTGTGAGCGTCTGTCCGCGGGGAGACAGCATGAAGCCGCCCGGCCTGCGGGCGTCATGGCCGCTGTGACCGTCATGACGGAGTCAGCGGCTCCGGGAGGCGGCGGCAGGTCGGCGGAGACCTGGAAGAGACACGTCGTCCGTCAGCTGAAGCACCGAGACCTGAACCAGCACCACTTGTTCCAGGACCTGATCCGCTTCTGTACGACGGACAAGTACAAGTTTGATCCGTTTTAAAAGGTTTCCTGACGGCCGAGTCCGCGGAACCGAACTCCAGTAAAAAGATGTTAATTCCACAGTTTTCTAACCGCAGGGCTGAGACTGAGTTCACTCTGCTGTCAGATCTGAAATCTGAACTCAAAATCAGAGAATTTTTTAATGGAGTTTGGTTCAGAGGACTCGGATACCTGGTTCAACACTATAATCCAAACGATTTTTGCAGTCAGGACTCCTGTAAATTAAGATGTTTATCAATTGAGTTAAACAAACTCCATTTAAAAATATGCCAGGTTAAATATTTGTTTCCAATCTCGAATGGAGCTCGGCTCAGAGACTTCCTACCTGGCTTCATACCTGGTCAACAAAAAAACTGTGCAGTCAGAAGCTGGTTGGTTGAGCCGAACTCTACTGAACAGATCTCAGTTTAAAAATTCTTCTTTCACTTGTCAGAAGTGATATTCGTTAATGCAGTTTTGTTCAGAGAATTCCTACCTGGTGTCATACTCTGTAAAAGACTCCACCCCAAAAGGTTTTATTGCACTCAGAAACATGTTGGTCTGACAGCACAGTTGAGTTTTGACCTCCTCAGACCGTTTCTCTTCTTCATGCACTTTAGGACTAGATGAAGTTGCTCCAGGAAACCCCTTCTCATGTTCCACAGTTGTGTCAGGCAGCTAAAAAAAAACTGGATAGAAACATTTCTAATTTCCAAAAGAGACTGAGAAACTCTGTTTGAGGTAAACAACAGGTTCCTTTATTTTGGTGCTATTCGTGGACAGGAAGTTGTCAGAATACTAAACCACATGTTGTTCCACTTCCTCTCTGTACCGTGACTCACTATCAGCCTGCTGCGGTTCATCATCTGCAGACTGAGTCGGAGAACGTGGGCGGATGAAACTTCTCGCTCCATCAGATAACAATAAACAGACCTGCAGAGAAATAATCACTGATTGATCAAATCAATTAAAATCCACCCTTTTGTAAATTATAGGTATCAGTCACATGTCGCCTCTGTTGTTGACAGTCCTCACAGGTAGCATGCTGCCTAGTCAGGTGTCTTTTTTTCCTCCATTATTCTCAATCTAATTCAATATGCAGTCATTATGGATGTTTAATTTAATCTCAGGTTTTGTTGTGGTCCTTGTTCCTGATAATATGCTATATTACTCTACAAGTGTAGTTACCTGTGACAGGAAGTCATGATCAGGTGGAAACCAGGATCAGTTTCCTCCCGTCGGCTCCACTGATTCTGTTCTCTGTTTTCAGACTCTCAGCTGCTGGAGAAAACCAGTCTGGCCAAAGGAATACTGAGCTGCTCCGTCAGGTAAATCAGCTGCTGTTTGTCTGCACCTCAACACACCTCAACACACCTGGAGACACTGTGATGAACAGTGTGTACATGTGGCGATGATGCTCAGGGTGTGTTTGTTTTGTGTACCAGACGTCCTTCCTGTGACAGCAGCAGCTCCATCTCCGCTCTGCTTCACCAGAACAACCAGCTGAAGAAAACTACAGGAGAGGTACTGACACACACCTGCCGAGGAACACCTGGTGACATCATCACTGGTCATGTGATGTCACGAGGGATCAGGAGTCAGCTGCTGTGACATCACGCTGTTAAACATTATAATAGTGACATCCCATAATTACATGCTGCCAAATGAGGAAAGTGATAAATCAGATTCAACCAGATTCATAGTAATGATTTACCATCTGATCGAATGAATTTGTGAACGAATCTGAGAGCAGAATTTAAATATTCAAGACTACAAATTACTCTTCTGACTCTTCCTCTGACTCTTCCTCTTCTCTGTTTTGATGTTTTGTTGCAGTTGGCCTACCAGGTGTTGGAGCTGCAGCAGGAGATTAAAATCAAAGAATGTGTTCTGGAGGAGCAACATGCCAGGTGAGTCACACACACACCTGAACCTGCTGCTCTGAGCAGTTAGATCAGACTGACAGCAGTCATCAGTCACTGTGGCTCCTCACAGCTGATTGGTTCAGATGAACCAGGTGTCTGTAGGTGAGGAGTTGATAAATAGTTTGTTCAGAGTAATAATTCACATTATGATCGCTTCACATGACACAATAGAATTGAATTCAAGACCCCAAATTAGAGAGAGGAGAGAATATGAACCACCTCACTAAAGAATAAAACTGTCTGACAGGACGGAGACTGTTAGAGACACAGCATGATTAATGTACTGTCCCTTTAAAAACTGATGATGATGATGATGATAATGACATCAGTTCTCTCCTCCCGTCTCTCTGTGGTCAGACTGCTGGAGGAAGGGCGCAGGCGGGCGGGTGCGTTTGATGCTCGTCAGGAGCTGCAGGAGCGGGTGGAGCAGGTTCAGGTGGAGAACATGGCGTTGAAGATAGAGTACGACGCCCTGCTGGAGCGACAGAGAGGGGCGGAGACAAGACTCCGAGAGGAGAAGGTCAGAGGAGGACACCTGCTGGCGGACATGATCCACCCGAAACAACAGGCCGCCGCCCGCATGAACAGCCGCAATGAACGCAGGTCCAGGTACCTGAACACACCTCACACACCTGTTCATCATATGGTTACAGAGGAGGTCCAAGTACCTGAACGCACCACTGCTGTCTTTGTGTTTTCCTCAGAGCTCGAGAAGCGAACCTGCAGAAGGAGCTTCAGACGGCTGCGAGGTCAAAGGTCACAGTGGACAGGTAAGATCCACCTGAACCTCCCCAGGGTCTCAAACCTCTAATTCTTACTCTGCACGGCACTGTGGTTGTGAATATTTTGAGGGAAAAAATGCTGAATATTTACAGAAAATCGCCACATAATTGGGAGAACATAGTTTATTCTGTATTGTGAGGGAATTTTCCTTCTTGTATGTTAAGTTACCTTTAACCTACAAGAGGGAAGTTTAAGACAGAGCTTCACAGGACAGGTCACCTGTCTGTCTCTGTTCACCTGTCTCACTCTGTGTGCCTGATAAGACAGAGTTGGCTCTGGCCTCTGGTAGACCAAGGTCTGCTAGATATCTTCTGTTTTCAGGGTTAGACACAACAGGCTGGAGCCTGGTTGTTGACGCTGGATAAGAGAGACTGTAGAGAGGCTGTGCTGTTGCTAGGACAGCAATGGTTGATGTCTTTCCCTGTTTGGATCTGATATCCAACAGAGTCCTCACACATGACAGGCTGAGTTAGGAATAACCCTGTTTGGATATAGAGGAACTTATCAGTTCTGGGGAGGGTTAAATACTGAGCTTCAGGACACCATCTTCAGATTTGGGTAGCAGTACGCTGTGATTCACACGTGGTGTTTCCCTTTTCTCCTCGATCGAGCTTCAGTAAATATTCCTGTGTAAGACATCCAGGTCTCCTGACACTTCCTGTTAGAGTGAACCAGCTCTAAGATTTCCATCACATGTATGTTTGGAGTATTTCCGTATATTTAATGTCAGCAGCAGATGGCATGAAAGAGGTTTTACATGATGAACTGAAATCACGTCAGATCCACATATTAATGACCGGTCCAGGTTAGTCCAGTTATTGATCGACTGTCAGGACGGTCTCTCGTGTGTCTGTGGACAAACTGAAGTGATGATGATGACTGAAGATGATTTTGTGTTTCAGCTCTTCAGCTCCAACCTCCAGATCCACGTCTCCAAAGAGTGAAAACCACAACGAGTCCTTAGAGAGACGACACACCCGACTCTTCAGGTCCTCATCAAACTCTTTTCACTGTATTCAGTCATTTCTGACATGTTAAATAGATAGTTAAGGTTATTGTTACTTTATTATTATTCTTTTGAATCACTTTAAACCTTCGACCCCTGTGAAGCTGTGACCCTGACTCTTCTTCTCAGTAGAGTTTAGTTTCCTGATTAAGTTCCCTGTGAAGCTGAAAAGGTTTAATCAGAGACAGGAAGTGACAGGTTTCACAGTTTCCTTCTGTCTCTCAGGTCAGCGTCGGCGACGTCCCCCAGGATCCTCAGCTCCATCAGAGGGCTGTTCGAGTGAGTCCTCGTGTCATGTCTCATCTGGTTCATTATGTTCCTGTTATGGATGAAGTGAAAACTCTGGTTCAGTGTCAGAACGTTCTCAGATACTTGCTACCTTTGTGTTCTTGGTGGACAACACCGTTGAATATATAGATCTCTGTAAATGATTGTAAAGGACATGTGACCATGTGATGTCAGCAGGAAGAGGCGTGGCCACTCAGTCTGCAGCCTGGAGGAGGACCTGATGTGTCCCGTAGGGATCTGTCTGTCCGCCAGGGTCCCCGCTAGAGCTCTCCAAGTACTGGTAATACACACTCTGTACACACAGAGTACACACTCTGTACACCATAATGAAGCTCTAGCTCCCCCTGTGGCGATAACACAAAGTGCACCCACCCAGCCCCTTGTCCTGACCTGAACCTAAACTTAATTCTAACCCTGAACCCTCAAACAGCCGTTAAAAGTGTCTCAGAAAGTGAGGACCGACCAACATGTCCTCACTTTCCAAACACGTCCTCACTCCCATGGTCTAAAACTCAGACTGGTTCTCACAAAGATAGATGTACAGGTACACGCACACGGATGCAGCAGTAAAATTAAAGTTTCTGACCCCTGAAAGAACCTGAACCTGGATTTAGTATCACCTCCTGGGCAGAACCCACATTTACTTCCAGGTCACCCTTAGTAGTGGTCTGGACCTGTAGTCTCAGTCTGAGGGGGTCCCCTTTCAGATTTCATGGTTTATCACTGCATACAGGTGACATGATACATATTCCTGCCAGTGGTATCCTGGTGGCTGTAACGCACCAAGACCAGCAGTGAGGAAGAAGACTGAGTGAACGTGACGTGTCACATGTTTCATGAGGAAGGCCCACAGCCAGTGTAACCAGGAGCTTTACGTCCCTGCTCTCTGTCTCCCAGGAGGCCCATGAGCAAGGCATCAACGCCGTGAGGTTCAGCTCCAGCTCAGACCTGCTGGCCACCGGAGGAACAGACCGGGTCGTCAAGCTGTGGGAGGTCAGAGGAGGTACGCGTGCTATTAGCAGTGTTATTAGTGTTAGTATGACCTGTTTAATGTTTGTGATGCGGTGTTGTGACCTCACTGATGACGTCATCAGGCTCGCTGACTCACAGAGCGACTCTGGACGGCAGCACCGAGGGAATCACCTGCATCGACTTCGACCCAACGGTGAGTAGAACACCTGAACCTGAAGTCCTGCTATATCGCTGTTCCTGGGTCAGTTAAAGGAGCAGTCTGATGTTTCACAGTCTGACATCTCTGGACTTTCTTCAGGGTTCGAGGGTCCTCGCAGCCTCGTACGATAAGTCGGCTTTGTTGTGGCGGCTGGACGACTCGGTTCCCAAGGTTAGAAATTTCCACGCTCACAGTGACCAAACTGAGATAAGGCATCAGCGTCAGATTCAGAGATCTTCCACTCTGACTCGGACTTCTCACTCCTGTTGAAAAGTATTCCCCAGAAGAATTTCTTTACAAAAATATGTAAAGAAATTCTTCACTTTTTATTTTGAGTTTAGATTCACAACAGTAGGCTTCATGATGGTTTATTTTAGTTTTGTTCTTTTCACTTTCAAATGTTTAATTTGAGCAACGTTTGATAAAGGTATTTTTAAAGATTTATGTCTTCAGTAGGAACCAATGGGCTGAGAGACACAGACAGGAAGTCAGACAGTTTTGAGAGACAGACTAACTGTTGTTGGTTTGAGTCTGAACATGATATAAATATAGAATAACCCCAGACATGTCTTCAGTGTCTGTTTGTAACAACTGTTCACTGTAATTCATTTGACTGTTTACATGCTCACAGCGCCCCCTGCTGGTGGAGGGAGAGCTGACTCACCTGTCTGTCTCTCACCTGTCACAGTTGACTCTCACAGGCCACAGCAGGAAGGTAACAGCAGCGAGGTTCAGCAGTCTTCATCAGGTGGTCACAGGAAGTGCCGACAGAACCATCAGACTATGGGACCTTCACAGAGCCGCCTGTGAGTCTGATCAATAACTGATCACTAATCAATAACTTGTCAATGACTGATAACTGACTGATCATTGTCTGCTAAATGACTGGCTGAATAGGGACTGATTAAGGTAGAATTGTCTCAGCAGGTGTGCAGGTAGTTGAAGTGGCGTCGTACTGCAGTGACCTGGTTTGTTCTGAGAACTCTATCATCAGTGGACACTACGACTGTAAGATCAGAGTCTGGGACACCAGGTAACACTTCAATTATTCACACTCTTCACTTATTCACACACTTCACTTATTCACACACTTCACTTATTCACACACTTCACTTATTCACACTCTTCACTGTTTCAAAACTTAAATCATTTTAAACTTCACCCATTCCACACTTCACGGCTACACCAATTTATGTCTGGTCACTTTACCACTTCACTCTTTTTACACATTACTCCCTTCACCACTTTACTCTTTCACCGCTCCACTTCTTCACCACATCACTCACTCATCGCTTCACTCCTTCATCATTTCATTCCCTCTCTTCATTATCAGTTCTTACATTGAGATCTGTCCATGTTTGCTCTTCGTTTTCTTTCAGAAGAATCAGATTTGAATGTGTTCTGTACAGCAGCAGAAACACTTCGACTGCTTTCACTCAGGTCACTTAAACCCTCCAGTGGTGGAGTCTGTGTCCGCTGTGTGTCAGTGTAAACAGTAGAATCTTCTCTCGTCTCGGACTGATGGCTGTGATTAAGCCCCCATGACACCTCTCATTCATCCTTCAGGCCGTCGCCATGGAGACCCCCGTCTCTCTCTGTTGCCTAGCAACAGCTCAGCAGAGAGAGCCCCCCCCCCCCCCGCAGAGTCTGGTTGGTGACGATTGACAACTCCGTCCTCAAATCACACACTAGCGTCACCCCTCCGTGCACCTGATTGGACAATAATATCATTCACAGACCTGTGATTGGCCAGATTTTAATAATAATCATAATATTTTTATTTAATTTATCTTCATTTATTATTTAAATAATGTTTTTTTTATAGAGCACTTGTGTAGACACTGGAGGACATTTTACATAACAAGACAGTGAAGTGAAAAACACCAAAGATCACAGATTTAGAATCAAACTGGTTTAACGTTCCGTGTATTGATCCATAAACTCATAACTGAATTCACAGCTTCCACCCTGATCAACAACACTGAATGCACAACAAGAATAAATATCCAACATTACACTCAGGCCACAATAACAGCTGTTAACACACTGATTCAAACAGCTGCATAAAGAACAGGATTCAAGTGAAATTGAAAACATTTTCTATTGTCTTCTTCTTCTTCTTCTGCTTCTTCACCACACTGTGAGTGATCGAGATCAATATAGTGAATCAGATCCGGTTCAGTGTATCAGATGAATGAAACAAAGCTGATCTGTCATTCAGGACGGCCAGCTGTTATCAGGAGCTTCCTGCTCAGGGTAAAGTCACCTCATTGGACCTCAGCTCCGACCATCGTCAACTGCTCAGCTGTTGCCGTGACGACTGCCTCCAGCTGGTCGACCTGAGGAGGCGGAGCAACGAGCGGGTGTGTTTCAGGTAGAAACATCCCAGTGTGAAAAGTTAGTTAGTGTGTTTGTTTTGGTGGCTGTTCACTGACTCTGTGTGTTTGTGTGTGTCAGAGCTGAAGGCTTTAAATGTGGCAGCGACAGCACCAAAGCTGTGATCAGGTGAGTCCAGACCTGCACACAGGTCAGTAACACTCAGTCACCTGTTGGTCACATCATGATGTGCTGGAACATAACAGTCAGATGAATGAGAATCTGCTGCTGCAGAAAGAAGAGAAACCTGTAACATGTGAGTGCAGCAGGAGAGCCCAACATTTGATCCTTTAGTTTCCACTTCACCTGACCGGAGGTGGAGACGCATGATGAGCCTCACTGATGTCACCGGTTTCATTCAATGCATCATTTCTTTACTTATTGAAAGGATCACCTGATTATAGATCAGTGTGCTTCTGATCACAACATTTCACCAGAAAACAGAGATGGAAGCTGAGAGGCAGGGAGGAGAGATGAGATGCCGCCTGATTCATTTTCTGCAGTTTCCATGACAACAGCAAGACCAGGATGCTTTGTGTCTGTTCAGCTCTCTGACAGAAGCACTAAATATATAAATGTGTTTCTACCCAGACAGACACACAGAGACAGAGAGACACACAGAGACAGAGAGACACACAGAGACAGAGAGACAGACACAGAGAGACAGACAGACACACAGAGACAGAGAGACACAGAGACAGACACAGACAGACACACAGACAGACAGACAGAGAGACACACAGACACAGAGAGACAGACACAGAGAGACAGACACAGAGAGACAGACACAGAGAGACAGACACAGAGAGACACACAGACAGACAGACAGAGAGACACACAGACACAGAGAGACAGAGACAGAGAGACAGACAGACACACAGAGACAGAGAGACACAGAGAGACAGACACAGAGAGACAGACACAGAGAGACAGACAGAGACACACAGACAGACAGACAGACAGACAGGGTTCTGCTGGGTTCTCTCGAGGTTCCACACAGAGCCAATCATAAATGCACTCTGTTAGATCCATGAGATGAAATATTAATGTGTTAGAAGTCACAGAACACAAACCGATTTTATTTGCTCTATAGTTTCTTAATTTCCTGGAAAGAACGTTGTAATTTGGTGTCGGCTGAATGAGAAAACAGGATGTTGTGAGGCAGCACATGTTGTCTAAGAGCCTGTGATTATAGGAGTGACACAGTCTTTAAGCTGCTGTGGATTTCCTTGAATGGTTTTCTCATAACTTCCTGAGGGAGAAACCAGGGAAAGATGAATGTATTATTCCACTGTAGTGTACGCCCACGCAGACTCAGGAACCATGATGTGCTTGGGACTTGCACAACAATGATTAAGTTCCCACATCTTTAAGGAACCCAGCTGGTGTAACTGGAATCCCGAGACCCCGATACTTTGCCTCCACCTACAGGGCTCAGGTCAGGTTTGTGGTAGCGGAGCTGTAGCTCCTCCAGGATCCTCCACGTGGTTCAGGTTCCATGTGTGACCCTGTTGGAACAGCTGACCTCCAGTCTAACCGGATGTCCTCTCTCTGCAGTCCAGACGGGTGCTTCCTTGCGGCCGGATCAGCAGACGGCGCCATTTACATTTGGAACGTGTCCAGCGGCAACCTGGAGACCCGCCTACCTGACAAACACAGGTGACCGGCCGCAGATACAGATCAGCTGATCAGCACATGAATCAATCAGTCACAACCAAGTCAGTGTAGGAAGATTGGATTAAATTTTCCCTTTAAATCCCTGTAAGGTTTAATCAAAGACTCGAGGCCGCAGGACGCTTCCCTGAGGGCCTCCGCGTTACTAATGTGTAATGTTGTTCTGTTCCTTTATCTCGTCCCTCTCTTTAGTTCGTCCATCAGTGCCGTGTCCTGGTCGCTGTCTGGTCAATACGTCGTCAGCGTGGACAAGAGCAGACTGGCCGTCCTCTGGAGTGACTTCTGAACCAGCCAATCCACCAAGAGGTCTCGTTGTCAGGGCAACACCCTAAAAAAACAAACTGATCTGAGAGCTTTCAAAGGTGACAGGGTTTTTTTTTTTTTTAAGCTATTTTTTGATTGGACAAAAGGGATATGAAGCTTTCTGCTCGCTGCCTTTTATAAGATGATTGGGATCTTTAATATGGACAAACAGGGAAAACATGGAAACATTCCTGTAATGATTGAAACACTCCACAGGGAAAATATAGTGATTATACAGTAATACTTGTAGTATTAAGGAAACTTTATTATGAGACCAACGTGTTCCATCTTCATCAGGGTCAACATTTGAAACAAAATATGGAAAATGGCAGATATGTATGTGTATATACATACACATCTTCATGCTATAAGACAGATAATATATATATATATATATATGTGTGTGTGTGTGTGTGTGTGTGTGTGTGCGTGTGTGCGTGTGTGTGTATAACCAGGAGAGTTCTTCACATGTGGACCAAACAGGCCTTTTTTAGTACTTGAGCAGGACCGTTTTCTGGTCCTGGTTCTTAACTTCCTGGTTCTTACCTTCCTGATCCTGGTTCCTGGTCCTGGTTCTTATTCACATGAAGCTGCTGCCACGTCTGAACCTGCGCAGAAGTATTTTATTGTTACATTGATAATTAACGGGACTCAGTTAACCAGTAAAGTGTCAGAAAAGATTTAAACACTTACTGGGATTAGGGAGCGATTATCTACCGATCCTGAGTCTGATCTGATACTATCTGACACGCTGAAATAAGAAGTCGGACTCATTATTTTTCAAGAGCTACTTGATCCAAATACTGAAGGTCCTGATTCAACTGAAGTTGATCAGTTTGGTTATTGATCTGATATCAGTGCGGTGGAGTGCTGTGAAGACGAGCTGCTTCAGAGGAAACGACGACGTTCATCAAAGGCTGATAAGCAACGACAGCTTCGTCCACGTTGGACCCTCCGGCTCTCCGTAGACTCGCAGCTCAGCTCCGTCCGACTCCAACAAAACGCTGAATTGATTGAAATGAACTGACTGGGTGCGGGGTCCAGGTCCTGGTTCAGGGTCCACGGACATCACGTGGTTGAATGTGCATTCAGAGGTCAGAGGCTCCTGCAGCTGAAGGGAAACAGGTTTTATTCCCTGTGGCCAGTTGTTTTTGATGTCGTCGTGTTTTCTGTGTTATTTATTTGGTGAAATGATTTTGCTTGTTGTTGCTCATTAATCTGTGACCTTCAAGGGATTTCTAAAGGGAGCGTCTGGTTTTAGAATATTTAGTTTGTATCTCGTCGTCAGTCGTGAGCTCAGAGACAAACTGCTGCGGTTAGATCAGCCTGTCAGTCCAGACTGAGGGCAAAACAACTTGTTGTACAGTCATGTGACTGATTGAGCTGCAGGCACCCAAGGGCAGATTTATAACAAATAATACACGTCTTAATATTTATATAAAGTGTTAATTCTATTTGTTAATGAGTTTTTATTGAGTCATAAATACTTTTTTCATGCTGATGAAGCCCATGAGCTGAAAGCTCCACAGTAAGAAGTAATGAACCAACATGCTGTTGGGAGTTTTGAGCCCATTTATTCATGTGTGTAATCATGTGCTATCAGTTCATACTACCACACCTTCATATCTGCTCATAACGGCATCACGGGGTGTAAGAACACTTATTACATGTTGCTACACTCCTTATTCTCTCCTCAGTGTCTGTAAACCAGTTTATACTCACAGCTAAGAAGCTACGACGGCTTCCTCCATGTACGTCTTGTGATTGGTCACTTGCCACCATAAACACACGGTTCCTTATTCTAAAATCTGAATATTTCTGAATTCTGTGACTGAAGCAGCCGTTTGTCTCTCAGCTGACTTTGTGTTTGTGTCAGCCGAGGATGACGTTTTTCTAATATCTTCGTCACTGATGAATAAATTGTCTTCATTTCTAATAAACTGGTTTCTAACCTTCATCCTCACTGCTCTCAGGCCTTGAGTTACTGATTTCTCGTTGTGGAGTTTTAAAAATACGAGATGATGAGGAGGCTGCAGGCTGTTTCACACCGAGGTCATTAATGAGGAAACAGGAAGCAGCTGCGGCCTCCGACCTGCCCGCTGGCCCGCAGAAACGGATCCCGGCACTGTTTAAAATACTGATTAATAACTTCTGCAGAAATAACAATAATATGATCATAAACGTCCAGTCGTGAGAGGAGATTATTATTTTGAAGTTACCGGCAGAGACACTTTAATGGTGTTTTTCAAAGTAAGAGTTGCTGCACAACACCATCAGGATTCTTGTTGTCTCAGTAGACTGGACTATAAGAACATTTATTGACATGAACATTTTGGATATGAGTGTAAATGTTTGTTTTATCTCAGCTGGTCTATAGGGGGCGCAGGTGAGGTGGTGCCCCCTCATCAACACTAATCAATTATTATCAAATGGGCAAATAAATTGGTTTTAAGCATTTAATATGGATTCAAATGAGGATATACATGAAATTAACCAATAAAATTAGTCTATTTTGTATTTTTGCGCTTCCAATAAAACAACAGGATTCATGCCTTAGCAGCCAATCAGGAGCTCACACAGGGAGGCTGTTCACCAATAACTATCTTACTCTGAAGAAAACAAAGTGTTAAATAATCTCTAATATTCTTGTTAAACTTTTACAAGCACATAAATTTATTATGTTTATTAAAAACATGAATAATAAATGTATATTTTGCACTGATGTTGAATTTCATTTAAAATACGAATTGTTTTTGAATGCAGTTTTTAGTTGAGCTGTTGGAGTTTGTTGAGTAAACGTACAGTTTATAACTTAATGAACCAAACTAAACGCTGTCAGTGTGTCAGCATTTAAGTATAAACAATTATCCTCATTAAAGTTGTTCTCAGTGGAAACCACCAGGTGGCAGCGTGCCAAAGATTTTTCACATTTTAGGGAAACCTAAATTTCAGTTTAGTATTTATTAAATGTGTTACTCCCCTTAAATCTGAATGGAGTCTGGTAAGAGTAACGACAGACTTTTACAGATTTACTACTAGTGACATGACTGAATTTGAATTTAATTAATGCATTAATAACCTCTACGTATAAAGAATGGACCTGCAGTGGGGGGGCCCACAAGGTACCTTTCCTCCCCAGGCAAGGCCAATAAGGGGAAGACAGCTGGCGGCTCAAAGTTAAGCCACTGTTGAGTGCTGTGTTAGCTGCCGCTCTTTGTACTCGGCCACCTCTGGCATGTGACGTCAGAGGCCCGTTTGTTTCTGTCTGAGGTGCTGATGCTGTAGTGCGACATCCTGCGTTTAGAAGTCCTGAATGTTCAGTAGGGATGGTCAGATTCACCGATTCATCTAGAATGAGGCAGGTTTAATACGATGACTGACAGAGACGATCGCCATTCAGGTATCTTTGTAAATATCCAAGATGGCTGCCGTGTCTCCCGGCCGGCTGCAGCGGCAGTATTAAACAGACCGGACGGTACATTTTCTCTAAAGAAGAAAATCAACTGCACTTAAACTTTATGTTGATAAAAAATATGTGTTTGCTGAACTTCTGACAGGGCGTACCGTCTGACAGGACGGCGTTTCACTGCTCTGATTGGTTGTGTCCGCCCCTCGATAACTCCCCTTGGAAATCAAAAATGAACGGAGAGGTTCCAGACTGATACACATCTGTGAGTTAGTGTGGCGATGCCAGGCTAGCTTTTTCAAGAGAGACGGACAAATTGACTGGACACATGCACTTTGCACTTGTGAGGGCCTTTTTGCAAATAGAAATGATAAAATAATATAAAGTTATAAAAAATCTTTTTTAAGAGTGGCAGTAAACTGATGCAGTTCAGTTCTGATTGGTTTAGATGTTCGTCTGGTACATTTAGGAACAATTTGTTAAAAAAGGATGATGGAGGTCAGAGTCCAGCTGCCAGCGTGATGCTAATGTCACAGACTGAAATAAAACCTGTCCTCTGGGTGTTTTTATGTTTTAACACATTGCACTGCTAATGAGTCTGACAGCGATGGGGGGGTAAAGAGGAGGGGCAGACTGGGGGATCAGTCATTAGTTCAGTTGGAGCTGGTTTTTCCTCCTGCTGAGGAGAATCTGACGGCATGACGACGACTTCCTGAGAGAGAGAGAGAGAGAGAGAGAGAGCCAGAGAGGAAGAGACAAAGAGAGAAAGAGAGCGAGAGAGACATCCTCCCCTCAGTTTCCACGGTGACGGCATCCCTCCCTCCCTCCTCCATCCTCCTCCCCCTCCTCCTCCTCCTCCTCCATCATCTCTCCGTCCGGCTGCTGTCGGCTCGTCGGCGTCGTCAGGATGGGAGATAAAGGAACCAGGTAAGATTTGTGTGTGTTCATACAGAGAGCTGTTTGTGTTGTTGTTCTGCTGCTGCTGGTTCCTCAGAGAACCTTTAAATACAGATACAGAGGAGGTGTGTGTGTGTGTGTGTGTGTGTGTGTGTGTGTTGTTGTTGTAACATTACATAATGTTCTGTCAGAACCTCCAGTGTGACGTTTGTGAGCAGCACTGATGGATTTCTGCTTCTTAAGGTTATTTTTTGGCATTTATTTTGATAGTACAGACAGACAGGAAACAGGGTGACCTGCTGTTGTTGGGCAAGTAACCAATTACTAATGAATCAATTACTAATGAATCAATTACTAATGAATCAATTACTAATTTCTCATCATAAAGGTAATTTGTTTCTTTACGTTGGTCACTTCTGTATTTAATGTATGTAGAAATTCAAACAGACATTGTAGTTTAACAAGCAGGATTTATTAATGTGGAAGTTTAAAATTGACTCAAAATACAAAAAATAGTCCTGATCGTGGTCTTGGCCCGGGTCCTGGTCCTGGTCCTGGTCTGTCCTGAAACTCTTAACTGTCATAAGAGTCTGAAGTATTCCAAGTGGTTCTGAGTGAAATTTAAAGAAGCACAAAGGTGGTAAAATGTTTTTTCCATTCGATTGCGATTGGAGGCTTTGTGTGAGGGCAGAAACAGGAACATGTTGAACATGTGACATCGTGATCACACGGTACGCTCATCAGGACACTCGTCCATCACCTCGGTGAAGTGTAGAAGTAAGAAACGGACTTTTGTCTGCCCTATGGATGTCTTTGTTTAACTAGTTTTTATAGATTTGCTCTTATATTAAACTTTCTGTGCCTCATGTTTCATTCAACACCAACACAAAACATTTTACAGATCGGACGCTGGACTGTTTTTTATGACTGCGTATTAGGGCCATTGTTAGTAAAAGAAGAAATATACAGAGCCAGGAGAGGGGGATTATAATCCAAAAAGAAGGGTTTCAGGTCGTTGGGCTTCAGGTCGTAAGACTTCAGGTCGTTGGGCTTCAGGTCGTTGGGCTTCAGGTCGTTGGGCTTCAGGTCGTAAGACTTCAGGTCGTTGGGCTTCAGGTCGTTGGGCTTCAGGTCGTAAGGCTTCAGGTCGTAAGGCTTCAGGTCGTTGGGCTTCAGGTCGTAAGGCTTCAGGTCGTAAGGCTTCAGGTCGTAAGGCTTCAGGTCGTAAGACTTCAGGTCGTTGGGCTTCAGGTCGTAAGGCTTCAGGTCGTAAGGCTTCAGGTCGTAAGACTTCAGGTCGTTGGGCTTCAGGTCGTAGGTTCACAGTCCAAGCTGTGGTAAGATTGACAGATGAACTTTGACCTGATGGAGGTGCTACATAAGGAGTCATTAGGATTCATCCTGATTGGAACATGAATGTTTGTACCAGATTTTATCTTCATCCATGTAATAGAGATATTTCAGTCTGAACGACAGGGGGAGCCATCAACCAGCGTCCCTGCTGCACAGATGCTAACTGTAGCTACGTAGCAGCAAACGTACCTGCTGGTTATTATTGGATAGTTGACAGTACAGATGCAGACCAGAAAGAGTAACAAAGGTTCCCAGTTGGGGACATTGTTAAATGATGCACATCTTAACATGCTCTTCTGGGCTGGATGTTAGCAAAAGTGCACAAGCTAGATCAACCCATAAGAGACCTTTATGTGGACCAGATCTGACCCCTCTTGTTTGTTTTCTCTGTACACAAAGTCAGAAAGTCTCTGGTCAGTGGATTGATGGAGAAGAATAAACTCTCTCATGATTTCAGTCATTTGTGCTCTGGATTTCTCTGACTGTGGAGCTCTGGGACTGATTTGGATCTTGGATTCACTCAGGTTTGGGTTTGTGTTTGAGATCCCTTAAAAGTGTCTCTGTTGCATAAATTCTTCATGGTCTTCTTCAAACTTGAGCCGACTGAACTGAAGGCTGCCCTCTACAGGCGGAGAGGAGGGAAGCATGTGACAAACTAATCTGTGCACATCAAGTCTGGGCTCCTCCGGGGCTCCGTACAGACTTTGTGCAGAAGTTGAAACATTTGAACTCGCGTGGACGCGTCCTCTTGAACTGGATTCAGTCTGAATGTTTTCAGTGCAGCATTAGAAGTCGAAGCAGAGGTGACAACATGTCAGCTGCATGTGTGAAGTGCTGTCGCACAGCATCGGTCATGTGACCAGCTGTCCGGCGGTCAGGACTGTGGGTCTGTGGACAGAAGGAAATAAAGAGTTGATAAATTAAGGAGACACATTCACTCCTCTGAGAGTTTGTCCCCATGTCGCTACAGAACGACTTTAAAACAAATAATGTTCTGTGAACTTTATGTTTGAAGTTGTTGTGGTTCCACACAGAACCTGATCCAGAACACAGAACCTTGATATCTTGTCTCAGAGTGTTTCTGTGTTTGCAGGCTGAATGATGAGAGTGTGTCGTGTCAGCAGAATATTAATGAGCTCCGTGTGATCTGTCAGACATACAGAGCAGCTGCTGCTGCAGAGAACCAGCTCCAACATCCTGGTTCACACCAAACCTCCTTCAGAAACTGACACATTCACACAGCAGCATGTCTGCTAAGACTCTTCTGTGTCAACGTCATTTTAGTTTGTTAAGCGTCAAAGAAAGTGCACAAATGAACCCTTTAACGGAGGCAGGAAGTAGACGCCGACAACTCAAGAAACAGAAAACCTAAATGGTGAAATATGAATGAATCCGGTTTCTACTGAGGAGTTTTGACACTTTTGATTTGAACAAAATTGAAAAAAAAGTCAAATTATGAGACAAACTAAAGACTTGTAGAAACCAAACTCCCTTCAAAATATGACACATTTAAGTGGCGGTCTGTTCATCTTTGTTAGCGTCCTGTCAAATGGAATCATTATCTAATCAATAATAATAAAACTAAAGACGATTATCTGAATAGTTTCAATCAATAATCAATAAAGGACAAAGCAAAATAGATGAGAGACATTTTTCTTTTTTACAGCTCAATTGAGGAGGAAAATAACTCTTCACTTCATAAAGCATGCTGGCACTTACTGTTGTTGTGTTTCTCCATGTTTAAAGTGCCCAGCTGTAATGATGTAGAATATAAACTTATATTTATTTAATATGAAGAATTTTACCTTATTCAAGTAAAACGTTATTTATATTTCACCAGGGTTACAAAGAGCTTTTTATTCACATCTCTCTATCATTTCATCTGGGACGCCTCACAACGTCCCGACAGAAGGATGAGCAGTCAGAATGTTTTCGTCTTCTCTCACGGCAAATCCCAGGGTGTCGGTGTCGGTGACGTTGACCAATAGGAGCGCAGAGACGCTCTTCACCTGTAAACATGTTGAAGTGAAGGACGAACTCTGATGTTGGAAAACTCACAGCTGCAGCTGGTAACACAGGCACCGCTTTGGACGCCATGTTGGTTTATATTCTTGTTCCAGAAAGTCAGTCCCTGGCTCCTCCTTCCTGATGACATCACGCAGGTTGTGAAAGACTGTGAGCTGTGATTGGTCGTGATCTGATACAGAGACCCTCAAGCAGACAAAGATCCTGGAGTCTGAACCCGGTTTTTCCTCATCTGAAGGCGCTGAGGATGAAGGGCGTTCAGGTGTCAGTGTCAGTCTCTGCTGCAGCTTCAGTATCGGGGGAGTCTTCAGGCGGCGAGCCCAACTATCACATATTGATCAGTCAGTTAGTTCTTCCACTCTGTCAGAGTCCTGATCAATCAGATCGACAACAAGAAACTCCACTTGAGAACACGAGAAGAGAAAAAGAAGCTTCCCACCATTTCCACCCCCTTCCTCTGCTGACTGGGGGTTTCACACATTCCTTCCTGATCCCCGTCTCCGAACATCAGTTCCTTTATAGCCTCGAAACTTCTCGAGCTCATTACAACACAATGTGTTTCTAAACACTTTAAACACAAAGCTGAAACAGGACGTTTCTCTTGGCTCAGTAAACGTTCCTGTCTTGGAGATACATGCTTTTCACAGGCAAGTGTGAAATATATTTCACATGTGCTGAATGTAACACACACACAAACACACACACACAAGCACACACACATATTATAAAGTAATCTAATCCCAGCCGCCCGCCGCTTCTCTAGAACCACGTCAAGACGTTTCCGCTGTTTGTTGACTCAGTGGATTAAAGATGAATTTAGATGGTAACAGTAATTAGTCACTGTTTAGTTTGTATTTGTTGATGAAACTACATTTGGTTCAGTTTTAGATTTCATAGTATACTTAGTTTAGTCAGTAAGCTGGTTGTTAGAGAGTATTTTGAAGACTTTCTACAGACGTTTATATCAACCTGTTATATATCGAGATGGGGTCCAGAATCATTAAGACACATTAGGTTTGTTGGCAGCGACAGAAGTCACATGATTTATCTTGGATTTGTCTCTTCTTCTTTCCTTCTGTCTGAATGAATCTTTAATCATGTTGTTCTCCTCTCTCAGTCACACCATCTCTTCCTCTTCCTCCCTCTTCCTCTTCCTCTCTCTAAGTGCTCTGATAGTGAAGCTTTCAGCATCTCTACAAACTGCCAAGAGTTGTTTAGTATTTAGTGAATCAAATGTATAAGAATTAATTTAATTCCTCTTGATCTTTTTTTAATGATTATAGTTATAAATTAAATGATACAATAATACCATCCAAAATAATAAAATTGATTTGCTAAATACTAACTCCATTAACAACTTGAAATATTTAAAAATAGAAATGAACAATTCATTTGTCTAAAAGATTTAGTTTTGTTCTATTTGTATTTTGTAGACATTTGATCAATAAATGTCTTAAATTGATCGAATTACACATGGACTCTGGTTTAAAGGCCACAGAGTCTGAGATTACGGAGCTGCTCTGTGTTCAGATTTAATTGGACTAATTGCTGAGACGATGACGAGCAGGTAGTCGCTGAGCGAGCTCCCAGGAGTCCCGGCGGTTTCCGGTAAAACAGCCTCCTGATGCTGCCGGTTGATGAAGGACCATTCAGGAGGAAGCTGAGAGCTAATGGAGCCGCAGCAGCTAATTTATGACAACATTAACACAGAGAGGGGGAGGAGGGTAATAATGTCAGCATTAGAGGCTCAGAGACAGGAAGCTGCTGAGGAGGAGGAGGAGGAGGAGGAGGACTCCCCTCGGAGAAAAGCTGATCCCAGTTAGGATGAACTTTTTATGTCTTTGTATATGTAAGTTGGGACATATTTTTAGATTGATGAGATTTGGGGAAACATTTGTGCTTTGCATTTTTTTTAAATGTTGACATTTGTGGTCAAAGACCATTTTTGGGAAATTCCAACAATAAGTGAAACCAGTAATGCACCTCAATATACTGGAAAAAAGAGCACTGTGGGCTCTCTCTGTAAATGCAATAAATTAGCCACTGCAGCTTCATTAGCTTTACTTCGAACACCTACCAGCCAATCAGAAACCAGGGTTTATATAACGCCCTTATATAACATAATTATAACAACAACAATAGAAATAGACTATTGATCAGTTTGTAGTGTTACATCATACTACAGATTACATTTTAATGATGAAGCAGTAAAACTTTAAGTGTCCCGACAGTGATATCGACAAACAGCGACAACTAAACAAATATTAGCAGCCAAATGTAACACAACAAAACAGCTTTTCCGGTCGAATCACTTTCACTTACCTGGCTCTCCCTGTGTTCATTTTCAGAGTGTTTAAGAAAGCCAGTCCCAATGGAAAGGTGAGTCCTCTTCTTCTTTATGTTCCTCCAGCTCAGAACATCCAGAAACATGAATTCCTGTCAACCCTACTTCTTATAACAGTTTGTTAACAACTGAACACAAGCCTGCAAACAGCCATACAAGTATGTGACACTTCAAAGAGGTAGCGGACACCCCCCAAAAAATATGTAGTCACTCAAACAAAAGTATGTGAGCACCTGAGGAAAGTATGTGAGCACTAAAACATCATGTGAACAGACTGGCTGATTGGCTGTTGGCTGCACTGACAGTTGATTCTGATTGGCTGATCTGACAGCTGTGTTCCCCCCTCAGCTCACCGTCTATCTGGGGAAGAGAGACTTTGTGGACCACGTGGACCTGGTGGAGCCTGTCGGTGAGATCAGTTTGTGCTAATGTTCATTGGTTCAGTTTGCTGTGGTAAAGGACTCACTGAACTGCAGTGTCCGTCTCCTATTGGCTGGTCTGATTTCACCGGCTGTTTGTTGAGCCTCTGACTCTTCTTCCTGCAGACGGCGTCGTCCTGATCGACCCGGAGTACCTAAAGGAGAGGAAAGGTGAGGACTCTGAACCTCCAGCCTGTTTGTACAGGAAGAGAGCAACAGGTGGTTAAATAATACCACTGACACCACCTGAGCAAAAACTTCAGTACTAGCCAGATTTTAAGATGTAGTCTTAATCACAAAAATAGTGAAATCAGCCTTTAAAATACCCACCATGTGTACGTTTTTCAACTTTAGAAAACAAACTCCTGCAGTTTGATACACCTGACAAGTACAAAAACTACATGGAGGATGTGACCTCAATGGTAGCTGGAGCCCAGATTCCTCCTCATCCTCAGGCCCGTCTCCTGCGGGGTCCCTCAGGATCTAAACTTGGTCCAGAGTCTTTTTCTCCATTTAAATGCTCCTGTTAGGTCACATTATCCAAAAATACATTTTCTCTTTACAATCTTTACGCTGATGACACCCGGATCTATCTTCCTCTACAGCGTAAACTAACTGTGACTGTCAAATCCTGGACCAAGACAAAGGCACAAAGCTTTACAACTCGGTCTTTAGAAACCATTTTAAAATCCCTGCTTCACTTCACAGAACAGCAAACCTTTGTGTGACTCCTTGTCCCTACGTCTACAGGTAGGAGCTCCTCCTACCAAACAGTGACTCCTCTTACTCAGACCGTTTTATTTGAATCCTCTTTAGGAGCCTCTGTTCTTTCTGTTAAACCTCATATATATTGAATGGAACATTTGGATGTTTCTTTTCTGAAGCTTAGAAACAGGAAACAGGAGGGTACTGCTTACCTAGCTTTATCTAGATATTTCTGTAAGTTTTTGTTAATATATCAGGATGTGAATTTGTGTCTTTTGTCCCCATCAGTGTTTGTGACTCTGACCTGTGCGTTCCGTTATGGTCGTGAGGACCTGGACGTCCTCGGCTTGACATTTCGGAAAGACCTGTTTGTGGCGAACATCCAGGCGTTTCCCCCACTGCCCGAAGAGAAGAAGAGTCTGACTCGTCTTCAGGAACGCCTGATTAAAAAACTGGGAGAACACGCGCACCCGTTCACCTTTGAGGTATTGAGCCTGCAGACACCTGTTCTTTCATTAATAAAGCATCTTTTTAGAGCTGTCCAACAGGACTTAGTGCCCTGAATTCATCAGGCACTAGTTCCTCTCAGTCACATTCATGGATGAAGTGGTCAGGTCCAGGTCCCAGGTACAAAGTGAGGAATGGTTTCCGAGGTTTTAATTGGTGGAGCTTGTTGGGATGATGCAGAGACAGCTTCAGGGGAAACACTCTCCTTAAAGGGTTTCTGTACTTGTAAAACAAGGTGTCACATTTAACATCTACTCATTTATTTAGGGCACAAATGTTGTGAGAACTGGACAAAAGTTCTTGCAGACGATGAAAGTTTGCTGACTTAATAAGTTGATCTGGTCACCAAACTGATCACTGATCAGCTCCACAGAGACACTCAGAAATGCAATGTTGGTTCCTTCACTGTCAGAGCAGGCAGCGAAGGTTCTTGTCTCATGGTTACTAAAGTCTTCAGTCCGGAGACAAATAACCCTTTTCCACAACAGAATTATTTCCAAGAACTTGGAACAGAACAGAAATTCTGACCTGTGTGTCCAACAAGGGAAACTAAACTTTATATACAATATTATTTAAATCAACGGTTTGTTTTACAGCAGCTGTAAATAAGCAACAGAGTTATTGGTGTAATTTGTCTGGTTGTCATGGTGGAAACACATTTTATTTCCTGGTTTATTTCCTGGAACGTTTTGGCGAGATGAGAAAGGAAGGAGGAGACTGGCTGTGCAACTGTTCTCTATTGATTAAAAGATAAATATGTTGTCACAACCCTTTTTCCTTGGTGTGTTTCCAGATTCCTCTGAACCTGCCGTGCTCTGTCACCCTGCAGCCGGGCCCAGAGGACACTGGGAAGGTAACATATGGTCTGCAGCGGTTTTCTTCTTACCTGGAAAAGCATTTAAAGAAACCCACATTTCTGTTCTCACTGTCTTCAGGCCTGCGGAGTCGACTTTGAGGTGAAGGCTTTCTGTGCAGAAAATGTAGAAGAAAAGATCCACAAAAGGTAAAAGTGAGTCGGCTGAAGTTTGAGCCCTGACGGGATAAACAGATGAATTCTGAATGACGGTGAAATCACTGGTGCATTAGCAGCTTCAGCTTAGTCACCATCAGTGAACACACGAGGGTCACTGTGATCCAATAGCACCAGTGTTGTGTTGTTGCAGGAACTCGGTGCGTCTGGTGATCAGGAAGGTTCAGTACGCTCCGGAGAAACCCGGTCCTCAGCCCACGGCAGAGACCACCAGACAGTTCCTGATGTCGGACAAACCTCTGCACCTAGAGGCCTCCCTGGACAAAGAGGTAACACCTGCAGCCCGAACAACAGCACAGAAGAAGAAAGTAAACCAAATTTCTGCAGCAGCATTGGTGGCATATTGTCAGTTTTTATAAGCCATTATAAAGCACTTATTAATGCCTTATTCTGCACGACCGTATTCTACAACTACTAGGCTGTTAACTACAAGTTTCCCCCCTCAGTAACTTCATTTAAATTAAAATCCTCATGCAGAATAAGGCATGAAGAAGTGCTTTATAATGACTTTATAATGTGCATGCTAATAAGGAACTAGTATGTGGACCTTAATAAAAAGTGTGACCATCGAGGATATAAGTGCCCTTTGAAATATAAAATATCCCATAAACAGTTGGAGCTGTCAGCAGATTCTCATCTTTACATTTAAAAAGCTGCATCGACATTTATGCTTTACCGTCTGTCCGTCTGTCTGCCAAAGATCTTCTGTAGACAGTGAGTTCCCACTCTGTAGTGTTTTACAGAGTGAGTGACAGAGCGTCAGCTGAATGCAGCTAAAAGTAGTCAAATGAAAAAGTAACTATTAGTATCTCAGTAATGAAGTTAATGTCACTGAATACTAAATACTTTTTTAGACTTTTCTCCCTATTTTTCATCCTTATCATTTTATAACTTCTTAAAAATTCAGATTTCTTTAGTGAACTAGAAAACAACCCCAGTGGTAGAAGTACCTCAGTACCTCAGATGTGTACTACAGTACCTGTGTTCTTAGTTACTCTCCTCCGCTGGTGTCGCCAGCAGATAAAGGTCATGAGGTTGTGGTCTTTGGATGATAATTAACAGCAGCTCGTACCTCTCTGGGTTTCAGATCTACTATCACGGGGAGCCGATCAGCGTCAACGTTCACGTCACCAACAACACCAACAAGACGGTGAAGAAGATGAAGATCTCAGGTACCTCCTCTCTCTGTTTGTCCGTGTTTGTGTTTGTCTCTAGTTGGTCTGTTTTCTTGGTGACTGGGTTGTGTCTCCACAGTGCGACAGTACGCAGACATCTGCCTGTTCAACACGGCTCAGTACAAATGTCCGGTGGCCACCGAGGAGTCAGAGTGAGTTTCCTCAGCACATTAACTCCCCTAAGTTGGCATGAAATTGTTCAAATTTTCATTTTTTCCAAGCACTTAAAGACTTCTTGAAGGTCGTGAGAAGTCCATAAAGTTGAGAAGTTGATATCTGCCTTCATATTCCAGGCAATGATGATGTTGATGATGATGATGATAAAGATCTGTTTCTGTCTTCAGTGACGTTGTTGCTCCCAGTTCGACTTTCTGCAAAGTTTTCACTCTCACTCCGTTTCTGGCCAACAACCGAGAGAAACGAGGCCTCGCTCTGGACGGGAAACTGAAGCACGAGGACACCAACCTGGCCTCCAGCACCCTGTGAGTCCAGCTGCTCGAGATACCTTCCAGGCCTGTAGGACAGTGGCCCGTCATGTCAGACAGAGGTTCAGGATGTGGCAGAGATATTTTAGTGGCATTTGAGGGATATTTGAGGTATGTTGAACTGCATGTACAATATTACCGGCTGCTGATTGGTCTGAATATTTCCTGTCTGAGCAGGTTGAGAGAAGGAGCCAATAAGGAGATCCTCGGCATCATCGTGTCGTACAAAGTCAAAGTGAAGCTGGTGGTGTCCCGAGGCGGGTCAGTGCTCTGTCTTCACCTGCACATGTTGTCAGCTGACCCCGGCTTTAAAATCCAACTGAAATCATCATTTATATCCCCTCAGTGTTTGATCTGACTCCAGCGTGGACTCACACAGTAAAGCTACTGTGATGTGATTGGTCAAATATGTGTGTGAGCTGGCCCTAAAGACATCTGTGATATTTCAGTTGGACGTTAAAGTTTTGGTTTCTGTTTGTCCCTCCTGCGTCCATCACTGCAGACAGAGGCCCGCTTTACTTTGTCTCCGATGTTCAGAAACAAAACTACACGTTTTTCCTTCATGTGAAGAGGAGAACGACACTTCCTGTTTCCGTCCCAATGAAGCACAAATTTAAAAACAATGAAACCATTTCAGGTCTCTTCTTTCTGAAATGAATTAGGGATTGATCCTGATGCACTAATTATAAATCCCCCCCCCCCCGCCTTTGAGTCAGAATGGACGGCGTTAACGGGATGAAGAGAAACCTCACAGCTGTCTGTAGAACCAGTGTGCTGCTGCTGTGAAGCTGAAGGTGTTAAATGTTTATTGATTTCAGGCTCCTGGGAGATCTGGCGGCGAGGTAACCTTTCACACTCACGTCACTGAGATGAACACACTGATACAAAGCACACGCTGAGATTTACAAAGGTCACCTAAACATCCCACTGAACAGACTCACCAACAGTCACACCAATAAGTGCCTTGAATAATGCCGCTGCCTGTGTTTCTTTGAGCTGCAGTACATCTTCTGATCTGTTTCTCAGTGACGTTTCAGTCGAGCTGCCGTTCACACTGATGCACCCGAAGCCGCTGGAAGAATCCATCTACAGAGACGGTGAGTCCACCACATGTTCGCCTCCTCGTCTGCCTCAACACTCACAAACCACAGCGTCAGAGTGCAGCTACAGTCACATGATGTTGTTTCCACCGAGTCAATGATCATTACAGAGTTCACAGCTCTGTCTGTTAACAGCTGACCCTCCAGATGTTAACACACTGTGACGGTGCTGTATTTCAGCCAGGCCCTGTCAAGCCCAGCCCGGCCCTGCAGAATTGTCCAGCGATACTGTCTCTGGGTCAGATTATGAGATGGATTGTGAAATGAAGTGGAGATAAAATCAATGTGAGAACTGAAGGATGGTTTTTGTTCTCTGTCTCTCTCTGCAGCTCCAGATGAAGCTCCGATCGACACAAACCTGATCGAGTTTGACACAAAGTAAGCAGCCGTCTCACTTCCCGTCTGTCTGTCTTCCCGTCTGTCTTCCCGTCTGTCTCTCTTCCCATCTGTCTGTCTTCCCCTCTGTCTCTTCCTGTCTGTCTTCCCGTCTGTCTCTCTTCCCATCTGTCTGTCTTCCTGTCTGTCTCTCTTCCCGTCTGTCTGTCTTCCCGTTTGTCTCTCTTCCCATCTGTCTGTCTTCCCGTCTGTCTCTTCCTGTCTGTCTTCCTGTCTGTCTCTCTTCCCATCTGTCTGTCTTCCTGTCTGTCTGTCTTCCCGTCTGTCTTCCCATCTGTCTCTCTTCCCATCTGTCTGTCTTCCTGTCTGTCTCTCTTCCCGTCTGTCTGTCTTCCCGTTTGTCTCTCTTCCCGTTTGTCTCTTTTCCCATCTGTCTGTCTTCCTGTCTGTCTCTTCTTGTCTGTCTTCCTGTCTGTCTGTCTTCCCGTCTGTCTCTTCCTGTCTGTCTTCCTGGATGTCTGTCTTCCCGTCTGTCTCTTCCTGTCTGTCTTCCTGTCTGTCTGTCTTCCCGTTTGTCTCTTCCTTCCTGTCTTCCTGTCTGTCTGTCTTCCCGTCTGTCTCTTCCTGTCTGTCTTCCTGTCTGTCTCTCTTCCCATCTGTCTGTCTTCCTGTCTGTCTGTCTTCCCGTCTGTCTTCCCATCTGTCTCTCTTCCCATCTGTCTGTCTTCCTGTCTGTCTCTCTTCCCGTCTGTCTGTCTTCCCGTTTGTCTCTCTTCCCGTTTGTCTCTTTTCCCATCTGTCTGTCTTCCTGTCTGTCTCTTCTTGTCTGTCTTCCTGTCTGTCTGTCTTCCCGTCTGTCTCTTCCTGTCTGTCTTCCTGGATGTCTGTCTTCCCGTCTGTCTCTTCCTGTCTGTCTTCCTGTCTGTCTGTCTTCCCGTTTGTCTCTTCCTTCCTGTCTTCCTGTCTGTCTGTCTTCCCGTCTGTCTCTTCCTGTCTGTCTTCCTGTCTGTCTCTCTTCCCATCTGTCTGTCTTCCTGTCTGTCTGTCTTCCCGTCTGTCTTCCCATCTGTCTCTCTTCCCATCTGTCTGTCTTCCTGTCTGTCTCTCTTCCCGTCTGTCTGTCTTCCCGTTTGTCTCTCTTCCCGTTTGTCTCTTTTCCCATCTGTCTGTCTTCCTGTCTGTCTCTTCTTGTCTGTCTTCCTGTCTGTCTGTCTTCCCGTCTGTCTCTTCCTGTCTGTCTTCCTGGATGTCTGTCTTCCCGTCTGTCTCTTCCTGTCTGTCTTCCTGTCTGTCTGTCTTCCCGTTTGTCTCTTCCTTCCTGTCTTCCTGTCTGTCTGTCTTCCCGTCTGTCTCTTCCTGTCTGTCTTCCTGTCTGTCTGTCTTCCCGTTTGTCTCTTCCTTCCTGTCTTCCTGTCTCTCTGTCTTCCCGTCTGTCTCTTCCTGTCTGTCTTCCTGTCTCTCTGTCTTCCCGTCTGTCTCTTCCTGTCTGTCTTTCTGTCTCTCTGTCTTCCCGTCTGTCTCTTCCTGTCTGTCTTCCTGCCTGTCTGTCTTCCTGTCTCTCCCTCCTCCCCGGCTGTGATCCGATTGGCTCTGCTGGACGAGGGTTTCCTCTCCGCCTGCTGAAGCATTAACTGTGATGGACTCGTCTCCTGAGTCTCAGCCTTAATGCGTCTTAATGCTCGCTGCAGGAAATGGGCTGGAAACTGGAAACTCTTCTGCTGTCAGCAGAGAGAAGAAGTCTCCCGACAGCAACTCTGCATTATATCGCGTATTATTTCACGCTCGTATAACCACCAAGTAACGACAATACGAGTTTATTCACAGCGACGGAGAACAGAATGACCACACCACTCGTTATTATTCACTTATTCTTGTTCACACTAGAGACAGAAAAGACAAAGAGCTGAAAAACATTCCAGTTCAGTTTCCCTCATTCACAAGTTTCCTGTGGACGTGAAACCCTCCGCGAGTTTGTTTCCTTCCTCTCCTGAATCTCTACAGCCTCTTCATCGCTTCATGTGTTCATGTGATGAAGGTTACAGCCTCTTCATCGCTTCATGTGTTCATGTGATGAAGGTTACAGCCTCTTCATCGCTTCATGTGTTCATGTGATGAAGGTTACAGCCTCCTCATCGCTTCATGTGTTCATGTGATGAAGGTTACAGCCTCCTCATGGCTTCATGTGTTGATAGGCTAACAGTTTCCCCCTGCTCCCAGTCTTTGTGCTAAGCTAGGCTAACAGTTTGGACCCTTTCTGTCTGAAACTTCTGTCGCTTTGCCTCCTTTTCCTTGATAGTATTGTTATGAATTGACCTCCCCCCCCTCCCTCAGCGATGACGACATCGTCTTCGAAGACTTCGCCCGGCAGCGGCTGATTGGTGCGAAGGACGACAAGGACGAAGACGAGGAGCCAGTGGACTCGCCCAAACTGGACGACAGATAGAGGCGCCGATGGCGCCGCCCCACCGCTGCTGCTGTTGTTTCGCTGCTGTTTGTAGTGTGGAGCTGACGGAGGTCACCTTTAGGTCAAACCACAGTCTGGACACCCTTTAAACACTCGGCGGTGCCGTGTTCGTGTTCTCGTTCATGTTCGTCTTCTCTCTGCGTCCTGCCGGGGTGTAAAAAGCTAGAATACCGAAGCAGCTCTCCACTCCTTCGCCGGCCGGCCGGAGACTTGAGCCGGCGGGCGCGGCAACGTACCGACGGCTGATAGCATGCCTCTAATGTCACTTTGTTGTACGTGTTTCCATTAGGGAGCGAGCAGGAGTAACGTTGTGTTGAGATTAGTTTTGATGTGTCGTATCAGAGGGTCTTCATAAACAACAGCACTGCCAGCCGGTTGATCTGGAACAATTCACCACTCGAGCCATGACGTGGACGTCAGCTGACGCAGGTTTTGTTGACGTCAGTCTGCGTGCGGACGAAGGATCATCTGCAGGACGTCCCGACCCGCCGAGAGGACCTGAACCTGTCAGAGAGAGCCACCAATCAGCTGAGAGGGACCGGTGGCCTAGTTTGCATGAAATACATTAATACTTTCTATGATTTAATTAATATCATGAATATCAAACCTTTCTAGAGGACGGCCCTGACTTTAAAGGAGCCATCAGTGTTTTATGTTCTCATGTTGGTCATTTTTCAAATCTTCATCAGTATTTAGAACAATTTCCTTCCATCAGGTCAGCTGCTGGTAAAGTAAAGTTTTGAGGAAAGTATTTGTATCAAAGCTGAAACTCGAGATCAAAACATTATTCAAACAATCAGAGTAGAAAACATCCTTCACAGAACCTGTAGCTGTGAATTCAGTCTCTCTCAAATCAGTTCTTTATTACCATAAAAAAACTAATTGCAGTTTTGACCCAAAATTGTCTCTTCACCAAGAACAGAGGAACTGTTTCACAGCCACCTCTCAAATGTGTGAGCGTCCTTGAACGCACCAACAGGAAGAGTTTTCCCAGCAGTCTCTGCTCTCATGTGCATCCCAACATGACGATAACACAACTTTGTCAAAAGTAAAATGTATTCTTTCTCTATAGAAAATAAAGTCAAATCAACGGCGGCGGTGAAGAAAAAACTGATGCCTGATTGGTTAAATGATCAGCAGGGATGTAAACAGGATGTGTTGATTAAATAAAGGTTGAAAAAAATCAAAAAACACCTGTATGGCCCTTTAATGAACATATTATTCACATGGGACTTAAGGAGATTAAAGCAGTGAACCGTGTGTGTGTGTGTGTGTGTGTGTGTGTGTGTAGAGATGAGGCGTGTCTCTACCTGACAAACTGAATGAATCTGTGTGTTTTCACTGTAACACGATGTGACAAGATAAAGCACCCAAGACATCTTTATTATTTTGGACATTATTTGAATTGGCTTTTATTTTGACAGGGCCAGGAGGAAACCTGTATATTCCACTGCATCTTTAATAAAAGGACGTTTGTGGCAACCTGTGTTTGTTTTGGCATCGTGATGTGTTCGATGTTAATGGGACAAAACAGTTGTCAGATCAGCCAAATCTAAACACACAACATAAACACAAGGTTGACCCAGATCTTTACTGAGTAAGAACAACCCGTCTGCGCCCTCTGGTGGACAAACAGAGACTGTTTCTACATGAGCTCAAACACTGATACTACAAATAGTAGTCTTCCTCCTCCTCCTCCTCCTCCTCATCTCAGAGGAAGTGTTGTACTTTTACTTCTCTACATTTATCTGACAGCTTTAGTTACTTTACAGATTCACATTTTAGTACAGATAATAGTACAACAGGCACAGGGGACATTTTACTGATTATACTCACAGACTTTTACTGAGGAACAGTTTCACTGCAGGACTTTTACTGTAACACAGTATTTACAGTGTGTATCAGAACTTTTACTGTAACAGTATTTACAGCGTGACTGCGTCTGACAGCATTTAACTTTTTTTGCAAGTATTACGGTAAAATACTCACCAATACTGTTTTTTTTTTAAAAAAAGTGATACCGCTGTGATTATTTTCATGTATAATTTATATGTATTATGATTGTCCTTTTCCAGCAGGAGAAACCTTCACCGTCATTATTTTCTTCTCTCTGAGTTTAAAAAGCCTAAAAAAGCCATTTCGAATTTCTTTGGTCCGAACCCCGTAGATGATGGGGTTGACTGTGGCTGGGAACAGGATGTACATGAGTCCCATGAAGGTGTTGACGTCCGTCAGGATGCAGATGTGCAGGTTGTGAGAGAGGAATGTGACGCTGCCCACCAGGTAGAAACACATCATGACCATCAGGTGAGTCCCACAGGTGTGAAACGCCTTCCAGCGGTCCTCGACGGCCGTCGCTGCTTGAGTGACGACGCTCAGGATCTTCATGTAGGAGAAGAAGATGGCTGGTATGTCCACGCCCACGAAGCAGACGATCACAGCGAGGCCCACCGCGCTGTTTTTCTCCGTGCTGTCACACGCCAGGCTGACCAGCGCCATGTGGTCGCAGTAGCAGTGCTGGATCGTGTTGGAGCCGCAGAACCGAAGCGAACCTGCCAAACTGACCAGTGTCGCCATGATGGAGCCGCTGCGGACCAAAGTGAAGAGCAGCAGCTTCGTGAACATGGAGAAGTTGATGATTTTGGCGTAGTGCAGCGGTTGGCAGATGGCCACGTAGCGGTCCAGCGCCATCGCCAGCAGCAACGTTGATTCCAACGAGGACAGGAAGTGAGTGAAGAACATCTGCGTCAAGCAGCCGGCCAACGAGATCTCGTCCCAGTCGAACAGGAGGCCGAGGAGCATGTTGGGAATGATGGCGGTCACCATGAGGACGTCGATGATGCAGAGCGTGCAGATGAGGAGGAACATGGGGCTGTGCAGACTCTCCACGCTGCGGATCACGTACACCAGCAGAGAGTTTCCCAGCAGCACCGACAGGTAGGAGATGGAGAACGGCAGCGCCAGCAGCCGCCGGTGTTTCTGCAGCTCAGGAAACCCTCTGAACACAAAGGTGGTGTGGGAGAAGTTCCTGCCCGGCCACGCCTCCAACATGACGCTGGCTCCACCTGAGCAAGAAAACAGTCCGATGAAAAGGTCACTGATGCTACAAAATGGAGCCCTTTAATCAGTGAATTTTATACTGCAATGCATTGAAGCCTAGTGCTGAAGTGTTTTAAAGTCACCATTCCCATCTACATTTAGAACTCAACCAATACATTGGCGTCAATGAGTTTTCATATGAGTATAATGTCCAAATATGGTGCCAGTCAGCATCAGTACACACAGCACTCATACCTCTGATTCCTTGTTTTTAAACTTTATTACCATAAATGGTCATTTTATCAAAGTAATGCATTTTAATTGAGATTTTAGGTGATTATTAATCGACTAGTTTATCAATTATGATATATTATAAGTATCATTAACCCATTTTATTACCACTTACTTACCACTAATATCCATCCATTCAGATAGTTTTGGTTTAATGTTGCTGTTGTTGGGCTCACCACACATTGCTGAGAAAACATAGGAGAAAATATGTTTTTGTGATTTGTAAATGCACACTGTACAGTATATCTATCTATCTATCTATCTATCTATCTATCTATGTTAGAACTTTGTTGAGAGAACAAACATAGTCCTGGACTTACATATGCATTCATATATTAACACAAACTAAACTAATAATGACCAGTATTTATAATGAAGGTAAGGTATAAAATAAGGCTTGTAAGGAAACGTATATAGGAAACATCATGTTCATTTTCAAAATACAGTATTGTAATAGTTTACTCTCATAGAGGCTCATAAAAAACAAATCAATAAGTATCCTTTCAGTTTCACAGCACTAGTTGCATCTGTTTTTTTAACATGAACTCATAAGTTCCAGTTTTTTCTACTTTGTCGTTTTGTTCAGCTACTTTTCGTTAAGCTACTTTCAGTTAAATTCAACACTTGCTGTAGATGTCTCACATTAAAAGCATGACAGGAAGTGAGGGATTACACCCTAGGAGATGCCGGAAGGCTTTTTATGTGAAACATCTTTGCAGGGAGTTGTTGTGTTTTGTTAAAAGAAGCTTTTAAATAAAAAAGAAACAATGGACTTAATTAGTGAATTAACACTGTATGATGAAATACACGTATAAAAATAGGATATAAAGGCCTGTCTCTAATAAAGGCCTGTTTGAAATAATCCAGATACTTTACTTAAGTAAATACTTAAATACCACAATGTGAAAATACAATCAATTACTCAAGTTCTGTAGTAAATTGTTTTAAGTATTGTCAGCAAAATATGCTTAAAGTATCATAAGTTCTGTATGTAAAATTATCTGCATTATCAGTAAAAAAAGTATAATATCTCAAAAAATGTAGTGCAGTAGAAGTATAAACTGTATAAAATGGAAATACTCACAGAACTTCAAGTAACTAAAGATTTGTACTTACACAGTACAGTAGATCTCTGCAGGTAAATAATTGAATATCTATATTATGTATTCTTTTGCTATGCAGAACATTATTCTCAAAAAATAAGTATGATAAAATTAATAAGCGTTTAACATCATACAGTATTGAAATTGTAAACATTAAAAAATAATGAGCCAGTTAGGTATCATGTCGGAAAATTCAAATTGAAATTTTAATTGTACAAATTTTTATCAGACAGAAACAACACAATTACAATCAATTATTGGATAATAAAAAGTGAACTTTCCTACCTGCTGAGGTTCATCAGCTGGACGAACTTGTGAAGAACTCTGTCGCTTCATCTTATACCTGAAGCTCAAACGTCCCACGGGCAGACAGATCCCAAATGCAGCAGCACTCTGATTGGCTGAAACCAGTTTGAACCAATTTATACGTCCCAGAGCCAATTAGAGGAGAAGCAGACGGACTAAAGATTCTCCAGAGTTTAATCAACCTGTTGACCTCATGTCCACTTTATTCTACATCTGTGATTCCAGATATCCTCGATGTTCGTCTTTGACTTGTTGTGAATGCTCCTTTTTTGTTGTTTCTGGGAGGTGTTTGAGGTGGGAAAGTTCACGTTATTCGTTTGACCTATTCTATATTTTAGAGCTGAAACGATTAGTCAGTTAATATTAGATTTAGTGTTCAAATAATTATTCCAAATATTTGTTGGTTCCAGTCCTTCATGGGAAGACTCTTCTTCTGTGACATTAAACTGACTGCTGGTCAGACAAAACAAGATGTCTGAAAATGCCAATGTGGGAAATTGTGATGCATATTTTTTCATTATTTTGGGACATTTTATAGATAGCAGCATTAATCAATGAATCGAGAAAACCATTAGCAGGTTAACCAATAGTGAAAAAGATTGTTTTTTCAGCTTTACTGTATTATCCTTAACAACACTCACTCCACTTCGTCTCGCTCAGCACCGCTTCCTCTTTTAATGTCATTATCTCATTGAAACTGAAACTCTTGCTGCAAATGATCTTGCTGTATGTGAACTGTCTGTTTCTGGACACCATGCTGATATTTTCTTTGCATCCCGTTCAATCAAACATCCCAGTCTGACATTATCTCCTCCTGCTTCAATATTGAAACAGTAAATCAGAAAAGGGAACATGTTTCCTCTGAGGTTTAAACTGTAAAATCTAATTATTCTGTAGCTTGGCCCTTCAGGAATCTCAGCCGGCAGTTTGTTGTCGTCGCTCCTTGAAGCTAATTGGCCCCAAGGTCAAAACAGTAGAGCTTAGTTTCCTCTGAGAAGGACGCTGGGATTAATTATCTGCTCTGCTTGATTAGTCTTTTCAGTCAGACTGGTGGGACTCAGAGCTGCGGCTGTAACGAGATTCTGTGACACATCGGACGACCCAGCTAAGGCCCTGCTGACGGCAGATCAGCTGTTGAATGTCACAGACCGTAGAAACAGTAACTTTTTTAAGAAATATTGTATTTTCCATTGTGTTCAAACACAAAGAGCGAACAGAATTAGTTCTTATTTGCTCCTCTTTCTGCTTAGTGGAACAAAAGGCCACAATGAGCTCCAACCTGTGGTAGAAGAAGTACTCCGGTCCTCTACTGCAGTGAAAGTACTAATACCACACCGTGTAAATACTCCACTACAAGTTAAAGTCCTGCATTCAAAACCCACTGAAGTAAAAGTCTTTGAGTATCATCAGCAAAGTAATGTCCTCCTGCTGCAGTGAAGAGTTCCTGTCAGTTTTTTATTATCTCTGATGTTTCTGGATTCAGAATCAGAATCAGAATCAGCTTTAATGGCCATGAATGCAAACACATAGAAGGAATTTGACTCTGGTTTTTGCGTTGCTCTCAATGTACCTGTAGTCATTTAATCCTGTGATGGAGGGTTTTTTGGGGACCGGGATGATGGTGGAGCGTTTGAAGCAGGACGGCACTTCACACAGCTCCAGGGATCGGTTGAAGATCTGAGTGAAGATGGGGCCCGCTGGTCAGCACAGACTTTCCTGATCTTCTGTCTGTGAAAGAGCAGACTTACATCCTCTATGCAGATCCTCAGTGCAGGTGGGGGTTCGACTGGGAGAGGTGAGGAGGTGGCCGGGAGTGGAGGTGGTTGTTTGATGTCAGAGTAGTTGGGGGATGTGAAAGTGGGCTGATTGAACCTGCAGTAGAACACATTGAGTTGATGATGGGGGGATGGTCTCCTGTAGTTGGTGAGGTCCTGCAGGCCTCTCCACACTGACGCAGGGTCTTTGTCTGAGAACCTGTTTTCCAACTTCTCAGTGTAGCTCCTCTGAACTCCCCTGATCTCCTTTGTAAGTGTGTTTCAGGCCTGGTTGTACAGGATCCTGTCTGCACTTCTGTAGGCCTCCTCCTTGGCCTGACGAAGCTGCCTGAGTTTTGCAGTAAACCAGGGTTTATTGTTGTTGTATGTGCAGAAGGTTTTAGTCGGCACACACGTCCTCACAAAAACTGATGTAAGATGTCACAGTGTCAGTGAGCTCATCCAGGTCTGTAGCAGCAGCCTCAAAGACTCTCCAATCAGTGCAGTCAAAGCAGGCCTGTCACTCAAGCTTTGCCTCGCTGGTCCATCTCTTCAGTCTTGACCACAGGCTTTACAGATTTTAGTTTCTGCCTGTAGGTCGGGAGAAGATGAACCAGACAATGATCATAGATTCCCAAAGCTGCACTGGGGGGCAGAGCGATAGATGTCCTTTTGTACAGTGTAGCAGTGGTCCAGTGTGTTTTTGTCCCTGGTGGGACACTTCATGTGCTGTCTGTATTTGGGCAGTTCTTTGCTGAGGTTTGCTCTGTTAAAGTCCCCAAGAACAATGAGCAGGGAGTCTGGGTGTTGGTGCTCCATGTTAGTTATCTGGTCAGCCAGGTGTTGTAAGGCCTCACTAACAGGCCTGAGGTGGGATGGAAACACCGACCAGAATGAATGAAAAAAAAAACCCCTGCGGTGAATAGAAAGGTTTGCAGTTTATGAAGAGAGTTTCTAGGTGAGGGCTGCATGCTTTCTTCAACACTGTGACATCTGTACACCAACCTTCGTTAATGTAGAAACAGATTCCGCCATCCCGTGTATTTCCCGTCTGCTCGGAGGAGTTGGAAGCTAAAGTCCGTGTTTGCTCTGTTGAGGAGCGGACATTTGCCAGATGGATTCCTGCTGCATTCATGTGTCTGTTGCATTTTACTGCGGTAGATGTTTAAGGTTGAGCTCATTTTAACTCCTTTATTTCCTGTTGGGTGGTTTAATCTGCAGCAATGCATCATGGTCTATAAGATCATCACGTGTTTGTAGCGTCGCCGTCCTGTGAGAACCTCGTATCTCTAAAGAGTCAACAGAAAAACAGCCTGTTTTCAGCTCTGTGATGATGCTTTTTCCAGCTGATCCCAGAGGGTTTGAAACTGTTTATTTAGCTTCAGAAGGAGAATTTTCTCAGCACATAAAGGAACTCTTCATCCTTCACTTCATCACAAACATTCACCATCAACACATGGAGATACGAGGTTTTTACTGCACAGGAAGTGGATGGAAACTGTGATCTGTAAAGGAACTTTACAGATAACTTTTGTCAGAATCTCATTTAGTCTGGCAAGATAGTCTTAGAACATACAGGAAGGCCCTCCGTAATGCCAGAGGAGCCTATTACTCCTCACTAATAGAGGAACACAAGAACAACCCCAGGTTTCTCTTCAGCACTGTAGCCAGGCTGACACAGAGTCAGAGCTCTGTTGAGCCATGTATTCCCAGAGCTCTCAGCAGTAATAACTTCATGAGCTTCTTTGATGATAAAATTCTAACTATTAGAGACAAAATTCATCATCTTGTGCTCTCAGCTAGTTCAGATACATCTTCAAGTACAGGAACCTCAGGAACCTCAGAAGCAGCTGTAGAACCAGATTTATATTTAGACAGTTTTTCTCCAATTGACCTTTACCAACTAACTTCAATGATTTTTTCATCTAAACCAACAACCTGCCTCTTAGACCCCATCCCAACCAGGCTGCTTAAAGAAGTTTTACCCTTAGTCAGCACTTCTTTACTAGACATGATCAATCTGTCTTTATTAACAGGCTATGTACCACAGTCCTTCAAAGTAGCTGTAATTAAACCTCTTCTTAAAAAGCCTACGCTTGATCCAGGGGATTCAGCCAATTATAGACCTATATCTAACCTTCCCATTCTCTCCAAAATCCTTGAGAAAGTGGTCGTTAATCAGTTATGTGACTTTCACACAACAATAGTTTATTTAAGGATTTTCAGTCAGGATTTAGGGAATTTCATAGCACAGAGACAGCACTGGTGAAAGTGACAAATGACCTTTTGATTGTGTCAGACAAAGGATTTGTCTCTGTTCTTGTTCTGTTGGATCTTAATGTCACTTTCGATACCACTGACCATCAGATCCTATTACAGAGACTGGAGCATTTGATTGGCATTAAAAGGACCCGCACTAAGCTGGTTTAAGTCTCATTTATCAGATAGATTTCAGTTTGTCCATGTAAATGATGAATTCTCCGTGCACACCAAAGTTAGTCACGGAGTTCCACAAGGTTCAGTGCTCGGACCACTTTTATTCACCTTGTATATGCTTCCTTTAGGCAATATTATCAGGAAACACTCCATAAACTTTCACTATTTCACAAGTATTTAGCAGGCTCTTAAATGAGGAGAGGGGGTCTGCCTCCAGAACCCAAACTGGGAGCTGGTTCCAAAAGGAGAGGACCTTGATAACTAAAGGCTCTGGCTCCTGTTCTACTTTTAGAGACTGTAGGAACCACAAGGAACCCTGTGTTCTGTGAGCGTAGTGCTCTAGTGGGGTAATACGGTACTATCAGCTCTTTAAGATATGATGGTGCCTGACCATTAAGAGCTTTGTAAGTGAGGAGGACGACTTTAAATTCTATTCTAGATTTCACAGGGAGCCAGTGCAGAGAAGCTCATATTGCAGAAATATGTTCCCTTTTGCTAGTAAATATCAGTACACGTGCAGCCGCATTCTGGATCAACTGGAGAGTCTTTAGAGACTTATCGGGGCAGCCTGATAATAAGGAATTACAATAATCCAACCTAGAAGTAACAAATGCATGGACTAGTCTTTCTGCATCTTTTTGAGACAGGATGTGCCTGATTTTTATAATTTTATGTAGATGGAAGAAGGCAGTCCTTGAAGTCTCTAAAAGTAGAACAGGATCCAGATCCTTCAGTTATCAAGCTCCTCTCCTGTGGAACCAGCTCCCAGTCTGGCTTCTGGAGGCAGACCCCCTCTCCTCATTTAAGAGTCTGCTTCAAATGTTCCTCTTTGATAAAGCTTATAGTTAGGGCTGGCTCAGGTGAGCCCTGAACCATCCCTTAGTTATGCTGCTATAGGCTTAGACTGCCGGGGGATTTTTTAGTGCCTTTTGGCACTATGTAAATAAAATTGACTTAACTATATGCATATTGTCTTGTTACTGAGGAACAGTGAACAAAAGGTTTGTTTAATTCTGTTGTAGACTACTCACAAAGGCACAATACAAGGCTGTAAATATCTTGTCTACATAATGCTGAGGGTTTCTCGTCATTGTTGTCTTTAGGGTGTGCCTCTGTCGTCCTCAACCAGAGGCTGCGGTTGCATCTGTCCCCACCTTGCCCCTCCACCTGTTCTTTGTGCCTCATGGCCTGCTCTTAGGGCTTCACTTGATGTGTGGGTGCGTATGGTCCTGTATGTTGCCACCAGACCTGGGCCCCAGTGCAGTTTGGCTGCCTCGCAATTGCTATCCGCTGTGTGCCTCTGGGTACCTTGGTAGTTTTCTCTCTCCTCCGGAAGAAAGGTAGGGGTTCAGTGTAGTGCTAATGGGAGTAGTCGGATCGTAGTGTCACATTGCAATTGCAAGGAGTTTATTATTTCAAATGCATTTTGAGAAGACTATGATTATACAAAAAGTATAACTGTGTTACACGCCATTGCCAACTCTACCCACATTTGGTGGGTGGGGGGGGTACTAATGTCAAAAAACTCATCCACCCTTTGAGCTCTGCAGTTGCAGAGCTTAGTAATTACCTGACTGATCTCTACCAAGGAGCTGGGTAAGGCTTCACCTGAGTCCTCCTAACAGTGGATACATCAGTCTGGTTCTGAAGTTCACCAAAGAGCTCCTTCCACCATCCCGCAACATGAATGAAGTACAGCAGTTCCCTGGCCTCCTTCTCCATGGCGTCCCTGAAGTCAGCCTCTTTCACTGCTGGTGTCCACCAGGGTCTCAGATTAGCACCACAAAAAGTATGTACCAATGACATTGTGACCTTAATTTCAAGCAGCCACCACCATAATGGAGGCTTTATTTATATTAGAATTTAGCAGATATCTTTTGTTTTCCTCATGGAAATGGGTTTCCATATAATGCAGAGATTTGACATTACAGATTTTTAATTGCTTCTTAAGAATAATTCACAGTTTGGACAAAGCGTCGACACGTCAGTGTCTTCAGGATGTGCTGTCGGATCTCAGTGGTTCTGATGCCGTAGAGGATTGGGTTAAAACAGCTCGGGAACAGTAAGTACATGGTGCTGGTGAATACACGAATGGCTGCAGGAAGACCATTTCTGATGCGATATGACAGGAAAGCAACAAGTGCGATGGTCAGGCTGACTATGATCACCACGATGTGGGTGATGCAGGTGTGAAGAGCTTTGGCCCCTGACCTGCCGGACTTTAGCACAGAGCTGAATATCAGCACATAAGAGGTAGCAACAAAGATGAAATCGGCCACTGGGATGAGGAACACAGTCAGTAACCCGACCAGGTTGTTGACGGCAGTACTTCCACAGGCCAGCTCCACCAAGGCCATGTGCTCACAGAAACAGTGGTTGATCACATTTGCAGCGCAGAATGACAATGTTCCTGCCAAACTCACAAACAGTGTGACCATAAGGAAATTTCTGATCAGATGTGGGATCATAAACTTGAGAAATTTTGGTAAAGCCATGTGTTCATGGTAGGAAAGTGGCGTACAGATAGCAAAGTAGCGGTCCAGTGCCATCCATACCAGCAACGTAGACTGAAAAGTTCCTACAAAGTGAATGAGGTGCATCTGAACCAGGCAGCCAATCAGAGAGATCCCCCTCCAGTCAAACAGGAAGCTCAGCAGCATGTTGGGGACGAAGAACAGCGGGAGGCTCAGGTCCACAGCAGCCATGCCGGCGATGAGGAGGCACATCGGTGAGTGGAGGCTTCTCTGTGAAACAATGACGTACAGCAGCAGGGAGTTGGCTGACAGCGACACAACGAACATGATGAAGAAAGGGATGAAGAGGACGGGCCTCAGTGCTCCGAGTTCATTGAAGCCGTTGAGAATGAAGTGTTTGTGTGAGGAGACGTTCTCCATCCTCCCCTCCTCATAAAACCTCCTCGTTCAGAGTTTTAGTTCGATCAGCCTGAAAACAGAGAGACCAAATGATCTGAGATATAACTTCCACACAACAAGTGTGTTTCTGTAAGATGCCTCATAGTTGTACAAAATAACTTTAGAAATGATCGTCTTGTTAAAAAAAGAGAACAAGTCCACTCTGATTAACATGTGTCTAAATAATACCAGCCAGTCTAATTTATTATGTCCATTTCATTTATAAACCTCAAAATTCTCCTCAGATGACTTTACAATCTGTGCAACATTCAACTATTCAGATGATGAAAACATGCAATTAAAGTCGTGTTTGCAGAGCAAAGGTTGAACCAGTCATAGAATTACAACAGGGAGAAACAATGATAAGATTAAGTAAATAAAGTACAAACAATATAATGTTAAAACCTAATGAGTCGAATTGTTCCTAATAGACTGAGGTTTTGTATCCACAATGTTTGGAAAGACAGTGGGAAAAAGAACATTACGATCAGTTCATAATCAGAGACTGCAGATTATTTTCATGTAAAATTCAATGTATGTTATTATATGTAAATATAACTGTAACATAACAACAGAGGCATAGCTTATTGGCCTTTTGAAACACAGCAACATTTACCACATTTCTTAATATTTAACAGTAAATATGTCTTCAGGTTGCATGGGAGCTGTGAAAGGGCTCAACAGCACATATGTCAGGAGAAAAACAACACATTAATACCATGAAACATTTAGGCAAACAATGCACGTTTGTCTTATTGTAATAGTATATATCCAGAATATTTCCAGATTCTCAACTGGTGTCACCACAGTGTTTTCCTCCTTATTTTTGTTAGTCAAACTACAGAACTATAGCTAATGCTGTGCAGTTTGAACAGTAGTAAACTTATTGTTTCAGCTTACATTTGGGCCAAACCAAGGCTTGCAAAATATAGTCAGTCCTAAAAAGTCATTTTAAAAGCCTTTAAAAAGCTCTCTGTTGCAGCAAGTAAAAACAAAGTCTTTACCAATCTTGAGATGTACTGTGAATTAATGACGTGATCTTATAACAAAATGAGGTCAATCATTGGACTTACCAAGAAAAAACACACACAAAAAATAACAGCAACATTTACCACATTTCTTAAAATTTAACAGTAAATATGTCTTCAGGTTGCATGGGAACTGTGAAAGGCCTCAGCAGCACATATGTCAGGAGAAAAACAACACATTAATACCATGAAACATTTAGGCAAACAAACCTCACAAACAGCAGAGCTGGCTCATGTCTCCTCAGGGTCTTTGGTTTGACACCGAAGAGAGAGCTGATCAGATCACTGGAATCAAAATCATAATCTCCCTTCCCTGTCTGATTGTTTCTCCGGTTTGAACTTGAGGAGTTAAACTGAAGAGCTGCAGAGGGTTCAGACCTGTACCAAAGAAATCTGCTGGTTTTTTGTCAGTAAACAAGTCACGTCTGCAGATTGATGATGTCAGCTGATGACTGTCCTCCATCCACCTGTCCACGCTGAACGCTGACTCAGCACTTTAATACACTCTGTTTGATGCTGCCATTGGCTGCAGAGACAACGTGGTCAACAGTGTCATACAATCAAATAAAGAAACAAATTATGGAAAACTTTTGCTTTTAAAGCACAAAAAACAAATGAAAAAGTTCTTCCCAGTAAGGTAAAAAGTCAAATCATAACAGAAGTTCTCTCAGGACTCTTTCCACACAGAGCAGGTCCAGACCGACTCTTTAAATATTATTTACAGACCCAACAGTTCCACCATGAGCAGCACTTGGCGACAGTGGAAGGAAAAACTCCCTTTATCAGGTAGAAACCTGGAGCACAAGAACAGAACGGAGCCTGAATGGCTGATCGGAAAAAAAATCAGATTTGTAATTTGTTCACTCAAACTGACAATTCATGGTTAAATGAACTGAATTACTCTTAAACCTCAAAGACCCTGAGGAGAGAGGAGCCTGCGCCACTTTTTGTGGGGTTTGTTTGCCCAAATGTTTCATGGTGATGATGCCGTGTTTTTGACATATATGTGCTGTTCAGAGTTCCCATTTGGCCTGAAGACATATTTACTGTTAAATGTTAGGAAATGTGGTAAATGTTGCTGTGTTTCTGCATGATTTCATGCAAGTCAAGTCAGGTTCATTTATATAGCTGAAAATCACAAATGTTCCTCGGAGGTCTTTACAAACTGTACAACATTCGACATCCTCAATCCTTAGACCCTGGATTAAGATTAGGAACAACTCAGCCTTTTTTCCTGTTAAAGTGCCACAGGAAGCACAAGAGAGGAGATGTGGTCTCCACAGAGAAGACAGCTGGACTTACAATATAGAGAAAAACAATGACAATGTCAGGTAAATAATGATGATAACTGAAAGAGTGTCGGGTAGAATATAAAAGTGCTTTAAGTTATAAATGTGGCTCAGAGAAGACAGGATGTGGCCCCACAAAACACCTGGGCCTGGTAACATCACTAAAAGATACTGATAGGCCTTAAATGACAGAGTCTTTTTGTCCCAGTACACCTATTGGTTTTCTGCCGAATATATGCAGAATCTTGGCAGGTGTAACCATTGTCTTGCTATTTAATTTTATTAGTCAAACTACACAACTATGCTGTGTAGTTTGAGCAGTAGTAAGCTAATTGTTTCAGTTGACATTTGGACCAAATAAAGGCTTGCCAGACAAATATTTGGCTGAAAATTCCTTAAGTTTGTGTTGAAAATAGGACAGGTTTCAACACATTACTGTGACTGTTTTACCCTTTTTATTATATATATAATATTTTTTGGACTCAGTTATAGACAAGATAATTGGGGAAATAATAAATGTGATTTCCTAAACAAGAAAAAAATAGACCCTCAAAGGCCAATCAGCTATGAAAATGAGCAGAGACGACGTCCACGTCTCTCTTCCCCTTTCAGCCCAACTGGGTGGAGGCAGATGTCCTCCACCCAGAGCCTGGTTCTGCTCCAGGTTTCTACCTGTTAAAGGGAGTTTTTCCTTCCACGTCACCAAGTGCTGCTCATGGTGGAACTGTTGGGTCTCTAATAATATTTAAAGAGTCGGTCTGGACCTGCTCTGTGTGGAAAGAGTCCTGAGAGAACTTCTGCTATGATTTGTGGCTATACAAATAAAATGGACTTCACCACCAAGTTTCTTTCTAAAACAAAAAAAATGGTGGTCAGTCGTTTTACTCTCAGTGGAAAATGCAGTATTTTAAGACAGTTCCAGCCTTAAGATGCATTTTCAAGCGAGAAATGAAGACATCAGGAATTAATTAAAAGATTCAGGCAATAGAATGAGATAATTTAACTTGTTTCCAGTTCTGCTTTGCTGATGTTTTCTTGAAATGTCACCAAAATATATGACAAATTAGAACATGTCTAAAGGGAAACTCACTCCCCTTTCTGATTCTTTCTCTGGTTTGAACTTGAACAGTTTAACTGAAGAGCTGCCGAGAGTTCAGCTCTGTACAAACGAAATCAGCAGTTTTTACTTGTTGGTGTTGTGAAGTTTGTCAGTAAATGTGTCCTGTCTGCAGGTTGATGATGTCAGCTGCTGACAGTCCTTCATCCAGGAAGAAATGTAATCATCACTCCCCAGTATTTCATGTAAACATGTTTGCGGGGAGTGATGAGGTCGGAGCCTAGACGCCAAACTCTAACTATGTCTACTGTTGTTATAAACAGTTCAAACGTGAGTTGTCTGACTGAACTATCATTTCATGCTATATTCACACTGGTTGGTGTGTAGATGTAGATCGCAGCAGCAGTCATGTTTTAAGAATTTAGTCATACATTTCTGACACTGTCAGACACAGGCTGTCTTTGGCCCAAAGCGGTAAATTAGCTGTCAGTGGACCTATGTCACAGTGCAATCTGGGACCATATTGTATTTTGGATTGATGACCACTTTAGTCTGGGATGGACCAAATTCCATGAGGGCTGTGGGGCCTTTAATTGACAAAGATGCTCCTGGAGTCAACCACCACCAAATGTCATTTTCTCTACTGGATCAGTTTAAGAAGTACCAGGTACACATACATACAATCCCCCAGACATGTGCAATTCATTGCGGTCGCCTCTCTCAAGCCCACACAGAGGCTTTAATATCAGTGCTTATGCTTCACCTGAAAGTTTTTTAGTGCCTGTAGCTTTTGTTTAGACCGCCAGTGCAAAAACGTATTTTTGTCAGAAAGAGGCTCCCACTGTCAATATGGCCGACTTAATTAGAGAAAAGTAAAAAAACAGGCAATGCAAAGGTTGCAGGCAAAGTGAACCAAAAAAGTAAGGTGTGGGAAAGATGCATAAAGTTGGCAGTTTGCAGGTCGGGGTGGTTGATTATTTTTTGTAGGTTGGGTGGTGTGAATCGGCTCTCATAATGGGTCAGGTTGGGTATTGAACCACCCTGACCCACGTATCACTAAAAACCAGCCACCCGTCAGTCCCCAGCTCACATCTGGAAGACTCCTGGCGGTGCCTGGGATCACCCAGAGACCTTTTGGTCACTGGTCGGCCTTTTACCTTGAGGTTATCCTGCCTCCCCAAGAAGGCAGCTCAGTCATAATCTTATTAGTCAGAAATAAAGTGCTGAATGTCAAAGGTTCAACCTGCCTCAGGAGCTGAAGATCCAGTTCTACACTACAATCAGCCATCAATCTGTTCTCTGCACATCCATCACTGATCTGCCACCAAACAGGACAGGAACAGACTACACTGGAGAGTAAGGACTGCAGAGAAAATCATTGGTGTCAACTGGCACTCCATTCAGGGCTTATACATGTCCAGAATCAGGAGACATCACTGCAGATCTTCCACACCCTGGATACAACCTGTTCCAACTCCTCCCCTCTGGTAGGTTCTACAGAGCAGATTCTGATTCTAAAGGTGTCCTGGTTTTTGCAGTCAGAACCCATCAGCTCTGAACTTCCCAGCCTGAAGATCCGAGGCTGTGGAATCAGTGACATCTTTTAAACCCCTTTCTTAAAACATGTCACTACAATGACCAGGAACAGAGGGGTAGGACCCAAATGCAGACAGAAGAGGCTGTTAGGAATGGTTTAGTCAGTTTAATGAACAAAAAGAGGTACTAAAGCTTACTGGATGGTGAGGCAGATTGAAAATCTAACACCCAAGGCAACATCCAGAGCAGGCAAGTGATGGAACAGGTCCCACAGAAAAACAGAAGCATGGCTACATGACACAAACAATGAGCAACAATGAGCTGCAGGTGAGGAGTGGGTGGACTAAACCAGGTAAGCGCAGGGCTGATGAGAGAAGTGGGAACAGGTGTGTAGATTTAGGATTTTGTTAGGCTCCCCATTAGCTGAAGCAAAGCTACTCTTCCTGGGGTCCACACAAAACATAAAAGCATGAAAACAGAGAAGATACTAACAAGACAACCAAACAACGTATATAAATATAAATAAATAAATAAATCAACAAACCCCTATACAACACACACCTATACCTATTCACAAGCACTAAATTCATAAGCACTAAGTAAACATCCAAAATGGAATCTTACAACATTTGAATGCATACATTTTTTTTAAACGATGTGGTCAGAGGCGTAGCGCTATTAGCTGTTGCTTCCCTAGTTTTTAACCTTTGCTTTAGTGTGTGCTTTAGTAATCTGAGCTGGGAGTATGTTCTATGCAACCATGGCTCAATACAATACTGTGAATAGCTTTGATTGTGTTCTAGATTTAGGAACTGTGTAGAGACCTCTGGTGGTATGTCTTGTGAGGTAGGTGTGTATGTTAGAGCTGAGTGTGAGTTGATTGTAGAGGCAATTAAGAATTTTCGATACATTAAGGTTCCTTACAAAGACAAGGAGTGATGCTGTCAGCCTCTCAACTTTTTAACCAGGAGAGATTTACCTGCATGTTATTTACATTAGACCTTAGCGTGCGTCGAAGGGCAAGACGAGCTGCTTTGTTCTGAGCCAGTTGCAGTTTTCCTAGATCCTTCTTAGCGGCACCTGACCATATCATGGGGTGTGCATAGTCTGTGTGGTGTTAGAAAAGCAGAACACCTATTTATAACAGAAACATTTCTCCCCATCTTTGCAACAAGAGAAGCTATATGCCTTGTCCACCACAGTTTACAATCTAAAATAACACCCAGAAGCTTTTTTCTTCCACTTCCTCAACAGCTACAATTTTAGTATCAGATTCAGCTGGGGTCTAGAGCACAACGAGTGATTTGTACCAAATACAATGCTCTTAGTCTTTGATATATTTAAGGCTAGTTTATTGCTAGGAACCCCTTCTAGTACTGTCTGTAACTCTTTATTGAGGGGTTGCAGTGATTTCCTAAAGTCTGGGTGCACACATGTATATTGTTGTATCATCCGCATACATATACACACAGGCTTTTTTAATAGCAAGTGGAAGATTGTAAGAAAAAACTGAAAAAGTAAAGGGCCAAGCAGACTTCCCTGTGGAATTCCGGACTATTTGTATAACATCTGAAAAGCTTCCATTGAAGAAAATTGTGTTCTACTGGATGAGTAGCTTTCCATCCATGATAAGGCAGATGGAGCAAAACCATAACGCATTATTTTTTTTCAATAATTTATGATAATCCACATCAAAGGCAGCACTGAATCTAACATTACTGCTCCTATGATATTCTTTTTTTTTCAATTAGTTTTCAGTCAATTGTGTCATTTGTGTAAGCTGTCACGGCGCAGCTGTGATCCCTGTGTACATGTTTTTGTTTTTCCTCATGTTCCCTGCATTTCCATGTTTTCCATGCACACCTGTTTTGTATCTAGATCTCGTTTGCACAGCCTTTGTGTTTCCCTCCTTCTCCTGCTGCCTGCCTGCCGATTCCAGCTGTGTCTTGTCCCTGGGTTTCCTTTGTTCTCTGTCTGGTCCTTGTCGTTGGTGTGGCGTGTTTTTCATGACGTTTGTGTCGTTCCTGTTGTTTCTGTCATGTCCTGACTCCCTTTTTTGTGTAGATTTCATAAGTTTTTCTGTCGTTTTTTTGACCTTTTTGAAGTTTGTGTCTGCGATTGGGTCCTTTCCTTGCCCGAACCGTGACAAGCGATGTGCATGTTGAGTGACCTTCCCTGTAAGCGTGCTGGTTTTCACGTGTCAAATTGTTAACAGAGAACTAGCATTGTATGTTCATGTGGTTGAATACAATTTTTTGAATAGGGGACAAATCTGTTAAAGCCAGTAAAGGCAGTCTGAGCATTCTTGGGTAATGGAATGACTTTAGCTTCACTCCAGGTTTGGGGACAAACATTACTCTTAACGCTCAAATTAAGGATTTGGCAAGTAAGAGCTGCGATATGGTTCGGTACCATCATCAGTAGTATCCCATATAGGTTTTCAAAACCTATTGGTTTCTCATTATTGATTGACAGCAATCATTTTTCCTCATCTTCTATAATAACCTTACACAGTTCAAACGTACAATTCTTACTTTTCATTATTTGATCTTTTATATGTAGATATGATGGCTCACTTGATTTTGGTAATTCTTTCCTCAGTTTACAAACTGTGCATAAAATGATCATTAAAATAATGGCCAATGTCTCAGTAATGAAAGTCACTTCTGATTCAATGAAAGATGGAGTTGAGTTACTCTTTCTGCCCATTGTATCATTTAGGGTACTCAGCTTTTTTCAATCATGCTTCATATTATTTATCTTAGTTTCATAATAGATTCTTTTCTTTTTTCGTTTCAGTTTAGTCGCAATGTTCCTTATTTTACAATATGTCTGCCATCGGATGTCAGCCAGACATATTTGCAGCTACTTTTGCTTCATCTCTTTCAACCCACGGTGCACTAACAATTCTAACAGTCAGTTTCCTGACAGGTCCATGCCTATCAATAACTGGAAGCTATTTTATGAATTAATCAAGTGCAGCATCTGGGTCCCTATAACTTTATTCATTATCTTAATGCCGCTCCTGAAGGAGATCTCTGTTCAGCAGCAGTACTTCAAGGAGAGGCCGTGGGTGAGTCATTTCATTCCCCACTTGGATGGTGGGGGGAAGTTGGAATCAACTCTTTTGTCTCCCCTGTAGTCTCCCAGCTTGCTGTGCTACCGTCTCTCAGCCAGCATCCCAGCCGCATCCAGCCCCTAACCCATTACTGGGAACCTGCCTGGCCCTGGGAGGTCCTCGAAGCCGCCAGGCGAGCAGGTTTCGGGGAAGGAGACCCAGAGCCTGTTCGGTTGTTCTGGCCTATGCGTCGGCCAGGATGCCCGACGCCTCACCTGTATCGGCGTAACAACAAAAAAAGAATGCTTTGAGGGTTGAATTGATGGATGGGGATAAGTATCCTGCATGGAGAGTTTGGATGCAACAGTTGAGGAAGACTGCTGTGAAGGGTAAGCGTTTTGAAGCAAGCTGAGTTTCTGCCTTACGTAGACCTGATTAAATTGTTGACCTGGGGTGAGAAATTTAAGAGGCTGGAGCTCCAGAAAGCAGTTTGATAAGGAAGTTGATAATGCTGAGGTACACTTGGATGATGGATGTTCTATGAGAACTGAGTGGGTGTAAGTGATGAAGCTGGTTAATGATATGTCAATGGAAGGAAATGGTAGGCTGTGCGCGGCATGGAAGGTTTTGAAACTGCACCATTCCAAATAGTACAATGACAAGGTTTTAGCAAGACTATTTATGATCGCTTGTTTCGATGCAGTGACCAGGTGGAGAAGCTTGGGACAGATGAGGATCCGAGTCTGGTGCTAAGGATTTGAATTTCTGAAATGAAAAATGGGAAAAGGAGTCAGGGATGGAGTTTTGGGAACATGGAACGTGGTAGGCACAGATGATAAATTAGTGTTGGGCCCTTTATTAACGATGTCAACAGTTGTGTGGTTGTCTGTATGGAAAAATAACCTTTTTCAAGCACTCATGCCCCCAAAGAAAGGTGGCTATGATTATGGGTTACAGCTCGTAGAGGGTGGACTGCCTGGGGGCAAGGCAGAAGCGCAGAGCAGCTTGGGACGATTGCCTAGGTGCTAATGGAGCTGCTTAGGAGGACGGGCAGGAGGATGACTTGACGTGCAGATCACTCTCGAAGCTTGGGGTTGGTTTGGATTGGAGAGTGGAGTCCAGAGGCAGGAGGTCTGGGAGATCTGGCTGGAGGGCAAAGCAGAGATCCATCAGCAGGAGTACTGGGCACGATTGTAGTGCTGGGGTATCCGGGTATCATGAACGGAGACCGCCAGCGACTGGAGGCCCAAACGGTCCAGCTGGAGTTCCAGACAGGCAGCCAATGGCCGAAGATCTTGCCGAGCATCGACGGGGACAGCCGAGCACTCGTGGTCGTTGGGCAGCTGAGGAAAATCCTGACAGACTCACCTTCATCCATACCTCGATCCAGCTGTCCCTGCTGAACACTGACTCAGCATTTTAATAACCTCAATCTGACACTGCCATTGTCATGTGTCAGTGTCATACAATGAAAAACAAGAAACTAAATATGTAAACCGGAATATATAATGAAAAATAGAGATATTTCCAGTAATGTAAGGACAGAACGGAGCTTGAATGACTGAACGGCAAAATTGTTGCTAATTTGTGTGCGCAGAATTGTGATTTGTTGACTCAAACTGACAATTGGTGCCTTTAATTTTCTAAATATATCTGAGATCATTTCATAAATTCTCTTAAACTAATGTGGAAAAGTTATTGTAGCAGTAGGATCTAAATATACAGGAGTTTGTTGCTACTGCAGTCAGTTAGTGAGGAGCACCCACAGTGTTATTGGCAGACTAGCAGTTGTGTTATAGTGTTGACATGCCCTCAAATTACTGAAATAATTCCCCCCAACATTCTGCTAGTAATATAATTATATATATAATTTATATAATTTAATTCCTTTTGTTCTCAGACCACTGTTACTCACGCTTCAGTGTTTATGATGGCAGTATGGACAGCTATGGGAGAGTGTTGTTATGGGTAAAAAATGGCTAAAAGTGTCACGGTTGTCAGAGTGTGGGGAAAAAGGAATAGGACCAAATTGCAGCTGAAAGAGGTAGAACTGATGCAGTTGAATGATTTATTGTAGCAAGGGTATACGAGGATTTACAAACAGGTGCGGGCAGGTACTGATCCAGGTTATGGTAAGGGAAACAGAAGCTCAAAAGCAGTGAAACAAGACAAGAAAGCAACTTGGACCATCTGGCAAGGGAACAATGGAAGTGGACCAGTATATGTAGTGAGAAATTCATGGAAATGGGCTTTCATATAATGCAGACATTTTACATTACTGATTTATAATAGTTTCTTAGGAATGGGGCACAGCCTGGACAAAGCGACAGCACATCATCTTCAGGATTTGCTGTCGGATCTCGGTGGTTCTGATGCCGTAAATGATCGGGTTAAAACAGCACTGGAACAGCATGTACATGTTGCTAAGGAAAACCCGAATGGATGCAGGAAGTCTATTTCTGGTCCGATATGACAGGAAAGCAACAAGTGCGATGGTCAGGCTGACTATGATCACCACGATGTGGGTGATGCAGGTGTGAAGAGCTTTGGCCCCTGACCTGCCGGACTTTAGCACAGAGCTGAATATCAGCACATAAGAGGTAGTAACAAAGATGAAATCGACCACAAGGATGAGAAAAGCAGTGACCAACCCCAACAGACTGTTGACGGCAGTACTTCCACAGGCCAGCTCCACCAAGGCCATGTGCTCACAGAAACAGTGGTTGATCACATTTGCAGCGCAGAATGACAATGTTCCTGCCAAACTCACAAACAGTGTGACCATAAGGAAATTTCTGATCAGATGTGGGATCATAAACTTGAGAAATTTTGGTAAAGCCATGTGTTCATGGTAGGAAAGTGGCGTACAGATAGCAAAGTAGCGGTCCAGTGCCATCCATACCAGCAACGTAGACTGAAAAGTTCCTACAAAGTGAATGAGGTGCATCTGAACCAGGCAGCCAATCAGAGAGATCCCCCTCCAGTCAAACAGGAAGCTCAGCAGCATGTTGGGGACGAAGAACAGCGGGAGGCTCAGGTCCACAGCAGCCATGCCGGCGATGAGGAGGCACATCGGTGAGTGGAGGCTTCTCTGTGAAACAATGACGTACAGCAGCAGGGAGTTGGCTGACAGCGACACAACGAACATGATGAAGAAAGGGATGAAGAGGACGGGCCTCAGCGCTCCGAGTTCATTGAAGCCGTTGAGAATGAAGTGTTTGTGTGAGGAGACGTTCTCCATCCTCCCCTCCTCATAAAACCTCCTCGTTCAGAGTTTTAGTTCGATCAGCCTGAAAACAGAGAGACCAAATGATCTGAGATATAACTTCCACACAACAAGTGTGTTTCTGTAAGATGCCTCATAGTTGTACAAAATAACTTTAGAAATGATCGTCTTGTTAAAAAAAGAGAACAAGTCCACTCTGATTAACATGTGTCTAAATAATACCAGCCAATCTAATTTATTATGTCCATTTCATTTATAAACCTCAAAATTCTCCTCAGATGACTTTACAATCTGTGCAACATTCAACTATTCAGATGATGAAAACATGCAATTAAAGTCGTGTTTGCAGAGCAAAGGTTGAACCAGTCATAGAATTACAACAGGGAGAAACAATGATAAGATTAAGTAAATAAAGTACAAACAATATAATGTTAAAACCTAATGAGTCGAATTGTTCCTAATAGACTGAGGTTTTGTATCCACAATGTTTGGAAAGACAGTGGGAAAAAGAACATTACGATCAGTTCATAATCAGAGACTGCAGATTATTTTCATGTAAAATTCAATGTATGTTATTATATGTAAATATAACTGTAACATAACAACAGAGGCATAGCTTATTGGCCTTTTGAAACACAGCAACATTTACCACATTTCTTAAAATTTAACAGTAAATATGTCTTCAGGTTGCATGGGAGCTGTGAAAGGGCTCAACAGCACATATGTCAGGAGAAAAACAACACATTAATACCATGAAACATTTAGGCAAACAAACCTCACAAACAGCAGAGCTGGCTCATGTCTCCTCAGGGTCTTTGGTTTGACACCGAAGAGAGAGCTGATCAGATCACTGGAATCAAAATCATAATCTCCCTTCCCTGTCTGATTGTTTCTCCGGTTTGAACTTGAGGAGTTAAACTGAAGAGCTGCAGAGGGTTCAGACCTGTACCAAAGAAATCTGCTGGTTTTTTGTCAGTAAACAAGTCACGTCTGCAGATTGATGATGTCAGCTGATGACTGTCCTCCATCCACCTGTCCACGCTGAACGCTGACTCAGCACTTTAATACACTCTGTTTGATGCTGCCATTGGCTGCAGAGACAACGTGGTCAACAGTGTCATACAATCAAATAAAGAAACAAATTATGGAAAACTTTTGCTTTTAAAGCACAAAAAACAAATGAAAAAGTTCTTCCCAGTAAGGTAAAAAGTCAAATCATAACAGAAGTTCTCTCAGGACTCTTTCCACACAGAGCAGGTCCAGACCGACTCTTTAAATATTATTTACAGACCCAACAGTTCCACCATGAGCAGCACTTGGCGACAGTGGAAGGAAAAACTCTTTATCAGGTAGAAACCTGGAGCACAAGAACAGAACGGAGCCTGAATGGCTGATCGGAAAAAAAATCAGATTTGTAATTTGTTCACTCAAACTGACAATTCATGGTTAAATGAACTGAATTACTCTTAAACCTCAAAGACCCTGAGGAGAGAGGAGCCTGCGCCACTTTTTGTGGGGTTTGTTTGCCCAAATGTTTCATGGTGATGATGCCGTGTTTTTGACATATATGTGCTGTTCAGAGTTCCCATTTGGCCTGAAGACATATTTACTGTTAAATGTTAGGAAATGTGGTAAATGTTGCTGTGTTTCTGCATGATTTCATGCAAGTCAAGTCAGGTTCATTTATATAACTGAAAATCACAAATGTTCCTCGGAGGTCTTTACAAACTGTACAACATTCGACATCCTCAATCCTTAGACCCTGGATTAAGATTAGGAACAACTCGGCCTTTTTTCCTGTTAAAGTGCCACAGGAAGCACAAGAGAGGAGATGTGGTCTCCACAGAGAAGACAGCTGGACTTACAATATAGAGAAAAACAATGACAATGTCAGGTAAATAATGATGATAACTGAAAGAGTGTCGGGTAGAATATAAAAGTGCTTTAAGTTATAAATGTGGCTCAGAGAAGACAGGATGTGGCCCCACAAAACACTTGGGCCTGGTAACATCACTAAAAGATACTGATAGGCCTTAAATGACAGAGTCTTTTTGTCCCAGTACACCTATTGGTTTTCTGCCGAATATATGCAGAATCTTGGCAGGTGTAACCATTGTCTTGCTATTTAATTTTATTAGTCAAACTACACAACTATGCTGTGTAGTTTGAGCAGTAGTAAGCTAATTGTTTCAGTTGACATTTGGGCCAAATAAAGGCTTGCCAGACAAATATTTGGCTGAAAATTCCTTAAGTTTGTGTTGAAAATAGGACAGGTTTCAACAAATTACTGTGACTGTTTTACCCTTTTTATTATATATATAATATTTTTTGGACTCAGTTATAGACAAGATAATTGGGGAAATAATAAATGTGATTTCCTAAACAAGAAAAAAATAGATCCTCAAAGGCCAATCAGCTATGAAAATGAGCAGAGACGACGTCCACGTCTCTCTTCCCCTTTCAGCCCAACTGGGTGGAGGCAGATGTCCTCCACCCAGAGCCTGGTTCTGCTCCAGGTTTCTACCTGTTAAAGGGAGTTTTTCCTTCCACGTCACCAAGTGCTGCTCATGGTGGAACTGTTGGGTCTGTAAATAATATTTAAAGAGTCGGTCTGGACCTGCTCTGTGTGGAAAGAGTCCTGAGAGAACTTCTGTTATGATTTGTGGCTATACAAATAAAATGGACTTGACTTGACATGTAGAGGAGGAGGAGGAAGAGGAGGAAGCCTCAAGCAAAGTACAAGTACCTTAGATTTTTTTGATCTTTTTTAAGTGCAGTACTTGAGTAAACGTACTTAGTTACTTTCCCCCGGTTCCTGTTGGCTGGTCCGTCTCAGTCCAGTTCCAGGTCTCCTCCATCTTGAAGGGGCCTCTTCCTTTGCCAGTATTGTAGTTGCTGGTTGCACCATCAGGACACATCCAGGTGAGCTTGTGTATGTTTGTATTCAGGAAGAAGGTCCTGCCAGTCACCAGGTTGTTGTCTCTGATTTCATGAGCTGTGGGTGCCCTCACTCTCTTGTTTACCTTCACTTTCAGGCCCCCAGTTACCAGCAGCAAGTTCTTTCCTTGAAACATCTGTGTCTTGAAGCCTTTGGAGAGCTGTTCATGATCCCATTTTAAATCTGTTACTCTTTTAGTCTTAAAGCCACAGACGGACGGATGAAGCTGAAGGAGACGAGGCTTCACCAGGCGATGAAATGGAGTGTTGTCACAAATAACTGCAGTTTTTAATGTGTTACTGACATCTAGTGATGGCACAAACCCTCATATCGTTGGTTTACTTTATTGTTTCACATCATACCTTTACTGACAGTTTATTGGAAGAACTCTTCAAGAGTTATAAGGTGAAGGTTTTACTTTCCTCACTGACATGCTCCGTACATCCCAGCTCATAACTGACTTTGTTCTGACAATTTGAGAAAAAAACGTTCCATTCACATGCTATAAATATTGGACGGGCCGTGTCCCCTTGGTGCCCCCCCCACCCCAAAATCTATTCCTACGCATGTATAAACGCTGTTCTTATGTTATATACTTTATGTGTATTTCTTGAACATGTACATGTACTGTGCAAAATATACTATTATTCAGCCAAAATAAAGACATATTTGACGGTTTCATATGTTGAAGCCTTATATATGTTATGGAAATATGGCTATACATTCTTTAAAGGAGTACCTCGCTGGTTTTCATCCAGCTTTGTATCAATACAACGGGGAAACAGTGTTTACCTTTCCTCCATGTTGCCGGCAGCCTTTGCCGGCTGCAGGGTTGCTGTTTGACCTGCAGGTTGTACTTCTGCAGGTTGTATATTTTGTGTATGCCTTCTGTGTGCATATAGAGTCTGCTGGCAACATGGAGGAAATGTAAACATTGTTCATTTGCATAAACTACCCACACAGTGACGAGCCGGTTGAAAAATTGGCCAAGTACACCTTTAATAAAGATTTGTGGAATATGAAATGAATTGCAGATCCAGTTTCTAGCCCACAGGCTTATTCAAACGTTAGGCACAATTCTCAGTTTGTTTTACAAATTATTTGAAAATAATACGATTTAAGATATGTTTTGTGTAACAGAGTTAAAGGAAATATTTCTCTGAATAGGAAGCATACAGATTTGAATAAAGTCACGTGTGCAAACGTGATCATTCATTACATAAACTTAATTCAAATGTAAATTATAATTTTGATTTAGTATATCAAATGTCTGATATTTCAACATTTTGATTTGAGTTTCAATTAAAAAGTCAAAACTTTGACATAGTATCTCATAATTCTGACTCAACTATCTGACACATTTGACTGAAAAAGAGTTAGAAACCAAAGTTTGCTTTGTCATCACATGATTTTAAAAAGCACATTAAAAATTTGACATTGACATTTTAATCACTATTTACTTAATTGTGTATTACTAAATCAAAATGACCAGTTTCTCATAAGTCTTCCACAATGTGTATGACTCACAAATTCTGAATTTTGAGCCATAATGTGTTAGTTGTGACGTGGTATAGATAATTGATGGAATTTTATTTACTATCTCATTATTATCATACTTTTGTCTGAGCAAGTGAAAATGTTGACTTATATTATAACGTTCACCTATCATGAGTATTTTTATTTTTCTCATTTCTAATTTTTCCTTTATTCTGGAGGATAGAAGCTTCCACAGAATAGAGACGTTTTGCATGTCAGGAACTATATAAAGACAAAGACTTTCTTAAGAATAATTCACAGTCTGGACAAAGCGACAGCAGGTCAGCGTCTTCAGGATGCGCTGTCGGATCTCTGCGGTTCTGATGCCGTAGATGATCGGGTTGAAACAGCTCGGAAAGAACAGGTACATGATACTGAGGAAAACCTGAATGGATGAAGGAAGACTGTTTCCAATCCGATACGACAGGAAAGCCGTGAGCACGATGCTCAGGCTGACGGTCATAACCACGATGTGGGTGACGCAGGTATGAAGCGCTTTGACACCTGACTTGTTGGAACTCAGCACGGAGCTGAATATGACTATGTAGGAGGTGGTGATAAAGAAGAAATCCACGACCGGGATGAGGAACACCGAGATCAGCCCGATCAGACTGTTGATGGCGGTGCTTCCACAGGCCAGCTCCACCAAGGCCATGTGCTCACAGAAACAGTGCTCTATCACATTTCTGAAGCAGAATGGCAATGATCCCGCCAGACTCACTACCAGCGAGACCATGAACACATTTCTGATCAGAAGTGGGATCACAAACTTGAGGAATCTCGGTAACGCCATGCGTTCATGGTAGTGGAGGGGCGTGCAGATGGCGAAGTAGCGGTCCAGTGCCATCCACAGCAGCAGAGTAGACTGAAAAGCTCCTAACAAGTGAACTAAATACATCTGAACCATGCAACCAATCAGAGAGATCCCCCTCCAGTCAAACAGGAAGCTCAGCAGCATGTTGGGGACGAAGAAGAGCGGGAGGCTCAGGTCCACAGCGGCCATGCCGGCGATGAGGAGGCACATCGGTGAGTGGAGGCTTCTCTGTGAAACAATGACGTACAGCAGCAGGGAGTTGGCTGACAGCGACACAACGAACATGATGAAGAAAGGGATGAAGAGGACGGGCCTCAGCGCTCCGAGTTCATTGAAGCCATCGAGGATGAAATGTTTGTGTGAGGAGATGTTTTCCCTCAGCAGCTCCATTATTCCCTCTTCCTGAAAGCTCCCTGTCCAGGTTTTAGTTTACCTGAAAACAGACACAGAAATGTTCTTTCACTTCTCCACAGCTGCATACTATGTTTCTATATGTTTTAGTTGCACAAAAGCACTCTAGAATTGATTATGCTTGCTCTGACAACCCACACTACACCTATCTTTCATTCTTCAACCACAATCTGTAATCCAGGTATTAAGAAAAGAGCAGCTGCACCAAGATACAAAACACAATAACGGAAAATGACTACAACTACATCAAAGTTATTTATGAACTAGAGTGAGGACTTAGAGTCTTTTTCTGGGTTCTGGTACACAGTGAATTTAGAACTTATTAAATTAGCTTCTTTACATAATTTCACCTCATGATTATTAACATAATTATATAATACAAATAAAGGCCTAGGCTCTACAAAACAATGTTCTGACTACTCCAGCCACAGTTTTTGTGCAACACAGTGTTTAATAGGATTAGGGTTATATCATTTTATATATATATATATATTTGTTCGGCACATATTTCCATCCTGTGTGTATTTCTTGTTGTATTTGTTGTCACTGGGACTGGACTGATGGGAAAGTGTTCGGGAATGTGTGTCACACACAGCGGAGCCTCAGGAGCCCACGCAGCTCTCCATCTGTCTAACACCACACTGCCTCGGAGTTTCTATCACATCTTTTATCCCTCCTGACCGTCGCTTCACCAGTCGAAATGACAAATGCAAAACCAGACAGAACACTGACTGGACAATTCTGCAAACCCCAGATTATTAAGATATTAAGGTCTGGGAAAGATTGTAGTTATATAAATAAACTCAGGTTAAGGTGAGGTTAGGGTTTGGCAACTGGAGCACTTGTTTAAGGTTCAGGAGGGATGACAATGGTAATTGCAGGTGTATGACGGGACATAAAGTCTGTCAGATGCGTTACATGTCCATCCACCCCGTTCCTTGAAACCATTACTTTCCACCTTGTTACATTCAGGAAACACTACCTCAGTGTTGGCTCTGAGCATCGGCAGTGGACAGGAATGACAAGGTGCAGAGCAGCCAATGTGAATGTAGCTTCTATGGTTGCTGATGATTATCTCAGATGGCAGATCAAATCAGCCGTCACTAACAGCTGTAGCTGTTAATGTCAAACTGAACATTGACATTTGTCTTTACTGCACAAACATCATTCGTTAGTTGTTCTTTGTAGTTCAACAGATTGGTGAGTCTTCTCTGGTGAAACCGCCAGCTGATCGCTTCACATCACGTCCAGGAGTCAGACCTCCAGTATTTATATCAAGTGAACAATAAGGTCTAATAAGGTGCTATTTCCATGTGTGAGTAACATTTTTAATCAAACATACAGGTTGTGAACATTCATTGGACTGACTCACAGCTGTTTCTGACTCCTCACACAACAAAAGAGTGACTTTTTTATATACATTTTACTTTAGTTACATGCAGCTGTCGAAAGTTGAACCTAAAGAGATATGATAAGCAATTCAATAAGTTTAGGGAATCACACAGAAAAGATGATTTCATTCTGTAAAGACGACAGTTATCACTAGCTGTCCATCCTGGAGGAATGATCCCTCCTCTGGTTTATCTGAAATGAGGTTCTCAAGATAGAGTGTTGTGTGCTGTACAGACTGTAAAGACATTTGTGACAAATGAAATGGACTTGACTTTACTCTGCAAAAGATAAAGCAAAACCTCTCACACTTAATTACACAGTGTAGAGGAACTATTTCTCTTCAGTGAGCAGCAGAACAAAATCACAACTCCAGAGAAAGAAAAAGCATTCCTGCAAGAGGCTGACAAAAGTCAAACTGTCTATTTTTAAAATAGCCGTAGTTTGAAGTTTGAGCCAACAAAAATGTACATTAGTAAAACAAAAATATGAGCAACAGAGGTGACTTCAGAGGAGGGTGAAAAATCATATCTGCCAGAGTTACAGCACTAACATTGACCAGTATGTATATCTGCATGGAAAACACCATGAATTATCAAACAAACCTCACAAAGAGCAGAGCTGGCTCTTCTCTCCTCAGGGTGTTCGGTTTCACATCGCAGAGAAAACTGAAAACACTGAAATATATCAAAAGATTTAGACGATGGAGTGGAATAATGATTCTTGTTCCCAGTTCAGGTCCCCTTGTTTGAGCACCTGAGATGTCAGTATCTAGAAATAAAATAGTACGGCAGACACATGACAATAACCTTATTCTGGAAAAAGTCTGAAAACAATTCAAGTGAAATAATCTCACCAACTGTCTGATTGCAGACTCTTCAGGTTTAAATCAGTGAAACAGTGTGTTGGTGTCAGGGCTGACTGTCCTCCGTCCATACCGTCATCCACCTGTCCCTGCAGAACGCTGACTCAGCACTTTAATAAACTTCGTCTGACGCTGCCATTGGCTCCAACACCTCGTCATGCTGTCAGTGAGCATCACACAGCCAAAATAGGACATTAAGTTTGGAAAACTTGTTTCTAATCCACTTTTTAAACCAGAGGTAAAAAGTGCTTCTTGATAAGTCTGACAGTCACAGACTGTTGATCATTTTGTTTACAGATACAAACAATAATTCCAGCCTTAAAAATGACCGAATCAATAATTCTGCAAATTCTTAAATGTTTTCCCTTGAAGTAATAGAATTAGATTATTGTGCTTGTAGGAGCTGGGGTTAGAGCTTGTTGTGGCAACCACATTCACCCCCCTACCGTCCAATCCTTGGATCACAACACATCTTTCTGAGTGGGTTATGCCAGATTTCGAGTAAATGATTTCTTTCCATTTTTAATTATGCACAAACTATTTAAAGATTTCCTTAGCCTTCAAAATTGAACCAATCTTCACCACAATTCAAACATTAGAAATCTCGATTGAGCTGGATGGAAATTTAGTTTGGATTTCTGATAAGCTGTTCTGTGGTGCTGCAACACATTTTCAAGATGGGGACAAGGCAGCTGAGGCCCAGTTTCCAAGTGTGGACAAGTCAGGTTTAACTGGCTAATTCAAACCCTGCATATGGCAACTTGGCATCCCTCCTCACATCCTCTGGCCTCTTCTGGTCTACGAGGTACCATACTGGAGTTTTATTTGCACATTTGCCTTTCTTTGATAGTGACAACAGAGATATTGGCGGGATGGACAGGGAGAGAGAGAGCAATGTTGGTTATATGGTATGCATCTCAACCACTGGCCAACACGACAATAGCAGAGTTGGTGGAGAGGAAGATCAGTAACGACAGATACAGGTGGCCGGTTATCTCTTGTGGTATTGTAAGTCTCTGAGAAAGAACATTCTGCAGCTTCCCAAAAGCAGCCTGATTAAAGAGTTCTAGGGCAAGTTTCCACAGTACTGGTACTTCAATGACCACAGAGTCTTGGCGGCAGGGGTCAAAGTTCCTACAGGAAGGAGCTCCTATGTTATGACAAGACAGATGTTATGCAGTCCAGGAGGAGGTACAGGCAGGCATAGTGTGCACCACCAGGATGGTACGTATGCAGCAGCCGGGAATGTGGATTAGATGGAACTGAGTTCTGGAGTATAAACTCTTATTGTCTCACATCTGGCAGGCAGAACTCCAGCACATCAAGTTCATGATCCAGGCTGTGTACGCTGTGTTTCCAATTTATCCAACCTACTTTGGGAGAGGGGAAGGGAGCAAAGTAACCCCTCTGCCCTGGTTGAAGATACTGGGAGTCCAACCAGAGTAGCTGCCCAAATGCCTTGGGAGAGGGCTGCTCTCCTTGTTGCCATAACCAGGTGCAAAAGCCATCAACAGCAGCAAGCAGCTTCAGCAACCTAGGAAGCATTCTTGCACTCACAAGAGAAGGTGAGCATCCCCAATCACAGTTCAGGCCTTCTCATTATAGTGAATGGCTGCTGCTGTGGACTTTGGCAGGCTACTCAAGTTCCCTGACACCATTAATACTACATCACTGGGGCCTGACGTAGTATTACTGTCAAGAGCTTCAAAGCCGGTGTTCATGGTTGAGCTTGCTATACCCTTGGAAGATCAGATCAAGGAGGCCCATGAAAGAAAGAGGGCAGAATATCAGGAGCTGATAGAGCAGTGTCAGAGGCAGGGATGGAGTGCTCGCTCTGTACCAATAGAAGTGGGATCTAGAGGCTTTGTTGGCCACCGGCTATGCAGAGCATTCATGATGCTGGGCATCAGGCTGGCAGCAAAGATGAGAGCTATCAGGAAACATAATCTCATAATTTCAACTATGTTAATTAGTTTAGTTCAGACTGTTACTTAATCTTGACCATTTTTATTGTTGGGATCCTTAACTTCTCACAAACGTTTTCTTGTCCTGGCATGAATGGGGTCTTATTGAACAAAGATTCTACTTATCAAATATTTTTAAACACTTTCAGTTCAATTAATGTCATGAACTATACTCCACATAGCCAGAAATGTTGTTTGTTGTCAGCCATTGTGTTTGCACAGTTCCTTGAGCGCCTCCTGCGTTAGAGACTCCTCCGGCTCCGATTGGTTGTTTTCATTGGTGGTGGGGGATTTTTGCAAATGTCATTAGGCGCACTAGAACTAGCCAGAGGAACTTTATTTTTTCGCATCTTTTCACCGACCCCTGGCTGTAACGCTAACTGACGCTCATTCTTTTGAACAACTTTTTAACTTTCTGGTCCCACTCCTCTGGTCACTGCTGTTATTTACCGCCCTCCCAAACCAAACCCTTCCTTTCTCTCTGACTTCTCGGATTTTCTGACCCAGCTATGTGCCATCTCACCTTCTGTCCTCCTCTTAGGTGATTTCAACATCTATATTGATGACAATGACTGCAAATCTGCCACAGAATTCCTGGAACTACTACAATGCTTCAACTTCACACAACATATCAACTTCCGCACCCACAGCCGTGGTCACATCCTGGACTTGGTCTGCTCCACTGGTCTCACCATACATCGACTCTCCAGCCTCAACCTCAACATCTCTGACCACCTGGCTATCACCATGGATATTGACATCTCTACCCCCATCCCAAAAGATAAACGCAATATATCCTTCAGAAATCTCAAATCTATCTCCCCCACAACTCTTTCAGCCTCTCTTGCCAGTTCAATGTCTGCCTCCCCCCGTCTGATAATGCCTCCGATCTTGTAAACTACTACAATGACACACTGTCCTCCTATGTTGATCAGCTGGCTCCCATTAAAACCAAAACTGTCTCATTCACACACTCAGCTCCCTGGTACACTCCTGAACTTCACCAAATGAAGTCCCGTAAGCGCCAACTTGAAAGACTCATCTCCAAGCCCACACCGACTACCTGAAACAATACAAAGACGCTCTCATCTCAGCCCGGTCCAGCTCCTACTCAGACCTCATACACTCTGGCTCCTCCAACCCAAAGACACTCTTCTCCACAATAAACAAACTCCTCAAACCCAGGGACAACACTTCCAAATCCTTCACAGTCGACAAGTGCAACTCCTTCCTCTCATTCTTCCAAACAAAAATTGACACCATCTACAGCAACCTGAACACCTCCCCCACCCTTTCCACCCCTCCACCTGCACCCCCCCTCCCCTTCTACCCCTCAGCCTCTCTCTCAGTTCTCCCCTGTGTCCCCAATGGAGCTGCCTACCTTCATAGTAGGAATGAGAAGCTACACCTGTCTCCTGGATCCCATCCCATCCAACTTCATCAAGGACTGTCTACCAGCCATCTCACCACTCATCACAGTAATCATTAACTCCTCCCTCAGCTCCGGCTCAGTCCTGGACACACTTAAACTGGCTGCTGTCACCCCCATCCTCAAAAAACCTGGACTTGACCATGACAACCTGAGCAATTTCCGGCCCATCTCCTTGTGGAGATATTAAAAGACATCTACGATCGCACGGGGCTGACGCCATGATGCAAGACCAAGAAGCTAATGATATAGCTCAGGATATTAGTAACATTTACTCAGCACTAACAAAAATATCTGTAGATCTGGGGGGACTGGCAGAAATACGTCGCTCCACCGCGTCGGTAGAGACCAAACTGTCATCCCTAATTACAAGAATGGACGACATGGAGAAGCGAGTGGAGTCATTGGAAATGACCGAGCAGGAATGGCAAGCTAACCCGCCAGCTAGCAAGACAGATGTCAGACAGATATGGGATAAACTACAAGACATGGAGGACCGCTCGCGACACAATAATGTTTGCTTCATCGGCTTTCCGAAGGGCAAAGAGGGAGGAAACGTGGTGAAATTTCTGGAGGAGCTGCTGCCAAATTTTCTGAACATAGAAGGGAGACGAGAGATTGAATGGGCACATCGGATTGCTGGCCAGCGACCCGCACCAGGCGACAGACCCAGACCGTTACTGGCCAGGTTTCTGAGATCGTCGGACCGGGATGCAGTGCTGCGCGCAGCGAGGAACAAAGGCAAGCTGAGCTGGGGAAACACCACTATTATGCTTTTCCCCGACTACTCTAGAGCTACCCAGATGAAACGCGACGAGTTCAAGGAATGCAAGAAAAAGCTGCATGAACGTGAGGTGCGCTTCAGGATGCTGTTCCCGGCTAAGCTGAGAATCGAGACCGGCGAGGGTGAGAGGGCGTTTGATTGTCCCCGGATAGCAATGGCTTTCATAGACGCTATGCAGTAAGTACTGAACGACGGATTTGTTTCCATTCTCATCCCACGCACCCAAATGTTCAATTAAAGACACTGGTGTAGACTCACTGCCACGGCACCGATGCGTGAGGGGTCACGACGAGTGGAGTCTCGTGGACCAGACACGGACCGTCGGACCTTCGTTGGAGGGACTTCTGTGGGGGTTGAAATGTGCAAAGTTCAGGTCCAGTTGCACACTCTTTGTTTTGTTAGTTTTATGGGGATTGTGTTTAGTTACCACCACAGTGTAATGGTATTGCTTTTGATAAATGGTAATATGTTATTAATGCGTGGGCAGGCATGTCCTCACAAATAGGTTTAATACGTCTCGCCACTTGGAATGTAAATGGGCTGGGGAACCCTGTTAAGAGAAAAAAGGTCATGACGATGCTTAAGAACAAAAACTATGACGTGGTGTTTTTTCAAGAAACACACATGTCAAAAGAGGAGTCTGAGAAACTTTGTGCAGGATGGGTTGGACATGTTTTTTACAGCATCGGCTCTAGCAAGAGCAAGGGTGTTATAACTTTAGTAAGTAAACATTTACAGTTTAAATGTCTCAAGCAAATTACGGATAATTCGGGAAGGATGATTATTGTACTGGCTGAAATACAGTCTCAGAAGTTAATCTTGGCTAACATATATGCACCTAACCTGGAGGATCAAATTGTTTTCACTGATCTTGAAAGGAAATTACAAACCGCTGGGAATCATGCTGTTGTTTTGGGAGGGGATTTTAATCTATTAATGGATCCAGCTCTCGACCACAGCGGGGCAGTGTTGTGTAAAGTGCCAAGGGCTGCTATGACATTAGAGAGAATTTGCAAGTCTTTAGGACTAATAGATATTTGGAGGATCATGAATCCCTCTCGTAGGGATTACACTTTTCTTTCACCAGTACATAAGACCTATAGCCGAATAGATTTTTCCCTAATATCCAAAGCAATCACCTCTTCTGCTATGGGTTGTGAAATAGGGAATATTCTTATTTCTGACCATGCTTGGGTCGGCTTGTACCTATTACCCCAGAGCGAGAGAAGAGAAGTAAATGTTGAGTGGCTAAGGACAGAACTAAATAATTTGGAGATTAATTGGCAATCTGTATCATCGGCAGGTGTTGTGTGGGAGGCCCTAAAGGCTGTGATTAGGGGACGTATTATCCAACCATATCAAAATTAAAAAACAGGAATTGCTAGGATTGGAAAATGTAATTAAACAGGCTGAAACAGAGTTGAAGCAACAAATGACACAAGACGGCATGAGAAAACTGACAAAGTTAAAGTATCAGTATAATACCATACTATCCCAAAAGGTTGAATTTAATCTATTTAGGGCTAGACAAACATATTTTGAGTCCGGAGACAAAGCAGGAAAGTTGCTTGCCAGGTATATAAAACAGAGGGAGTTGGCTTCCACTATTCCTGCTGTTAGATCGCAGGCTGGAGACCTGCTCACTGGGACTGTAGATATTAACCAGGCCTTTAAAGAATTTTATAGTAATCTTTATAGTTCAACATCTACCTTGACTGAAGAAGAAACTCATAAGTTTATAGAACCACTAGGACTCCCAAAATTGACAGACGAACAGAGGGATTTTCTTGATATTACTATTGAGGAGATTAAAGGGGTAATTATGGCTCTACCGTCAAGTAAAGCACCTGGGCCCGACGGCTTTACTGGGGAATTCTTTAAGAGCTTTGCGACAGAGTTAGCTCCACCTTCACTAGAGGTGTATAAGGAGGCGCTGGGGGGGGGGGGATACTCCCACCAACTCTGAGACAGGCCCTTATTAGTCTAGTTCCTAAGAAAGGGAAAGATTTGGATGAATGCAAAAATTACCGTCCTATTTCATTAATGCAAATTGATGTTAAGATAATTTCGAAAATTTTAGCAAACCGATTAGACAGTGTAATTACATCATTGATTCATACTGACCAAGTGGGATTCATACGTGGTCGGAGCTCCTCAGATAATATTAGACGCCTTATTGATGTCATGTGGTCGGTGGCTGACACCCAGTCCCCGGTTGCTGCAATCTCTCTAGACGCCGAAAAGGCATTTGATATGGTCGAATGGAGGTATTTATTCAAAATTTTAGAAGAGTTTGGATTTGGTAGTACCTTTATAAGATGGATTCATGTATTATATAAGCACCCAGAAGCAGCAGTGCAGACCAATGGGCTTGTCTCAGATTATATTATGTTGGGGAGAGGAACCAGACAGGGATCACCCCTATCCCCTTTGCTCTTCTGCTTAGCTATTGAGCCTCTGGCAGCAGCCATACGTGGGGCGACTGATTTTCCGGGGGTCATTGCGGGTGGGATGGTACATAAACTGATGCTTTACGCCGATGACATCTTACTACTGGTCTCTGACCCTAGCAGATCTGTACCATGTCTTCTTGGAATTATAGACTTATTTTCAAAATTCTCTGGATACAGGGTAAACTGGTCCAAGTCCGAGGCACTCCCCTTAACAGCTTATTGCCCCTCCATTGCCTTCCACCCAGGTGCATTTCAGTGGCCTCAGCAAGGTATCATGTATTTGGGTATTTTCGTTTTTCTAGACACCTGAAAGATGTGATCGAAGTCAATTTTGACCCATTATTACAAAAAATTTCTTGTGATGTTGAAAGATGGGCAACTCTTAATCTGTCCATGGCAGGTAAAGTTAATGTTTTGAAAATGAACTGTGTTCCCAAACTTAATTATCTTATCCAGTCCCTCCCCTTAGAAATTCCCCACTATTATTTTAAAAGGTTCGACAGAATATCCAAGATATTTATTTGGAACAGTAAACGCCCCCGTTTGAGCCACAGCAAGCTACAAAGACCAGCTGATAAAGGAGGCTTAGGGCTACCAAACATGTTATTTTACTATTATGCTTTTAATTTAAGGCACCTAGCCCACTGGTCTCTCCCTCCTGAAAGAGCCCCTCCGTGGTACTGTCTGGAACAAGCTGTAGTGGCCCCTCTGTCACCCATGCAAGTCCTGTCTACTAAATTAAGTAAAAAAGCAAAAACACATCCAATAATCGCTCATCTTAAATTAATTTGGACTAGAGTTGCTCGAATATTTAAATTTGATCCTTTTCTAAATGTCTCTTCAAGTATCTGGTTAAATCCTAAATTACGAATCGATAATTTCCCATTTATTGGAAGATATGGCAGGAGAAGGGAGTGGTCACTTTGGGGGATCTGTATTGTAATGGTTCTTTAAAATCTTTTGGGGAGTTGGTGCGGCGGTTCAGCATCCCTACATCCCACTTTTTTAGGTACCTGCAACTCCAACATATGTTAGGGGGGGGTTTTGGGTCCGCTGCATCAGTCCCCCACAATGCAGAGCTCCTAGATAAAATTTGAAAGAGCTATGGAAAAGGACATGAAGCAGCTGTCTATTATTCTATGTTGAATCAGACTCTTGGTAATGGGCCCATTGCAGCTCTGCAGAAGACATGGGAAAGGGATCTGAACTTGACATTTAGTGATGAGGATTGGAACGGAATTTGTAAAAATATTAAAGGAGTTTCAAGGGATGCAAGAGTACGCCTTATTCAATTTAAAATTATGCATCGTTTTTATTGGACTCCCTCCAGATTATTTAGATTAGGATTATTATCCACATCAGATTGTTGGCGATGCAAGTCTGAGGAAGGTACTTTAATTCATGTGTTATGGTTATGTCACAAAGTCCAACAATTCTGGACCAATATTTATGATAATCTATGTGAGATTACAGAGATGCAAATTCCATTTAGTCCTAGATTATTTGTTTTGAGTGATCATTCAGTTCTGACAGGACAGGATAAACATATTAAAAGCTTTGTCCACACCAGTATTATGATTGGCAGACAAATACTTGTCAGGGGATGGAAGATAGAAGGGGGGGCACTCTCTGCAGGAGTGGGCTGTGGAGATGGCACAAGTGGCAGCATTTGAAAAAATGTCATATAAACAACTGGGTAGACTGGATCTATATGAAGCAAAGTGGGGCAAATACTTAATTTTTTTAAGAGACCCCTGAAAGGGGGTATATAGTGGAGAGACGCAAGTTTTCAGTTAATTGTGTATAAATATATAAATGTGCTTCTTCTTATTTTTGTATGTATCTTATTTTGTGATTGTTACTTTAATCTTTTTATTTGTTAACAGAATGTTGTTTTACTTGTTCCTTGTATTGACTTTCCCTCGAATCATTTTCTGTGTCTATTTTTGTTTTGGTTTATCTTACATCATGTCTTCATCAATGTAGTTAGTGTAACTGTAAAAGTTGTACATGAAGGAGCACAGGGGTAGATGTTGGTAACCAGAAAAGGATCAGCACAGATGGTGGTGTTTGTTGGGGGGGGGGGGGGGGGGGATTTTTGTTTTTGTTATTGTTGAATAATGAAAATGAAAATAAAAACTGTTAATCACAAAAAAAAAAATACTGGAACGTGTTGTCGCCTCACAACTCAAAGCCCACCTCACTTGCAATGATCTGTTCAATCCGGCTTCCGCTCACAGCACAGCACAGAAACAGCCCTCAACGTCACCGACGACCTCCTCCTCTCCTCAGACTCTGGTCACCTCAACAGTCTCATTCTCCTCGACCTCACTGCAGCTTTCGACACCATCAATCACAACATTCTTCTCTCCCGCTTCGAATCCTCCCTCAACATCACCGGTGCTGCTCTGTCCTTAAATCATATCTTACAAACAGAAAACAGTTCATCAGCATCAACAACTGCACCTCCTCCACGGCTCCTCTGTCACAAGGCGTCCCCCAGGGTTCAGTGCTTGGTCCTCTCCTCTTCATCCTCTACTTGCTCCCTCTTGGTGACATCATACGTCGACATGGTCTCCACTTCCACTGCTACGCAGATGACATCCAGCTCTACATCTCCACCAAATCCATTACCACTGCCACTCACTCCACTCTGACCAACTGCCTCACTGACATTAAATCATGGATGCAAACCAACTTCCTCAAACTCAACTGTGACAAATCTGACATGATCATCATCGGTCCCAAATCCCTCATTAAATCCAGTCCCAACTTCTGCCTCACCATCGACAACACCACTCTGTCTCCCTCCCCAAACATCCGCAACCTCAGAGTCATGTTCGACAGCAACCTCTCTTTTGAACACCACGTTAGCCAAATCACCAGGACTGCCTTTGTCCACCTAAAAAACATAGCCCGTCTCCGCCCATCAGTCTCTTCATCTGCTACTGAGACTCTGATCCAAGCTTTCATCACCTCCAGAATTGACTACTGCAACATTATTTTATTTGGCACATCATCCAAAGTCCTAAACAAACTCCAGTACATCCAGAACTCTGCTGCTCGCTTGCTCACCCACTCCCGCTTCCGTGATCACATCACCCCTGTTCTCCAGAACCTCCACTGGCTGCCCGTCCCACAACGGATACAATACAAAGTCCTTCTCCTCACTCACAAAGCCCTCCATAATCAGGCCCCCTCCTACCTGACTGACCTGCTCCACCACCACACCCCGTCCCGCAGCCTCCGCTCCTCTGACGCCAACCTCCTGTTTCTGCCACTCAGGACCAAACACTGGACCTGAGGCGACAGAGCCATCTCCATAGCTGCCCCCTCCCTCTGCAACCCTCTCCCCAAACACATTCGTGACTGCTCCGATCCTTCCATGTTCAAATCAAAAATCAAAACTCACCTTTTTAGAACTGCTTTTAATATGTGATGAATGTACTATGTTAATGTATACTATGTTTTAGTGTGAAACTTTTATGATGATTTTATTGTCTGTAAAGCGACTTTGAGTACCTTAAAAAGCACTATTTAAATAAAATGTATTATTATTATTATTATTACAGATAATCTGTCTCATGTATTACTGCCAGGATATAGTGACAGTTTCAGCAAATATGAAAAAAAAGTTATTTTATAAAAGTTACCTACTGCACCTTTAAGAATGGGGCAAAATCTGGACAAAGCGACAGCAGGTCAGCGTCTTCAGGATGCGCTGTCGGATCTCTGCGGTTCTGATGCCATAGATGATCGGGTTGAAACAGCTCGGAAAGAACAGATACATGATACTGAAGAAAACCCGAACGGCTGCAGGAAGACTGTTTCTGATCCGATACGACAGGAAAGCGACAAGTACGATGGTCAGGCTGACGGTCATAACCACGATGTGGGTGACGCAGGTATGAAGCGCTTTGACACCTGACTTGTTGGAACTCAGCACAGAGCTGAATATGACTATGTAGGAGGTGGTGATAATGATGAAGTCGGCTACTGGGATGAGGAACACAGTCAACAGCCCTACCAGACTGTTGATGGCGGTGCTTCCACAGGCCAGCTCCACCAAGGCCATGTGCTCACAGAAACAGTGGTTGATCACATTTGCAGCGCAGAATGACAATGTTCCTGCCAGTGTCACTACCAGCATGATCATGAGGACATTTCTGATCAGAAGTGGGATCACAAACTTGAGGAATCTCGGTAACGCCATGCGTTCATGGTAGTGGAGGGGCGTGCAGATGGCGAAATAGCGGTCCAGTGCCATCCACAGCAGCAGAGTAGACTGAAAAGTGCCTAATAGGTGAACTAAATACATCTGAACCAGGCAGCCAATCAGAGAGATCCCCCTCCAGTCAAACAGGAAGCTCAGCAGCATGTTGGGGACGAAGAAGAGCGGGAGGCTCAGGTCCACAGCGGCCATGCCGGCGATGAGGAGGCACATCGGTGAGTGGAGGCTTCTCTGTGAAACAATGACGTACAGCAGCAGGGAGTTGGCTGACAGCGACACAACGAACATGATGAAGAAAGGGATGAAGAGGACGGGCCTCAGCGCTCCGAGTTCATTGAAGCCATCGAGGATGAAATGTTTGTGTGAGGAGATGTTTTCCCTCAGCAGCTCCATTATTCCCTCTTCCTGAAAGCTCCCTGTCCAGGTTTTAGTTTACCTGAAAACAGACACAGAAATGTTCTTTCACTTCTCCACAGCTGCATACTATGTTTCTATATGTTTTAGTTGCACAAAAGCACTCTAGAATTGATTATGCTTGCTCTGACAACCCACACTACACCTATCTTTCATTCTTCAACCACAATCTGTAATCCAGGTATTAAGAAAAGAGCAGCTGCACCAAGATAGAAAACACAATAACGGAAAATGACTACAACTACATCAAAGTTATTTATGAACTAGAGTGAGGACTTAGAGTCTTTTTCTGGGTTCTGGTACACAGAATTTAGAACTTATTAAATTAGCTTCTTTACATAATTTCACCTCATGATTATTAACATAATTATATAATACAAATAAAGGCCTAGGCTCTACAAAACAATGTTCTGACTACTCCAGCCACAGTTTTTGTGCAACACAGTGTTTAATAGGATTAGGGTTATATCATTTTATATATATATATATATATTTGTTCGGCACATATTTCCATCCTGTGTGTATTTCTTGTTGTATTTGTTGTCACTTTGTGGCTCAACACATTGTAGCTTTTAGCTGATGGACTGATGGGAAAGTGTTCGGGAATGTGTGTCACACACAGCGGAGCCTCAGGAGCCCACGCAGCTCTCCATCTCTAACAGGCCTCCGACTGCTGTCAACACGCTGCTGTTAACACCAGGGCTACAACCTCTGAGACACCTGGACTTAATTTACATCTAAATGTAAAGCTCTGTGAGGATACCTGCACTGGGACGTTTGCATGATTTGATGGAACATAAGTAAATAAATTTGCTCTAGTGCTGAACAGTTTTGCAGTACCTGTATTTCTGATTTATGTTACTTAATACTCTTAGTCTTACAGTTCAGAAGTAAAGATTGTATGTTTTAGTCCACTAAATGTATCAAACAAACATAGTTATTAGTTACTTTGCAAATCAAGATTTTACATACATAACTAAAAACTAGATTTATCCTATAAAATATTGCATGTTGCAGTAAATAAAGTAGTTAGAAGGAGCTCCACCTCCACCCAGCTTAAAACTAGTAATCCAATAACAATAATCCAAATAAAATATCTATAATAGTATATATATAGTAGTAGACACTCTGAAAAGGGTCATTTTGCCACGTTTGAAACGTATATTTTGCTTATGATACTTTTAAAATTCAAACTACAAGACTTTTAAAACAGAGACCAACACTGGATAACAACTAAATAAATAATGAATTCATGTTTTTTGAAAAGGTTTGAAAAGGTAAACCAAGCAGGGTTAGGGTTAGGGTTAGGGTTACATTTTCATTCATGAGTTTCAGTGTGTTTTTCTTTGTTAAAGTGCACTCACCTTGAATTCTCCCTCTTGTTGCAAGATACTGACACAATTTTCCAATAAAATATCTTTAAAAAGTCGATTTTGAATTGGAAAAATGTTGAAGTACTTTCACAGTTTTCACTTGCTTTAAGAATATAAGACAAAATGATGGGTTGAGATTAAAATTATTTACAGTTCAAATGTGACCCTTTTGTATACATGTTGACCGGTGGTTGTACCTTTAAAGTTCCCCTCCTAAACCCTGAAATATGGTCATTAAAATCCTACTAAAAACAACAACTGTGATATGTAACTTAAACATCACACATTCACTTTTTACCTCAGTGTAGCCTTTTTTTCTCTAATGCCTGCTAAATTAATTGTTGTAGCAAAAATACTTTTCTTTGGTGGGCCACAGAAGAAATCCAAACTTCATCACAGACAGAAAAAGAAAAAAAAACAAAATTAACAAATCTGGCCTGTCGGCAGTTTTCAGATTTGACACCCACCTGAAATTACACTTTCACTTCTTTGTGGCTGTTTGTAGCTTAGTGGCTGACTCTCCTCCTGCCATCCCTTCATCCACCTGTCCCTTCTGAAGTGCTGACTGAGCACTTTAATACACTCCGTCTGACGCTGCCATTGGATGCAGAGAGACCTTCCCAGATTGCAGCAGCACCACACAGCCAAAATAAGAAACTTTTGTTTTAAATTATGTATGTTTTTAATTATTATTATTGTGTACACATATTATTTATCTGTGTGTTCAACTACTGCTGCTATTCACAGTTATGGGTGCTTACAATGTCTTGTCAGCCGCTGCAGTACTGTCTCATTTCGTGCTGTATTCACATTGGTTGGTGTGTAGATGCAGGTCGTAACAGCAGTCACCTTGAGTTGTTAGAATTTTGATGCGGGCTATCTTTGGTTCAAAAAGGTAAATCAGTTGTCAGTGGACCTCTGTCACAGTGCAGACTAGGACCACTGCTTTGGATTGAGAGGTATGTCACCAGGGCTTTACATTAACTATTTTGCTTACAAGCCACTCAGCATTTTCACTAGCCACAATTTTGTTGTTGGGAAATATGAAAACATGCAACTGAGACAAAGAAAACAAGAAAAAACAGAAGCTGCTTATTGCACATAATAAAAGTGGTGCAGGTGGTATAGCTTGGTGGTAGAGCATTTAACTGTAGCACGAGATGTCCCTGGTTGAAATCTGGGTGCTCCCTCTTATCGAGTAGCCTATTTTATTATATTATTATATGACTGGACTATAGGCCATTAAGCAAACATTCCTTCAGTAGATGCTTGTCTGATAGTGCTGTAGCTAAATTTAAAGAAGTGATTCCATCGGCATTTAATTCAATGCCATGTCTCAATGTAACGGAGGACTCCTATGCTAACTTTAGTCCCTCCCAAATTGATCATGTGGTTGATAGTGCTGCAGGCTCGCTGTGAACGACTCTTGATTCTATCGCCCCGATCAAAAAGAAGAAAATAAAACAAAAGAGGTTAGCTCCATGGTATAACTCCTTAACCCGCAAATTAAAAGAAACATCGCGAAAATTAGAAAGGAACTGGCGTTCCACCAAACTGGAGGAAACTCATTTAGTCTGGCAAGATAGTCTTAGAACATACAGGAAGGCCCTCCGTAATGCCAGAGGAGCCTATTACTCCTCACTAATAGAGGAACATAAGAACAACCACAGGTTTCTTTTCAGCACTGTAGCCAGGCTGACACAGAGTCAGAGCTCTGTTGTGCCATGTATTCCCAGAGCTCTCAGCAGTAATAACTTCATGAGCTTCTTTGATGATAAAATTCTAACTATTAAAGAAAAAATTCATCATCTTGTGCTCTCAGCTAGTTCAGATACATCTTCGAGTACAGAAACCTCAGGAACCTCAGAAGCAGCTGTAGAACCAGATTTATATTTAGACTGTTTTTCTCCAATTGACCTTTACCAACTAACTTCAATGATTTTTTCGTCTAAACCAACAACCTGCCTCTTAGACCCCATCCCAACTAGGCTGCTTAAGAAGTTTTACTCTTAGTCAGCACTTCTTTACTAGACATGATCAATCTGTCTTTATTAACAGGCTATGTACCACAGTCCTTCAAAGTAGCTGTAATTAAACCTCTTCTTAAAAAGCCTACGCTTGATCCAGGGGTTTTAGCCAATTATAGACCTATATCTAACCTTCCCTTTCTCTCCAAAATCCTTTAGAAAGTGGTCGTTAATCAGTTATGTGACTTTCTAAACAGCAATAGTTTATTTGAGGATTTTCAGTCAGGATTTAGGGAATATCATAGCACAGAGACAGCACTGGTGAGAGTGACAAACGACCTTTTGATTGCGTCAGATAAAGGATTTGTCTCTGTACTTGTTCTGTTAGATCTCAGTGCCGCTTTCGATACCATTGACCATTGAATCCTATTACAGAGACTGGAGCATTTGATTGGCGTCAAAGGACCCGCACTAAGCTGGTTTAAGTCTCATTTATCAGATAGATTTCAGTTTGTCCATGTAAATGATGAATTCTCCGTGCACACCAAAGTTAGTCACGGAGTTCCACAAGGTTCAGTGCTCGGACCACTTTTATTAACCTTGTATATGCTTCCTTTAGGCAATATTATTAGGAAACACTCTGCCTCCAGAACCCAAACTGTTAACTGGTTCCACAGGAGATGAGCTTGGTAACTGAAGGCTCTGGCTCCTGTTCTACTTTAGGAACCACAAGGAACCATGTGTTCTGTGAGCGTAGTGCTCTAGTGGGGTAATGCGGTACTATCAGCTCTTTAAGATATGATGGTGCCTGACCATTAAGAGCTTTGTAAGTGAGGAGGACGACTTTAAATTCTATTGTAGATTTCACAGGGAGCCAGTGCAGAGAAGCTAATATTGCAGAAATATGTTCTCTTTTGCTAGTAAATATCAGTACAGGTGCAGCCGCATTCTGGATCAACTGGAGAGTCTTTAGAGACTTATTGGGGCAGCCTGATAATAAGGAATTACAATAATCCAACCTAGAAGTAACAAATGCATGAACTAGTCTTTCTGCATCTTTTTGAGACAGGATGTGCCTGATTTTTATAATTTTATGTAGATGGAAGAAGGCAGTCCTTGAAGTCTCTAAAAGTAGAACAGGATCCAGATCCTTCAGTTATCAAGCTCCTCTCCTGTGGAACCAGCTCCCAGTCTGGCTTCTGGAGGCAGACCCCCTCTCCTCATTTAAGAGTCTGCTTCAAATGTTCCTCTTTGATAAAGCTTATAGTTAGGGCTGGCTCAGGTGAGCCCTGAACCATCCCTTAGTTATGCTGCTATAGGCTTAGACTGCCGGGGGATTTTTTAGTGCCTTTTGGCACTATGTAAATAAAATTGACTTAACTATATGCATATTGTCTTGTTACTGAGGAACAGTGAACAAAAGGTTTGTTTAATTCTGTTGTAGACTACTCACAAAGGCACAATACAAGGCTGTAAATATCTTGTCTACATAATGCTGAGGGTTTCTCGTCATTGTTGTCTTTAGGGTGTGCCTCTGTCGTCCTCAACCAGAGGCTGCGGTTGCATCTGTCCCCACCTTGCCCCTCCACCTGTTCTTTGTGCCTCATGGCCTGCTCTTAGGGCTTCACTTGATGTGTGGGTGCGTATGGTCCTGTATGTTGCCACCAGACCTGGGCCCCAGTGCAGTTTGGCTGCCTCGCAATTGCTATCCGCTGTGTGCCTCTGGGTACCTTGGTAGTTTTCTCTCTCCTCCGGAAGAAAGGTAGGGGTTCAGTGTAGTGCTAATGGGAGTAGTCGGGTCGTAGTGTCACATTGCAATTGCAAGGAGTTTATTATTTCAAATGCATTTTGAGAAGACTATGATTATACAAAAAGTATAACTGTGTTACACGCCATTGCCAACTCTACCCACATTTGGTGGGTGGGGGGGGTACTAATGTCAAAAAACTCATCCACCCTTTGAGCTCTGCAGTTGCAGAGCTTAGTAATTACCTGACTGATCTCTACCAAGGAGCTGGGTAAGGCTTCACCTGAGTCCTCCTAACAGTGGATACATCAGTCTGGTTCTGAAGTTCACCAAAGAGCTCCTTCCACCATCCCGCAACATGAATGAAGTACAGCAGTTCCCTGGCCTCCTTCTCCATGGCGTCCCTGAAGTCAGCCTCTTTCACTGCTGGTGTCCACCAGGGTCTCAGATTAGCACCACAAAAAGTATGTACCAATGACATTGTGACCTTAATTTCAAGCAGCCACCACCATAATGGAGGCTTTATTTATATTAGAATTTAGCAGATATCTTTTGTTTTCCTCATGGAAATGGGTTTCCATATAATGCAGAGATTTGACATTACAGATTTTTAATTGCTTCTTAAGAATAATTCACAGTTTGGACAAAGCGTCGACACGTCAGTGTCTTCAGGATGTGCTGTCGGATCTCAGTGGTTCTGATGCCGTAGAGGATTGGGTTAAAACAGCTCGGGAACAGTAAGTACATGGTGCTGGTGAATACACGAATGGCTGCAGGAAGACCATTTCTGATGCGATATGACAGGAAAGCAACAAGTGCGATGGTCAGGCTGACTGTGATCACCAATGTGTGGGTGATGCAGGTGTGAAGAGCTTTGGCCCCTGACCTGCCGGACTTTAGCACAGAGCTGAATATCAGCACATAAGAGGTAGCAACAAAGATGAAATCGACCACAAGGATGAGAAAAGCAGTGAGCAACCCCAACAGACTGTTGACGGCAGTACTTCCACAGGCCAGCTCCACCAAGGCCATGTGCTCACAGAAACAGTGGTTGATCACATTTGCAGCGCAGAATGACAATGTTCCTGCCAAACTCACACACAGTGTGACCATAAGGAAATTTCTGATCAGATGTGGGATCATAAACTTGAGAAATTTTGGTAAAGCCATGTGTTCATGGTAGGAAAGTGGCGTACAGATAGCAAAGTAGCGGTCCAGTGCCATCCATACCAGCAACGTAGACTGAAAAGTTCCTAGAAAGTGAATGAAGTGCATCTGAACCAGGCAGCCAATCAGAGAGATCCCCCTCCAGTCAAACAGGAAGCTCAGCAGCATGTTGGGGACGAAGAACAGCGGGATGCTCAGGTCCACAGTGGCCATGCCGGCGATGAGGAGGCACATCGGTGAGTGGAGGCTTCTCTGTGAAACAATGACATACAGCAGCAGGGAGTTGGCTGACAGCGACACAACGAACATGATGAAGAAAGGGATGAAGAGGACGGGCCTCAGCGCTCCGAGTTCATTGAAGCCGTTGAGAATGAAGTGTTTGTGTGAGGAGACGTTCTCCATCCTCCCCTCCTCATAAAACCTCCTCGTTCAGAGTTTTAGTTCGATCAGCCTGAAAACAGAGAGACCAAATGATCTGAGATATAACTTCCACACAACAAGTGTGTTTCTGTAAGATGCCTCATAGTTGTACAAAATAACTTTAGAAATGATCGTCTTGTTAAAAAAAGAGAACAAGTCCACTCTGATTAACATGTGTCTAAATAATACCAGCCAATCTAATTTATTATGTCCATTTCATTTATAAACCTCAAAATTCTCCTCAGATGACTTTACAATCTGTGCAACATTCAACTATTCAGATGATAAAAACATGCAATTAAAGTCGTGTTTGCAGAGCAAAGGTTGAACCAGTCATAGAATTACAACAGGGAGAAACAATGATAAGATTAAGTAAATAAAGTACAAACAATATAATGTTAAAACCTAATGAGTCGAATTGTTCCTAATAGACTGAGGTTTTGTATCCACAATGTTTGGAAAGACAGTGGGAAAAAGAACATTACGATCAGTTCATTATCAGAGACTGCAGATTATTTTCATGTAAAATTCAATGTATGTTATTATATGTAAATATAACTGTAACATAACAACAGAGGCATAGCTTATTGGCCTTTTGAGGGTCTATTTCTGTTTGTTTAGGCAATCACATGCATTAATTCCCCAATCATCTTGTCCATTGCCGAGTCCAAAAAATGTATTTAGAAAAGTTAAAAACAATCATCTGTCCCACTTTTTACACAATGAAACTTATTTCATTATTTTTTGTGTGTGTTTTTTCTTGGTAAGTGCAATGATTGACCTCATTTTGTTATAAGATCACGTCATTAATTCACAGTACATCTCAAGATTGGTAAAGACTTTGTTTTTACTTGCTGCAACAGAGAGCTTTTTAAAGGCTTTTAAAATGACTTTTTAGGACTGACTATATTTTGAAAGCCTTGGTTTGGCCCAAATGTAAGCTGAAACAATAAGTTTACTACTGTTCAAACTACACAGCATTAGCTATAGTTCTGTAGTTTGACTAACAAAAATAAGGAGGAAAACACTGTGGTGACACCAGTTGAGAATCTGGAAATATTCTGGATATATACTATTACAATAAGAAAACGTGCATTGGTAATCTTGTCATTTTAGGCCCATCAGTATCTTTTGGTGATGTTGCCTAATCTGGTGTTTTTGGGCCACATCCCGTCTTCTCTGATTCACACTCTTTACTCTAAACATTCGACCTGAAACTCTTTAACTTATTATTGTTAATATTATTTTTACCTGACATTGTCAGTGTGTTTCTCCAAATTGTAATTCCATTTTAGGAGCAGCTGTCTACTGTTTGGAATTGACATCTAATACATGTCTGTCAGTCATGGTGGACAGACCCATCCTCTGTTGCCCTTCATGAGGTAGACCCTTTAACAGGAAAGTTCTTCCCAATCTGATTCTAAGGATCTGAGGACAGAAGGCGACAAATGTTGTACTGTAATGACTCTGAGGAACATTTGTGATTTTCAGCTTCATAAATGAAACATGACTAAACTTGACAATAGGTGTGCTGAGAAACCATGCAGAAACACAGCAACATTTACCACATTTCTTAAAATTTAACAGTAAATATGTCTTCAGGTTGCATGGGAACTGTGAAAGGCCTCAGCAGCACATATGTCAGGAGAAAAACAACACATTAATACCATGAAACATTTAGGCAAACAAACCTCACAAACAGCAGAGCTGGCTCATGTCTCCTCAGGGTCTTTGGTTTGACACCGAAGAGAGAGCTGATCAGATCACTGGAATCAAAATCATAATCTCCCTTCCCTGTCTGATTGTTTCTCCGGTTTGAACTTGAGGAGTTAAACTGAAGAGCTGCAGAGGGTTCAGACCTGTACCAAAGAAATCTGCTGGTTTTTTGTCAGTAAACAAGTCACGTCTGCAGATTGATGATGTCAGCTGATGACTGTCCTCCATCCACCTGTCCACGCTGAACGCTGACTCAGCACTTTAATACACTCTGTTTGATGCTGCCATTGGCTGCAGAGACAACGTGGTCAACAGTGTCATACAATCAAATAAAGAAACAAATTATGGAAAACTTTTGCTTTTAAAGCACAAAAAACAAATGAAAAAGTTCTTCCCAGTAAGGTAAAAAGTCAAATCATAACAGAAGTTCTCTCAGGACTCTTTCCACACAGAGCAGGTCCAGACCGACTCTTTAAATATTATTTACAGACCCAACAGTTCCACCATGAGCAGCACTTGGCGACAGTGGAAGGAAAAACTCCCTTTATCAGGTAGAAACCTGGAGCACAAGAACAGAATGGAGCCTGAATGGCTGATCGGAAAAAAAATCAGATTTGTAATTTGTTCACTCAAACTGACAATTCATGGTTAAATGAACTGAATTACTCTTAAACCTCAAAGACCCTGAGGAGAGAGGAGCCTGCGCCACTTTTTGTGGGGTTTGTTTGCCCAAATGTTTCATGGTGATGATGCCGTGTTTTTGACATATATGTGCTGTTCAGAGTTCCCATTTGGCCTGAAGACATATTTACATATATTTACATATAACTAAATGTTAGGAAATGTGGTAAATGTTGCTGTGTTTCTGCATGATTTCATGCAAGTCAAGTCAGGTTCATTTATATAGCTGAAAATCACAAATGTTCCTCGGAGGTCTTTACAAACTGTACAACATTCGACATCCTCAATCCTTAGACCCTGGATTAAGATTAGGAACAACTCAGCCTTTTTTCCTGTTAAAGTGCCACAGGAAGCACAAGAGAGGAGATGTGGTCTCCACAGAGAAGACAGCTGGACTTACAATATAGAGAAAAACAATGACAATGTCAGGTAAATAATGATGATAACTGAAAGAGTGTCGGGTAGAATATAAAAGTGCTTTAAGTTATAAATGTGGCTCAGAGAAGACAGGATGTGGCCCCACAAAACACCTGGGCCTGGTAACATCACTAAAAGATACTGATAGGCCTTAAATGACAGAGTCTTTTTGTCCCAGTACACCTATTGGTTTTCTGCCGAATATATGCAGAATCTTGGCAGGTGTAACCATTGTCTTGCTATTTAATTTTATTAGTCAAACTACACAACTATGCTGTGTAGTTTGAGCAGTAGTAAGCTAATTGTTTCAGTTGACATTTGGGCCAAATAAAGGCTTGCCAGACAAATATTTGGCTGAAAATTCCTTAAGTTTGTGTTGAAAATAGGACAGGTTTCAACACATTACTGTGACTGTTTTACCCTTTTTTTAAAAATATTTTTTGGACTCAGTTATAGACAAGATAATTGGGGAAATAATAAATGTGATTTCCTAAACAAGTAAAAAATAGATCCTCAAAGGCCAATCAGCTACGAAAATGAGCAGAGATGACGTCCACGTCTCTCTTCCCCTTTCAGCCCAACTGGGTGGAGGCAGATGTCCTCCACCCAGAGCCTGGTTCTGCTCCAGGTTTCTACCTGTTAAAGGGAGTTTTTCCTTCCACGTCACCAAGTGCTGCTCATGGTGGAACTGTTGGGTCTCTAATAATATTTAAAGAGTCGGTCTGGACCTGCTCTGTGTGGAAAGAGTCCTGAGAGAACTTCTGTTATGATTTGTGGCTATACAAATAAAATGGACTTCACCACCAAGTTTCTTTCTAAAACAAAAAAAATGGTGGTCAGTCGTTTTACTCTCAGTGGAAAATGCAGTATTTTAAGACAGTTCCAGCCTTAAGATGCATTTTCAAGCAAGAAATGAAGACATCAGGAATTAATTAAAAGATTCAGGCAATAGAATGAGATAATTTAATTTGTTTCCAGTTCTGCTTTGCTGATGTTTTCTTGAAATGTCACCAAAATATATGACAAATTAGAACATGTCTAAAGGGAAACTCACTCCCCTTTCTGATTCTTTCTCTGGTTTGAACTTGAACAGTTTAACTGAAGAGCTGCCGAGAGTTCAGCTCTGTACAAACGAAATCAGCAGTTTTTACTTGTTGGTGTTGTGAAGTTTGTCAGTAAATGTGTCCTGTCTGCAGGTTGATGATGTCAGCTGCTGACAGTCCTTCATCCAGGAAGAAATGTAATCATCACTCCCCAGTATTTCATGTAAACATGTTTGCGGGGAGTGATGAGGTCGGAGCCTAGACGCCAAACTCTAACTATGTCTACTGTTGTAATAAACAGTTCAAACGTGAGTTGTCTGACTGAACTATCATTTCATGCTATATTCACACTGGTTGGTGTGTAGATGTAGATCGCAGCAGCAGTCATGTTTTAAGAATTTAGTCATACATTTCTGACACTGTCAGACACAGGCTGTCTTTGGCCCAAAGCGGTAAATTAGCTGTCAGTGGACCTATGTCACAGTGCAATCTGGGACCATATTGTATTTTGGATTGATGACCACTTTAGTCTGGGATGGACCAAATTCCATGAGGGCTGTGGGGCCTTTAATTGACAAAGATGCTCCTGGAGTCAACCACCACCAAATGTCATTTTCTCTACTGGATCAGTTTAAGAAGTACCAGGTACACATACATACAATCCCCCAGACATGTGCAATTCATTGCGGTCGCCTCTCTCAAGCCCACACAGAGGCTTTAATATCAGTGCTTATGCTTCACCTGAAAGTTTTTTAGTTTCTGTAGCTTTTGTTTAGACCGCCAGTGCAAAAACGTATTTTTGTCAGAAAGAGGCTCCCACTGTCAATATGGCCGACTTAATTAGAGAAAAGTAAAAAAACAGGCAATGCAAAGGTTGCAGGCAAAGTGAACCAAAAAAGTAAGGTGTGGGAAAGATGCATAAAGTTGGCAGTTTGCAGGTCGGGGTGGTTGATTATTTTTTGTAGGTTGGGTGGTGTGAATCGGCTCTCATAATGGGTCAGGTTGGGTATTGAACCACCCTGACCCACGTATCACTAAAAACCAGCCACCCGTCAGTCCCCAGCTCACATCTGGAAGACTCCTGGCGGTGCCTGGGATCACCCAGAGACCTTTTGGTCACTGGTCGGCCTTTTACCTTGAGGTTATCCTGCCTCCCCAAGAAGGCAGCTCAGTCATAATCTTATTAGTCAGAAATAAAGTGCTGAATGTCAAAGGTTCAACCTGCCTCAGGAGCTGAAGATCCAGTTCTACACTACAATCAGCCATCAATCTGTTCTCTGCACATCCATCACTGATCTGCCACCAAACAGGACAGGAACAGACTACACTGGAGAGTAAGGACTGCAGAGAAAATCATTGGTGTCAACTGGCACTCCATTCAGGGCTTATACATGTCCAGAATCAGGAGACATCACTGCAGATCTTCCACACCCTGGATACAACCTGTTCCAACTCCTCCCCTCTGGTAGGTTCTACAGAGCAGATTCTGATTCTAAAGGTGTCCTGGTTTTTGCAGTCAGAACCCATCAGCTCTGAACTTCCCAGCCTGAAGATCCGAGGCTGTGGAATCAGTGACATCTTTTAAACCCCTTTCTTAAAACATGTCACTACAATGACCAGGAACAGAGGGGTAGGACCCAAATGCAGACAGAAGAGGCTGTTAGGAATGGTTTAGTCAGTTTAATGAACAAAAAGAGGTACTAAAGCTTACTGGATGGTGAGGCAGATTGAAAATCTAACACCCAAGGCAACATCCAGAGCAGGCAAGTGATGGAACAGGTCCCACAGAAAAACAGAAGCATGGCTACATGACACAAACAATGAGCAACAATGAGCTGCAGGTGAGGAGTGGGTGGACTAAACCAGGTAAGCGCAGGGCTGATGAGAGAAGTGGGAACAGGTGTGTAGATTTAGGATTTTGTTAGGCTCCCCATTAGCTGAAGCAAAGCTACTCTTCCTGGGGTCCACACAAAACATAAAAGCATGAAAACAGAGAAGATACTAACAAGACAACCAAACAACGTATATAAATATAAATAAATAAATAAATCAACAAACCCCTATACAACACACACCTATACCTATTCACAAGCACTAAATTCATAAGCACTAAGTAAACATCCAAAATGGAATCTTACAACATTTGAATGCATACATTTTTTTTAAACGATGTGGTCAGAGGCGTAGCGCTATTAGCTGTTGCTTCCCTAGTTTTTAACCTTTGCTTTAGTGTGTGCTTTAGTAATCTGAGCTGGGAGTATGTTCCATGCAACCATGGCTCAATACAATACTGTGAATAGCTTTGATTGTGTTCTAGATTTAGGAACTGTGTAGAGACCTCTGGTGGTATGTCTTGTGGGGTAGGTGTGTATGTTAGAGCTGAGTGTGAGTTGATTGTAGAGGCAATTAAGAATTTTCGATACATTAAGGTTCCTTACAAAGACAAGGAGTGATGCTGTCAGCCTCTCAACTTTCAACCAGGAGAGATTTACCTGCATGTTATTTACATTAGACCTTAGCGTGCGTCGAAGGGCAAGACGAGCTGCTTTGTTCTGAGCCAGTTGCAGTTTTCCTAGATCCTTCTTAGCGGCACCTGACCATATCATGGGGTGTGCATAGTCTGTGTGGTGTTAGAAAAGCAGAACACCTATTTATAACAGAAACATTTCTCCCCATCTTTGCAACAAGAGAAGCTATATGCCTTGTCCACCACAGTTTACAATCTAAAATAACACCCAGAAGCTTTTTTCTTCCACTTCCTCAACAGCTACAATTTTAGTATCAGATTCAGCTGGGGTCTAGAGCACAACGAGTGATTTGTACCAAATACAATGCTCTTAGTCTTTGATATATTTAAGGCTAGTTTATTGCTAGGAACCCCTTCTAGTACTGTCTGTAACTCTTTATTGAGGGGTTGCAGTGATTTCCTAAAGTCTGGGTGCACACATGTATATTGTTGTATCATCCGCATACATATACACACAGGCTTTTTTAATAGCAAGTGGAAGATTGTAAGAAAAAACTGAAAAAGTAAAGGGCCAAGCAGACTTCCCTGTGGAATTCCGGACTATTTGTATAACATCTGAAAAGCTTCCATTGAAGAAAATTGTGTTCTACTGGATGAGTAGCTTTCCATCCATGATAAGGCAGATGGAGCAAAACCATAACGCATTATTTTTTTTCAATAATTTATGATAATCCACATCAAAGGCAGCACTGAATCTAACATTACTGCTCCTATGATATTCTTTTTTTTTCAATTAGTTTTCAGTCAATTGTGTCATTTGTGTAAGCTGTCACGGCGCAGCTGTGATCCCTGTGTACATGTTTTTGTTTTTCCTCATGTTCCCTGCATTTCCATGTTTTCCATGCACACCTGTTTTGTATCTAGATCTCGTTTGCACAGCCTTTGTGTTTCCCTCCTTCTCCTGCTGCCTGCCTGCCGATTCCAGCTGTGTCTTGTCCCTGGGTTTCCTTTGTTCTCTGTCTGGTCCTTGTCGTTGGTGTGGCGTGTTTTTCATGACGTTTGTGTCGTTCCTGTTGTTTCTGTCATGTCCTGACTCCCTTTTTTGTGTGGATTTCATAAGTTTTTCTGTCGTTTTTTTGACCTTTTTGAAGTTTGTGTCTGCGATTGGGTCCTTTCCTTGCCCGAACCGTGACAAGCGATGTGCATGTTGAGTGACCTTCCCTGTAAGCGTGCTGGTTTTCACGTGTCAAATTGTTAACAGAGAACTAGCATTGTATGTTCATGTGGTTGAATACAATTTTTTGAATAGGGGACAAATCTGTTAAAGCCAGTAAAGGCAGTCTGAGCATTCTTGGGTAATGGAATGACTTTAGCTTCACTCCAGGTTTGGGGACAAACATTACTCTTAACGCTCAAATTAAGGATTTGGCAAGTAAGAGCTGCGATATGGTTCGGTACCATCATCAGTAGTATCCCATATAGGTTTTCAAAACCTATTGGTTTCTCATTATTGATTGACAGCAATCATTTTTCCTCATCTTCTATAATAACCTTACACAGTTCAAACGTACAATTCTTACTTTTCATTATTTGATCTTTTATATGTAGATATGATGGCTCACTTGATTTTGGTAATTCTTTCCTCAGTTTACAAACTGTGCATAAAATGATCATTAAAATAATGGCCAATGTCTCAGTAATGAAAGTCACTTCTGATTCAATGAAAGATGGAGTTGAGTTACTCTTTCTGCCCATTGTATCATTTAGGGTACTCAGCTTTTTTCAATCATGCTTCATATTATTTATCTTAGTTTCATAATAGATTCTTTTCTTTTTTCGTTTCAGTTTAGTCGCAATGTTCCTTATTTTACAATATGTCTGCCATCGGATGTCAGCCAGACATATTTGCAGCTACTTTTGCTTCATCTCTTTCAACCCACGGTGCACTAACAATTCTAACAGTCAGTTTCCTGACAGGTCCATGCCTATCAATAACTGGAAGCTATTTTATGAATTAATCAAGTGCAGCATCTGGGTCCCTATAACTTTATTCATTATCTTAATGCCGCTCCTGAAGGAGATCTCTGTTCAGCAGCAGTACTTCAAGGAGAGGCCGTGGGTGAGTCATTTCATTCCCCACTTGGATGGTGGGGGGAAGTTGGAATCAACTCTTTTGTCTCCCCTGTAGTCTCCCAGCTTGCTGTGCTACCGTCTCTCAGCCAGCATCCCAGCCGCCTCCAGCCCCTAACCCATTACTGGGAACCTGCCTGGCCCTGGGAGGTCCTCGAAGCCGCCAGGCGTGCAGGTTTCGGGGAAGGAGACCCAGAGCCTGTTTGGTTGTTCCGGCCTATGCGTCGGCCAGGATGCCCGACGCCTCACCTGTATCGGCGTAACAACAAAAAAAGAATGCTTTGAGGGTTGAATTGATGGATGGGGATAAGTATCCTGCATGGAGAGTTTGGATGCAACAGTTGAGGAGGACTGCTGTGAAGGGTAAGCGTTTTGAAGCAAGCTGAGTTTCTGCCTTACGTAGACCTGATTAAATTGTTGACCTGGGGTGAGAAATTTAAGGGGCTGGAGCTCCAGAAAGCAGTTTGATAAGGAAGTTGATAATGCTGAGGTACACTTGGATGATGGATGTTCTATGAGAACTGAGTGGGTGTAAGTGATGAAGCTGGTTAATGATATGTCAATGGAAGGAAATGGTAGGCTGTGCGCGGCATGGAAGGTTTTGAAACTGCACCATTCCAAATAGTACAATGACAGGGTTTTAGCAAGACTATTTATGATCGCTTGTTTCGATGCAGTGACCAGGTGGAGAAGCTTGGGACAGATGAGGATCCGAGTCTGGTGCTAAGGATTTGAATTTCTGAAATGAAAAATGGGAAAAGGAGTCAGGGATGGAGTTTTGGGAACATGGAACGTGGTAGGCACAGATGATAAATTAGTGTTGGGCCCTTTATTAACGATGTCAACAGTTGTATGGTTGTCTGTATGGAAAAATAACCTTTTTCAAGCACTCATGCCCCCAAAGAAAGGTGGCTATGATTATGGGGTACAGCTCGTAGAGGGTGGACTGCCTGGGGGCAAGGCAGAAGCGCAGAGCAGCTTGGGACGATTGCCTAGGTGCTAATGGAGCTGCTTAGGAGGACGGGCAGGAGGATGACTTGACGTGCAGATCACTCTCGAAGCTTGGGGTTGGTTGCAGGACCGGATTAAGGTGGCTGGATTGGAGAGTGGAGTCCAGAGGCAGGAGGTCTGGGAGATCTGGCTGGAGGGCAAAGCAGAGATCCATCAGCAGGAGTACTGGGCACGATTGTAGTGCTGGGGTATCCGGGTATCATGAACGGAGACCGCCAGCGACTGGAGGCCCAAACGGTCCAGCTGGAGTTCCAGACAGGCAGCCAATGGCCGAAGATCTTGCCGGGCATCGACGGGGACAGCCGAGCACTCGTGGTCGTTGGGCAGCTGAGGAAAATCCTGACAGACTCACCTTCATCCATACCTCGATCCAGCTGTCCCTGCTGAACACTGACTCAGCATTTTAATAACCTCAATCTGACACTGCCATTGTCATGTGTCAGTGTCATACAATGAAAAACAAGAAACTAAATATGTAAACCGGAATATATAATGAAAAATAGAGATATTTCCAGTAATGTAAGGACAGAACGGAGCTTGAATGACTGAACGGCAAAATTGTTGCTAATTTGTGTGCGCAGAATTGTAATTTGTTGACTCAAACTGACAATTGGTGCCTTTAATTTTCTAAATATATCTGAGATCATTTCATAAATTCTCTTAAACTAATGTGGAAAAGTTATTGTAGCAGTAGGATCTAAATATACAGGAGTTTGTTGCTACTGCAGTCAGTTAGTGAGGAGCACCCACAGTGTTATTGGCAGACTAGCAGTTGTGTTATAGTGTTGACGTGCCCTCAAATTACTGAAATAATTCCCCCCAACATTCTGCTAGTAATATAATTATATATATAATTTATATAATTTAATTCCTTTTGTTCTCAGACCACTGTTACTCACGCTTCAGTGTTTATGATGGCAGTATGGACAGCTATGGGAGAGTGTTGTTATGGGTAAAAAATGGCTAAGAGTGTCACGGTTGTCAGAGTGTGGGGAAAAAGGAATAGGACCAAATTGCAGCTGAAAGAGGTAGAACTGATGCAGTTGAATGATTTATTGTAGCAAGGGTATACGAGGATTTACAAACAGGTGCGGGCAGGTACTGATCCAGGTTATGGTAAGGGAAACAGAAGCTCAAAAGCAGTGAAACAAGACAAGAAAGCAACTTGGACCATCTGGCAAGGGAACAATGGAAGTGGACCAGTATATGTAGTGAGAAATTCATGGAAATGGGCTTTCATATAATGCAGACATTTTACATTACTGATTTATAATAGTTTCTTAGGAATGGGGCACAGCCTGGACAAAGCGACAGCACATCATCTTCAGGATTTGCTGTCGGATCTCGGTGGTTCTGATGCCGTAAATGATCGGGTTAAAACAGCACTGGAACAGCATGTACATGTTGCTAAGGAAAACCCGAATGGATGCAGGAAGTCTATTTCTGGTCCGATATGACAGGAAAGCAACAAGTGCGATGGTCAGGCTGACTATGATCACCACGATGTGGGTGATGCAGGTGTGAAGAGCTTTGGCCCCTGACCTGCCGGACTTTAGCACAGAGCTGAATATCAGCACATAAGAGGTAGTAACAAAGATGAAATCGACCACAAGGATGAGAAAAGCAGTGAGCAACCCCAACAGACTGTTGACGGCAGTACTTCCACAGGCCAGCTCCACCAAGGCCATGTGCTCACAGAAACAGTGGTTGATCACATTTGCAGCGCAGAATGACAATGTTCCTGCCAAACTCACAAACAGTGTGACCATAATGAAATTTCTGAACACAAGTGGGATCACAAACTTGAGAAATTTTGGTAAAGCCATGTGTTCATGGTAGGAAAGTGGCGTACAGATAGCAAAGTAGCGGTCCAGTGCCATCCATACCAGCAACGTAGACTGAAAAACTCCTACAAAGTGAAGGAAGTGCATCTGAACCAGGCAGCCAATCAGAGAGATCCCCCTCCAGTCAAACAGGAAGCTCAGCAGCATGTTGGGGACAAATATTACCGGGAGGCTCAAGTCCACAGTGGCCATGCCGGCGATGAGGAGGCACATCGGTGAGTGGAGGCTTCTCTGTGAAACAATGACGTACAGCAGCAGGGAGTTGGCTGACAGCGACACAATGAACATGATGAAGAAAGGGATGAAGAGGACGGGCCTCAGCGCTCCGAGTTCATTGAAGCCGTTGAGAATGAAGTGTTTGTGTGAGGAGACGTTCTCCATCCTCCCCTCCTCATAAAACCTCCTCGTTCAGAGTTTTAGTTCGATCAGCCTGAAAACAGAGAGACCAAATGATCTGAGATATAACTTCCACACAACAAGTGTGTTTCTGTAAGATGCCTCATAGTTGTACAAAATAACTTTAGAAATGATCGTCTTGTTAAAAAAAGAGAACAAGTCCACTCTGATTAACATGTGTCTAAATAATACCAGCCAATCTAATTTATTATGTCCATTTCATTTATAAACCTCAAAATTCTCCTCAGATGACTTTACAATCTGTGCAACATTCAACTATTCAGATGATGAAAACATGCAATTAAAGTCGTGTTTGCAGAGCAAAGGTTGAACCAGTCATAGAATTACAACAGGGAGAAACAATGATAAATAAAGTACAAACAATATAATGTTAAAACCTAATGAGTCGAATTGTTCCTAATAGACTGAGGTTTTGTATCCACAATGTTTGGAAAGACAGTGGGAAAAAGAACATTACGATCAGTTCATAATCAGAGACTGCAGATTATTTTCATGTAAAATTCAATGTATGTTATTATATGTAAATATAACTGTAACATAACAACAGAGGCATAGCTTATTGGCCTTTTGAAACACAGCAACATTTACCACATTTCTTAATATTTAACAGTAAATATGTCTTCAGGTTGCATGGGAGCTGTGAAATGGCTCAACAGCACATATGTCAGGAGAAAAACAACACATTAATACCATGAAACATTTAGGCAAACAATGCACGTTTGTCTTATTGTAATAGTATATATCCAGAATATTTCCAGATTCTCAACTGGTGTCACCACAGTGTTTTCCTCCTTATTTTTGTTAGTCAAACTACAGAACTATAGCTAATGCTGTGTAGTTTGAACAGTAGTAAACTTATTGTTTCAGCTTACATTTGGGCCAAACCAAGGCTTGCAAAATATAGTCAGTCCTAAAAAGTCATTTTAAAAGCCTTTAAAAAGCTCTCTGTTGCAGCAAGTAAAAACAAAGTCTTTACCAATCTTGAGATGTACTGTGAATTAATGACGTGATCTTATAACAAAATGAGGTCAATCATTGGACTTACCAAGAAAAAACACACACAAAAAATAACAGCAACATTTACCACATTTCTTAAAATTTAACAGTAAATATGTCTTCAGGTTGCATGGGACCTGTGAAAGGGCTCAACAGCACATATGTCAGGAGAAAAACAACACATTAATACCATGAAACATTTAGGCAAACAAACCTCACAAACAGCAGAGCTGGCTCATGTCTCCTCAGGGTCTTTGGTTTGACACCGAAGAGAGAGCTGATCAGATCACTGGAATCAAAATCATAATCTCCCTTCCCTGTCTGATTGTTTCTCCGGTTTGAACTTGAGGAGTTAAACTGAAGAGCTGCAGAGGGTTCAGACCTGTACCAAAGAAATCTGCTGGTTTTTTGTCAGTAAACAAGTCACGTCTGCAGATTGATGATGTCAGCTGATGACTGTCCTCCATCCACCTGTCCACGCTGAACGCTGACTCAGCACTTTAATACACTCTGTTTGATGCTGCCATTGGCTGCAGAGACAACGTGGTCAACAGTGTCATACAATCAAATAAAGAAACAAATTATGGAAAACTTTTGCTTTTAAAGCACAAAAAACAAATGAAAAAGTTCTTCCCAGTAAGGTAAAAAGTCAAATCATAACAGAAGTTCTCTCAGGACTCTTTCCACACAGAGCAGGTCCAGACCGACTCTTTAAATATTATTTACAGACCCAACAGTTCCACCATGAGCAGCACTTGGCGACAGTGGAAGGAAAAACTCCCTTTATCAGGTAGAAACCTGGAGCACAAGAACAGAACGGAGCCTGAATGGCTGATCGGAAAAAAAATCAGATTTGTAATTTGTTCACTCAAACTGACAATTCATGGTTAAATGAACTGAATTACTCTTAAACCTCAAAGACCCTGAGGAGAGAGGAGCCTGCGCCACTTTTTGTGGGGTTTGTTTGCCCAAATGTTTCATGGTGATGATGCCGTGTTTTTGACATATATGTGCTGTTCAGAGTTCCCATTTGGCCTGAAGACATATTTACTGTTAAATGTTAGGAAATGTGGTAAATGTTGCTGTGTTTCTGCATGATTTCATGCAAGTCAAGTCAGGTTCATTTATATAGCTGAAAATCACAAATGTTCCTCGGAGGTCTTTACAAACTGTACAACATTCGACATCCTCAATCCTTAGACCCTGGATTAAGATTAGGAACAACTCGGCCTTTTTTCCTGTTAAAGTGCCACAGGAAGCACAAGAGAGGAGATGTGGTCTCCACAGAGAAGACAGCTGGACTTACAATATAGAGAAAAACAATGACAATGTCAGGTAAATAATGATGATAACTGAAAGAGTGTCGGGTAGAATATAAAAGTGCTTTAAGTTATAAATGTGGCTCAGAGAAGACAGGATGTGGCCCCACAAAACACCTGGGCCTGGTAACATCACTAAAAGATACTGATAGGCCTTAAATGACAGAGTCTTTTTGTCCCAGTACACCTATTGGTTTTCTGCCGAATATATGCAGAATCTTGGCAGGTGTAACCATTGTCTTGCTATTTAATTTTATTAGTCAAACTACACAACTATGCTGTGTAGTTTGAGCAGTAGTAAGCTAATTGTTTCAGTTGACATTTGGGCCAAATAAAGGCTTGCCAGACAAATATTTGGCTGAAAATTCCTTAAGTTTGTGTTGAAAATAGGACAGGTTTCAACAAATTACTGTGACTGTTTTACCCTTTTCTTAAAAATATTTTTTGGACTCAGTTATAGACAAGATAATTGGGGAAATAATAAATGTGATTTCCTAAACAAGTAAAAAATAGATCCTCAAAGGCCAATCAGCTACGAAAATGAGCAGAGACGACGTCCACGTCTCTCTTCCCCTTTCAACCCGACTGGGTGGAGGCAGATGTCCTCCACCCAGAGCCTGGTTCTGCTCCAGGTTTCTACCTGTTAAAGGGAGTTTTTCCTTCCACGTCACCAAGTGCTGCTCATGGTGGAACTGTTGGGTCTCTAATAATATTTAAAGAGTCGGTCTGGACCTGCTCTGTGTGGAAAGAGTCCTGAGAGAACTTCTGTTATGATTTGTGGCTATACAAATAAAATGGACTTCACCACCAAGTTTCTTTCTAAAACAAAAAAAATGGTGGTCAGTCGTTTTACTCTCAGTGGAAAATGCAGTATTTTAAGACAGTTCCAGCCTTAAGATGCATTTTGATAACATTTCAAGCGAGACATGTGCATTCTCATTTCATAATCTTTGTTTGGTGAATGTTTATGATCTTTACTTTGTTAGTTGTCTATCATTGCTGCAGGATTGGGAGAGGAGGCAAAGGCGAGAGGCAAACCAAGCTCTGGACGCAAGTCTCCCTTCGTGACAAAGAGGGGCTCCTGTTGGCTGCCGGAGCTGGGACGGCGGAGTTGGAAGGATCAGATGAGAGCTCCAGCGGGTGGAAGCAGCGCTCTCCTCACGAACAGCTTCCTCTTCTTCAGACTGCTGACGCGGTGAGTCCGTGATGAAGTCATGGTGGACGGGGTCGACATGCAAGCAGCAGGTGAGTTGAGGCAGGCAGCTGACAGCCTGGTTGTTCTCACGTGGGTGAGATTGTGAAGCAGTTTCCGGGGAAGCAGCTTAAATAGGGCGCCGTGGATGATATAACTAATAGATGCATAGAAGGGAATCAGCTGATCCATCCGCTGATGCAGCTGGATTGTGAGCTGAGCTGGACTCCGTGGCCTGTCTGAACTAATGCAATGCTCAATTTCAGCAACAGAAGGGGCTACAGACGTGAGACCAACTGTTAAAGAGAGCTCTGGACCTCAGCTATCATGTGAGTAGATTCAACACCTGGGGGCAATGTCAGATATGGGTCAAATATGGTTAAAGTCATTTTTACCCATTTAACAATTTAACTTATTATTTATTTAACTTTATATTGTTTGTACTTTATTTACTAAATCTAGTCATTGTGTTTCTCCATATTGTAATTCTATGACTGGTTCAGCAGTTTACTCTGTAAAGACGACATCAATTGCATGTTTTCATCATCTGAATTGACAGTGAAAGAATAAACACTGTTGAATGATTTTGAGACATAAAATGAGTTGAATTGGTAAATTAGATTTTGATTGGCTGGCATTATGGGTGGGGTTGATCTCAGTGTTCTTCATTCTTGTGGTCGACTTCATCTTTGTTGCTGCCTCTCATGTGGCCATATTCAGCTCTGTGTGAGTCTGGAAGGTCAGGGGTCAAAGTGCTTCACACCTGCATCACCCACATCAGACTTACTATCTCTCTTTCTACCTTTCCTCTTATATCGGATCAGAAATCGTCTTCTTTCAGCCACCCGGGTGTTCTTCAGCACCATGTACCTGCTGTTCCAGAGGGGTTTTAACCCAATCATCTAAGACATATATCTATCCATCTATCTATCTATCTGTCTATCTATCTATAACTTTATTTCCTCTGCAGGTCATAGATGTTACACATTTAAAGTAAGGCTGTCAAATTAATGCATTCATTTCTATTAATTAATTATAAAACAATTAGCGCATAAAAAAATGCAAATTATTGCATTAAATATAATTTTAATGTTTATATTAATTTACTGACTGATGTTACTGTTAGTTGCTGCGTGTTCCCTTAAACCACCTATTTTGCCAAATAAACCAACCGTGGCATTTTGCCACACTGTCAGCCATTATAGAGTTCAGACAAACCGGCCCTTTAGCAAACTGAATGTTAAATAGTTAAAAAAGACTGTGGTTAATGTGGTCAACACATCAGTGATCAAGTGATAATTGATAGGTTTGAGTTGGAAAATCCTTATTTGGGGTTTTTTCCATGCAAATATCGATATATGTAATTCCTTTGAATTAATCAACATATCATGTAATTTATTGGATTGCATTCATTAATCGATTGAAAACCCTAAATTAAACATGTTTTATTGTCTTTGTTTGGGCCTCAGTATGATGTAAGGTGGACAAAGAGTGGAGGGTAGGGACATGTTTACTATATCGTTTCACAGTAATGAGCCCCAGCAGAGCTCCTTTCTGTTACCTTCATCAACAGTAGTTATGTCCATCTGTAACACAACACAAGGCCAGGCCCCAGAGACATCTGTGTGGACACTTGGATGCTCTGGAGGCTCTAACCAGCTTTACTAAATGGCCAATTAGCACTCTGTCAATTACAGATAACAGGGGATAATGGTAGGAGACTCTGCTGTCGCCAAGGTCACTGCTGTAAACAGAGCAGCTTCAGGCTTCGCTTTGGGTGTTTATGCTCCTGTGTAGTGACCACAGTGGGAGAATATTTTGTTTTGCCGTTGCTCTGGCAGGGTTTTGGTGGCACCCATCACACAATTGTAATACTTGAAGATTAGAAAGATTAGAAAGTGAAGAAATTATTGAGTTTCTTTTTCATGAGAGATGATCATTTTCCAAATCATCAATTTTCTGTTTGATTTCCTTCCTTCAAAAGAGCCACTGGTTTCAATTAATTTTTAATAAGATAATCTTGCCAATAAGTAATCCAACACATTAAATATTACTTCTGTATATCTTTTGTCAAAAGTACGATAATAAGGGAAGGAAAATCCAACCTGAGTGAATGAGCCTGCGTACAGACAGTACAGGGAGTCTGAACAGGTGTGGTCAGAACAACCTGAACCTGAACAAGCTCAAAACTGTGGGGATGACAGCCCTCAACACTGCCCCCTCGCCACCACCACCACCACCACCATACTCTGCACTCTCCGCATTGAGAGCCAAAACTACCTGACACCAGAACAGCCTCTTCCCTTTTACTGTTGGAAAGAGCAGTGAATATGTCATAACACAGATGAATTTCACTATCTGTTAGAGCTTGACCAATAAATTTGCCAAGCTGATAAATTATTAGATCAATATAGACTATCACAGTATATAATGGTATCTGCGTCGCCATCCCCTCCGCCCCTGTTCTCAGGCGTCGCTCTTCATAAGATGCTCGGGGCGGACGACCGCCAGACCTTCCTGGAGATGTCTGAGGCGACGGCGTGCAGTTGGCCAGTGGCGGAGTGGGTCGTGTGCCTGTTTCTCTTGTTGTCAGGTGAGACCAAACTTCAGCTGGGCCTGCTGGTGTCCTATCTGGGGGAGTTTCCAGGAAAGCAAAAAAGCAGCCCTGGACAAAGGACAGGTGATCTTGCCGGCCCAGTGGCACCCTCCCCCGGTCTTGGAGTGACATACATCGTTCCAATAAGGATTTAAAGGGGGTGTATACCAGGCGTTTGTGGATTTGGGCTGTACGGAGTCTATGATCCAGAACCTGGTTCGTCCCAGGGTTTTGGTGGAGGCAATGTGGGTGAATATAAGGTGATTCCCAACAGATATCCTGTCGTGCCAGGGGAAATTAAGTACGGGGGCAAAATGCATCGAATTTAGGCTGCGGTTAGCTCCCGCCTTGTACACCAACTGAATTTAGGCACAGATTGGCTTGGGTTTCATAGATTGGTTGGGTAATGTGTGGGGGTGCAACCACGATTGACAGGGACATGTGGTATGTGTGCTGTGCTCAGCAGTGATGCACGTTTGTCTGACACTGCAGATGGGGAGGGGGAACCGGCGGGGCCTCTTGTGCAGGCTCCGCTGGTTCCCGAAATACACTCCATGGAAGATTTTCCACTTAAGCAGTCTTGTGACAATATTCACTTCAACCAAGTAATGGGAATTGATGGTCATGTGGTGTACCCTGGCACACCACTGACATATTCACACTTTTCATTGGTTAGGGATAGACTGTATAAAGAGAGTCGTGACACTCAGACAGCAGAAGAAATCACCCAACTGTTGGTGCTGGAAAGCCGTCAGGAAATGGTTTTCCAGGTGCCTTATTATAACTGAATGGCTGTTCACATGGGGTATGACAAAAGACCAGATAATGACCTGATTCTAATGCCCTGGAATTCTGGGAGATCTGTTGGTATGCTTCTTGCCCTGAATGCCAACTAGTAGACCAACCAGTCATCTCAAGAGCACCGTTGCGCCCATTGCCTCTAATTCAGGTCCCATTTGAGTGCATTGGTATGGACCTTATTGGGCCATTTCACTGGCGTGCACAGGGATATTGCTTTCTGTTAGTCCTGATGGAATACGCTACACAATATCCTGAATCTGTGTCACTGTGCAGTATCTCTGCAAAGAGTGTTGTGCAGGCACTGTTTCAGGTCATCTCCCAAGCTGGAATCCCGAAAGAGATTCTAACTGACAGGCACCTCTTTCATGTCACACACACTAGGGGAACTGTACGGATTATTGGGTGTCAAGGCAATTTGGACTAGTTTGTACCATCCACAGACCGATGGCCTCGTCGAGCGGAAAAGAAAAGATACATATTCTAAATCTGAATCCTCACTGGTTGAGTTGTCAGGGGGTGCGGGCAGGGCCTAGCAGTTTGTGAGGAGTACATGTCATTATGGGTTATGGTTAACATTATTTGTACCTTTTGGCATGGTTAAAAAAAGGTTGCATATACCTTAATAAATCTCACTTTCTTTTTGCTTTGTGAGTTTGTGGCTGTAGCCGCTGTGGAGTTTATATTGTTTATACAGTTTTGTGGTGTCTGCCTTGGTGATGTTTTTGCTTGTAAGTCTATAAGAAGTGGCAGGTTACTTGATTCATGTAACTGTATAGTTTCTTTAATTTATTGTTCAATTTTGGTTAATTGTCTGGGTTGTGTCTTCCTTTTTGGTTACTTCTGGCTACACTGAAGAAGGCAGTTCTATAGTTATAATTTATAATTAGTTGTACACACAGGCTGCAAAGTGCTTTTTATAGAAAAACAAACAAGGTCATAAGGGAGGCAGAGCGTTACCAACTAGATATAGTTGGGCTCACCTCTATGCATAGTACTGAGTCTGGAACTCCTAGAGATGGGCCAGACTTTTTCCAGAGTTGCCCAGGGTGAGAGGTGGATTAGGTTAGGTTTGATGATCGACTTTGTGGTTGTATCATCAGATCTGTGGACCAGGCTTTACCCTTGCAGGTTTACTAGTGGGACAGTCTGTCCATTCCAGTCTGCATGTGTTTTGTGGAGTTGGACAAGGTTTATGACCATGTCCCCCTGGGAAGTCCTGTTGGGGGTACTGTGGGTGTTTGGGTCATTGCTACGAGCCTTCCGGTCCCTATACACCCAAAGTGAGATCTGTGTCCGTAATCCCGGTCCACAGTCAAACACGTTTTTGAGGGGTGTTGGCCTCCGCCAGAGTTGTCCCTTGTCACCAATTCTGTTTGTGATATTCATGGGCAGGATTTCAAGGCACAGATGGGGGAAGGAGAGTGTATCTGGTTGGGGAACCTCAGAGTTGTGTCTCTGCTCTCTGCAGATGATGTGTTTCTGTTGGCTTGATCAGACTGTGACCTTCAGCACACACTGGGGTGGTTTGCAGCCGAGTGTGAAGTAGTCAGGAGTAGAATCAGCACCTCCAAGTATGAGGCCATGGTTTCCTGCTGGAAAATAGTGGATTGCCCCTTCTGGCTTTGGTGTGAGTTACTGCCCTGAGCAATGGAGTTCAAGTATCTATGGGTCTTGTTCCCAGTGAGGGAAAGTGTAAAATTGACAGGCAGATTTAAAAGGGATGACCAGTTTTAGGGTGGATCACTTTGTCTCCAATCTTGATACATTTTCTTGTCTTTGACAGGTATTTCAAGTTTTTAGGATGAAAACTTTCCCCATCCTTTCCACATCACCCAATACATTTTCTACATTTTGTCCTACCAGTGTTGGCTTTCTCTGGTCCTTTTTTCTGTGCGATAACAGACTCAAGCACCTGATCCACATTAAATGGTTTTGGCCATTGACCCATTGGATCGCTGTGGACTCTGTCAATGCTTTTAACATTTTCTTTGATGCCTTCAACTTTCCTGATTGTTTTTAACTCAAAGAGCTTTGTTAGGTACTTAAATTGATTTATGGTGAAAACTTTACCCATCGTTCGCATGTCACGTTGGGGTCCTTCTGGGTGACCAACCGTCCTCTTCCAAAACAATTGGCCCCAATGTTCCAGACTATTTTGGACATTGTTCCCATGCTACTCCATACTTCTGTTGATATGTCTCATTCTTTCCCGCCTGCAGCAACCTGCCAGTTTACGATTTTTTCCTGGCATCCTCCCTGTCTTTGCTTTTCGTCTGATGGTTTGAACTCTGAAGAGCTTGGTTCTTTGCTGGTGAACATTTCATTAGCATTTTGTTTTGCTATTACCCCTTGTATTTATTTATTAGGAGATTTAAGGTGCTTTAGTGTAACACCTGTCCCAGCTTCTCTGCCATCTCACCAAGTGCACTGCACACTACTGGGACATGAACCCCAAGTCCTGGTTTGACTTAACTTGAGGTCCCTGTCATTTTACAGATCCTCCCAAATTTGCAGACCCTAGATGTAGCACAACCCTATTCTATAGTCTGTAGTTACAGGAGTAGTCTATCCTGTAGTTTGATCATCCTTGCCCACCTTGTCATGTACCCAAAGCAATTGGTGTCAAGCCTTTGCTCTATCACCACATTTTCACAGTCACCTAATAGTTTAGTTTTGGATAAAAGGGGGACAATTGACTAAATTATGTTATTTTAAGGTACAGAAGGAAACCATTGCTTTCTATTTGTATCTAGTATAAAGGCCTGTATTCTACACAGTTAGCTTTTTGCTGACATTAATTGGACAGTAGTGTCACTAATTGTGAGCTCTCTTAATGAGGTCACGCTGCTGCTGTGGGTGTCTTCTCTCTTGAAAAGTTTAAAAGAAGTCAAAGCAGAGTTTGAGCTCGGTTGGGGGGAGGGGGGGGACTCACAGTATGACAGAAGATCTCAATGCTCTAATTCACACAATGTTGCAGACATAATTATAACCTAAGCATTTTATTGACTTTAAAAAGGAAATGGTATGTTTGGGGTTGTTTGTTAAAATGGTACCCCCGATAATGAATCGCTTTAGTATTATTATGCTGACTTCTGTTTATATGTGCTTGATGTTTCAGCTGCACATTGTGCAAAACACGTTCAAAATGTTGAAAACAGGTACATTATAACTGGCAGTTGAATCCACAAAAAATGTAAGATCATTTTTGCTTTGTTTGCACAGTAGAGTTGTTTTGAACCAGAAGTAGGCTCATGATAAACTCTACACAGGTTTCATATTTTACACTTGCTGCCTACTTTGACACTGGGCTGTTTAAATACTTATATTTCATGATTGTTATGTCTCTATATGTTATTATTGTTTTTGCCAATGTTTGGCTTGTTGTAGCTATCTGTATGAACAGAAGCTTACATGAACCTATGTACATTTTTCTGTGCAGCCTGTTTGTAAATGGATTGTATGGTAGTACAGGGTTGTTTCCATCCCTTCTGCTTCAGATCCTCTCTGACATTCACACTATTTCTGCTCCCTTTTGTTTCCTGCAGATTTTCTTTGTGTACTCTTATGGAAGTATAGAATTTTTAAACTTAGCCATCATGTCTTATGACAGATACCTCGCCATCTGCTGTCCTCTACAATATAACACATGTATGACATATAAAAAAGTTGCTATACTTATTGCTGTAATATGGTTACCCCCAATTCTTATTAATGTGTTTACACTGCCATTAATTGTTCCTTTACAGCTGTGTGGGAACATAATTAACAAAGTGTACTGTGACAACCACTCTATTGTCAAACTGGCCTGCTCTGACACCACAGTAAATAACGTCTATGGACTCTTTGTTAGTGCCTTCTCAGTCTTTGGTCCACTACTTTTAATTATTTACACTTACATGAAGATTTTCAAAGTTTGTTTTTCTGGTTCTAGACAAACCAGACAAAAAGCTGTCAGCACCTGCACACCTCACCTCGCTTCTCTGCTCAACTTTTCTTTTGGGGCTTGTTTTGAAATATTACAGAGCAGGTTTAATATGAACAGTGTACCAAATATGCTGCGGATTTTTTTATCATTATACTTTCTTACATGCCCGCCACTCTTCAACCCTGTAATGTATGGCCTGAAACTGTCTAAAATCCGTGTTATGTGTAAAAGTCTTATCATATCAAATGTAGGCTATTAGTATAAGCAATCATCTCACAGATTTGCTGATTTTATTATATTATTTAACCTTTGTGTTATTCTAACTGTGCATTGTCTTATAATTTTAAACATAAAGTACATTTACTAGTGCTTTATTTTTGCCACAGCCATTATTTTATAGTAGTATTGCAGCAGTAATGCTAAAGCTGTACAACTGTTGAGAGAAATGAGCTGAGTGTGTTTAATAGCAGAAGGTAAATCAAAAGCACTTTGAAAATCAGATAATAGCATGTTTAACACATTTTACTAAGACAGTGAGTGTTGAATTGGCAACCAAAGTAAATAAATTATAATTACTACCATTTGTCTTGACCTTAATTGGAACTTAATAATTTCAAAACATGCAACATCCCAACTGCAATAGGTCAAGACAGAGGTCAGATCTCTTTTATTTTTTATGCATGTCAGGCAGAAGCACAGGTGAAGACAGGTACTGCTGAACACATATGTACCTGAGTATCTAAAAGGCGATGACAGAGTGCCCTTTTTGGAATTATAGTTAGGTTGCATTATCTTAAGATAAATAATTATAGATATATGATATGAACACACTCCATATACGAGTGAGTATGCCTTCTTTATCGACTGAGTATACAGATAAGTGTACACTTATAATTACTGAAAATTGTGTTGTGAATTTTTCTGACAACATATTTAATCTGTCATTATTTCCTACTGACTTTAATAGTGGCCTGTACAAACCTACACTTAATATTTTTCTTTTTGCTCCTTTAACCTCTTTTCACATTCATTTTCCCACTTGTTCAGCTGTTTATTTTTGCAAAAACCACCAAGGTTGTAAAGACATCTGAGGCAAATTTGTAGTTTGTGATTTCTGGCACTATAAATAAAATTGACTCGACACTCCAGCTCTGCCAAATGTTTATAATTTTATTTTCAGTAACATAAAGGGCGTAGCGGGGAACCAGACGAAACTGCAAGCTCGTGTTTTATTTGCTCTGGCAGATAATGTGGCGAGCCAATCGCAACATTGGAGAGGCGTGTCAGCCAAGACAGCCCAACAATGTCCGGAGCCGTCAGCATCTCAGGGTTTATCTCATCCACACCTAGCGCCTTGTCACTGAGGAGCATCTTATCTATCAAAGGACAAAAGGGACTGGAGCACACCCATTGATTCACAGACTTTAAGTGTGCAAACAGAGCTCCAGCTCCACAAAGAAGGTTTGAAACATGGCCCAAACAGATTAGATCTCCCCAACCTCCCAGGAGGTTGTCAGCCAAACATTTCCAGTTCACCCTCACTACATGTTTGGGTATACTACCACTGGACAGGTAGTCTCCCTGTGACAGTGATCAATTGACAGCTCTGTTCCTCTCTTCGCCTCAGTGTCCAAGACAGCCACCAGCTGCTTGCATACAAGCTCCCCTACCAGGTCTGGCTGCAGGAGGGGGCCCCGGTTTCCTTATTCCAAACATGATAAATCGAATACTGAACATTGAACAAGTATTGTTCCGCAACTGCAAATTATGTTGGAAATGATCATGCATGCTGTGGCAAATCACACTACAATTAACTTTTATTCTTAAATGCACAATAATTCATCCAAATATTAAGAGCAGACCCGCCACCAAAATTCAAACAGCAATACTGGAGTCTGCTGTCACTCTTAAATTGATTACTTAACTAAAGTTATAGGGCTATATCAGAACTCCCTCAAAGTGAAAACATGGACTGAGTGACACACTCTGGTTTCTAGTACTCATTATATTTATTTCTCAATAAACTTGCTTTTTAAAATGATTTCATCCTATAAAATACTAATATAAATCAAATAAAGGCCTAAGGCCTATGGTTACTGTATCATAACTCCAGCTGCAGTTTCTGTGCCACAGGACATAAATCTAAATGTACAGCTCTGTGAGGACACGTGCTGTGACTATTGGCACTGATCCAACTTAAAGACGTTGTTACTTTTAGCTGATTGACACTGATGAGATAATGTTTCGGTTGTGACAATTTCTTAGTCAATGTGTTTCACATACTGTTTAGTCATTACAAGTAAGAAAAGACAAGATCTTTATTGAGCCTAGAAGGATAATTCAAATGTTACAATAGCACAAGAAACAGGCTGAAGAGGTAGGAAGCGTACCAAGAAATATTTTAACCGAAACAAACAAATGAATAAATAATATTTAAAAAATCTAGTATAAAGCATTACATAAATTATATTACCCGTGGCCATATACATGATTTTTACAATTTGAAAATATCTGTGGCATTAATCCGTTAACAGTAGCATCCCATTAAGAGTCATACTCATGTAAAGACATAGGTATCAATCATTGACATAATATACATAATTTGATTAAATATAAATACATAGTTATAATGGTAAATTTGATTTCTCATTTTATATTGAATACATTCAGCTCATTTCTCAATCTGACACCAATTCTGGTGCAGAATACCATTTCTACCATGTCGTACAGCTTTATCATTAGTATTGTGGTTTTATGTCCCTCTATTAACAAAAGCAAAACAGGTTGAAAAGTTGAGTTAAATTACTTTATTTTTCGCATTATAACGAAATGCATTTTTTTACATTTGAATACTTAAAAGGTCTGATTAAATTAAAGCTAATAAGTAAATCTGTTAGAGGACTTAATATTAATAGCCTGAGATCAGACTTTTACCTATGACACGGATTTTGGACAGTTTCAGGCCATACATTACAGGATTGAAGAGGGGCGGGCATGTAAGGAAGTATAACGACAAAATAATTCGCATCATATTGGGCACACTCTTCATATTAAATCTGCTCTGTATTAATTCAAAGCTAGCCCCAACAGAAAAGTTCAGGAGGGAGGCGAGGTGAGGTGTGCAGGTGCTCACAGCTTTTTGTCTCGTCTGTTTGGAACCAGAGAAACAAACTAGGAGAATCTTCATGTAAGTGTAAAGGATAAAAATTAAAGCACCAAAGATTGTGCCAAAAGATGCAATGAGTCCATATATGTTAACTACATGGGCATCTGAGCAGGCCAGCTTTACAACAGAGTGGCTATCACAGTAAACTTTATGAATGGTGTTCCCACACAGCTGTGAATGGGAATTCAAATATATTATGAGAATACATGCAAGCAAAGGATATAACCATGTTACAGCAATGAGCATGGCAATCTTGTTAGATGTCATACGTGTGTTATATTGTAGAGGACAGCAGATAGCGAGGTATCTGTCATAAGACATGACGGCTAAGTTTAAATATTCAACAGCTCCATAAGTGTGTACACAATAAATCTGCAGGAAACAAAAGGGAGCAGAAACAGTGTGAATGTCAGAGAGGATCTGAAGCAGAAGGAATGGAAACAACGCTGTACTACCATACAGCTCATTCACAAACAGACTGCACAGAAACAGGTACATAGGTTCATGTAAGCTTCTGTTCATGCAGATAACCACTATGAGCAAAACATTTACACTGACAATAAAAATATATAAAGACATGACAATCATAAAATATAAGTACTTAAGAGTTCCGGTGTCAAAGTAGGCAGCAAGTGTGAAATATGAAACCTGTGTAGAGTTGATCATGATGCCTGTTTAGGTTCACAACAACTCTACTGTGCACACCAGCAATAATGATATTAACTTTTGTTATAGATTTGTAAAAATTTAACTAGCTTTAACTTTGACTTATTTGGCACAATTTCCAACTTCAACATAAAGCACAAATGAACAGAAGTCAGTGTAGTAACGCTAAACAGATTCAATATCATAGAAATTGTAAAAAAAATAGTAGAAATCACTAAATGGACCATTTTCTTTTCAAAGTCACAATAAAGCTTTGGTTAACGATTACCAAACAAAGTCTGCGACATTGGTGAGCATTCACCTGTTGTCCTGCTGTAGTCATAGTGTGATTCCCTCCTAACTGAGCTGAAACCCTGCTTCGACTTCCTTTAAAACTTTTAAAGACGGAGGACACCCACAGCAGCAGTGTGACCTCATTATGAAAACTTCCAATGATTGATACTGATGTTTAATTAATGTCAGCAAAAAAGAAAACTTTCTAGCCTGCTGTGGGTAATGTGTAAAAAGACAGTTGTCATCAGGACAGACATGGTCTATAGTATTAGGCTTAATAGATTATTTGAGAGAGAGACTGACCTGCTGGACAAAGAATGACAACACGTACACGTTCAAAAATAAGCAGCTAACTGAAAGTTAAGGCGAAAAGATGAGTTTTAATTTTAAGTTTGGATTTAAAGGCCTCAACAGCTTGTTGGATGTCATTTCAGGGGACAGGGGCATAATAGGGAAAGGCCCTTCTTTTTGACTCTGGGGCCTTCCCCACCAGAGAGGTGATGTTCCACATCCCTAGACCCACACTGCGATGCCATGGGTCAGCGTGCCGAGGACCCCACCTTTGCACTCTTTTAGGCCACCACTGCCTATTATCTAATAATAATAATAATAATAATCTAATAATAATAGTAATTATTACTATTAATATATTTTATTTATATTCCCCCAAATCACAATTTGCCCCGGGGGCTTTACAATCTGTACATCGATAACCCCCTCTGTCCTTAGAGAAAAAATGGAAGACACCTCGGGAAAAGAAACAGGGGAAGGATACCTCTCCCAGGATGGACAGACAGGAAATAGATGTCAGGTAGACAGGTATGAAGGGGTGAGCCATAAGTTATAAGAATAGGGAGCAAAAAGAAATGCTAAAATTGGTGTAATATGATGAAATGTTCTGGTTTTAGTTAAGACTCCAGATTTCTATTTAAAATCGAAAAAGATGAAAGCCTTGGCAAAAGTCAATTCAGCCTGGACGTAAAGAGCGAATACGGAGGCTGAGAAGGTCAGAAGGGCGGGGTGAACATCTGGTAGTGAGAGCTGGTTCCAGGTTCCGCCAGACTTTGGTTAACATCGTAACGTGGGAATGGGAGGTAGAAGGACAGTGGAGGCCAGTGACTAGTTTTATGAAGAAGTTGATTCCTGCTAAGTAGTTCTGGATGGTGGAAGACCAGATTTTGGGTGGAATGAGCATGCGTGATAAAAACTGTAGATGGGCCTGATGTCTAGCGAGGGAAATGATGGCTGGTTCGGTGTGATATGCTTTGAAACGATTCCAGCCAGTTAGGTGGGCTCTTTGTGAAGCGTTTGAGAGGTTTCCCGACTATGGAGAAAGTTGGATGTTGTGAGTGAAATCAGTGGGACTGGTCTGGGATGAAAATCAGATTCTGGATTGTCAGTATTTCTGGAAAGAGATACGAGAAAATGAATCTGCGATACCGTTGTGAAGGAAATCTTAGAGCTGGTTCATCCTGAACCTGAGTTAATTCATTAAAAAACCTAAGTACAAGTAAATATACAGATACTCAAAAAGTACACCAAAAAAACTCCTTTGTTACAGTAACAAGAGTAAATGTAATCCATTAGTTCCTCCTCTGGGACAAGGTGCTTGAGTTTGGTCTCACAAGAGGCATAGGCATGGGAGCAACGTCCACGATAATCTGGAATATGGGGACTAACAATTTAAAGAGGAAATAAAACCCAAGGCTTGTGAACAAGTGAGGATGAAGTGACACTGGAAAGTTATGGTGTGACCTGTCATGGATAAGGAAAGGTTTCTTCCTGCCAAACCTCTCATTCTGCCATACGAAGTTTAGATGGTGCCACGATCAGGTGTTGGCCCATGAGAAAAGTTGAAACAAAAGATCATTGTGTTTGTCAAAACTAGATGAAATGTGCTACCTCAGATGTGGTGGTGTGTTTAGTAATTATTATAATAGCAATCATTTTGTTATGGTGTGATGGTGTTTTTCTTCTTCATATGCTATACCCTGTGGTTTGGGTGTTTAGTATTTAGATTTGACCCCTACCTCAACCCGTAGCATCAATACTCTGGTCTGTAATTATGATTCACTTTAGGATTGTCACACTAGGACTATCTTGGTCAAATATGTTGCACATGCTGTTTGGTCATTACAAATAAGAAATGACAAGATCTTTATTCTAGATATTCAAGCTATGTACACTGCATACATTATAATGGCTTACATCATAAACATGGTTGTTTATTAATGCAAATTTCTCTTTGCAGAAAAAAACAGTCTAGTCATGCATATCTGAAGCTCCCAGTCTGGGTTCTGGAGGCAGACCCCCTCTCCTCATTTAAGAGTCTGCTTCAAACGTTCCTCTTTGATAAAGCTTATAGTTAGGGCTGGCTCAGGTGAGTCCTGAACCATCCCTTAGTTATGCTGCTATAGGCTTAGACTGCTGGGGGATTTCCCATGATGCACTGAGCTCCTCTCTCCTCTCTTATCCCATTACTGCATGTTACTAACTCCACCTCTTCCTGTAGTTTGGAGCTTTCTCTCTTCCTGCAGGTGTTTGTGCCTCTGGAGCTGTAGAGTCTGGATCTGTGACTGCAGGCCGTCTACTGCCCCCATGTTCCTGCTCCACACTCACTGCTGCAGTTGTTATTATTATTAGTCTGATTATTATGTTGTCTGTCCTCCCCCTCTCTCTCCCCTCTCCCCCTCTCTCCTCCCCTTTCAACCCGACTGGGTGGAGGCAGATGTCCTCCACCCAGAGCCTGGTTCTGCTGCAGGTTTCTACCTGTTAAAGGGAGTTTTTCCTTCCACTGTCACCAAGTGCTGCTCATGTTGGGAACTGTTGGGTCTGTAATAATATTTAAAGAGTCGGTCTGGACCTGCTCTGTGTGGAAAGCGTCTTGAGAGAACTTCTGCTATGATTTGTGCTATACAAATAAAATTGACTTGACTTGACTTGAAGGCCTTGTAGTATACTGACTAACTGTCTAAGTTAAAAAAGACGAGATATGTATTGTCATTTATGTAACATACTGTAATGTAATAAAATATAAATATAGATATATTTAAAGGTGTAATTGTAAAATTGATTTCCTGTCTGCTAGTAATCTTACATGACATGGTTCACACTACTATTTTTACAACTGTTGTACAGCTTTTTAGGGGTATTGTGGACATTTCATTCCTGTATTCACAGAGGAAAAACAGGTCGTTGGGTTAATGTACTTTATTTGTCACATTCTCAAACAGGGCACAGTTATACATTAAAATATTTTGAAGGCCTGCTTAAAGTAACTTCAGAAAACTGAATATTAATAGTCTGCATTTGATATCAGCCTTTTACATATGATACGGATTTTGGACATTTTCAGTCCATACATTACAGGGTTGAAAAGGGGTTGGCATGTAAGAAAGTATAATGATAAAAAAATGCGCAACATGTTGGGTACACTCTTCATATTAAATCTGCTCTGTAATATTTCAAAACAAGCCCCAACAGAAAAGTTCAGGAGGGAGGCGAGGTGAGGTGTGCAGGTGCTCACAGCTTTTTGTCTCGTCTGTTTGGAACCAGAGAAACAAACTAGGAGAATCTTCATGTAACTGTAAAGGATTAAAAGTAAAGCACCAAAGATTGTGCCAAAAGTGGCAATGAGCCCATATATGTTAATTCCCTTGGTGTCAGAGCAGGCCAGCTTGACAACAGAGTGGGTATCACAGTACACTTTGTAAATGATGTTCCCACACAGCTGCAAAGGAGAACTCAAAGATAACAAAACAACCATTGCAAAACAAGGATATAACCATGTTACAGCAATGAGCATGGCAATCTTGTTAGATGTCATACGTGTGTTATATTGTAGAGGACAGCAGATAGCGAGGTATCTGTCATAAGACATGACGGCTATGTTTAAATATTCAACAGCTCCATAAGAGTGCACACAGAAAATCTGCAGGTAACAAAAGGGAGCAGAAACAGTGTGAATGTCAGAGAGGATCTGAAGCAGAAGGAATGGAAACAACCCTGTACTACCATACAGCTCATTCACAAACAGGCTGCACAGAAACAGGTACATAGGTTCATGTAAGCTTCTGTTCATGCAGATAACCACTATGAGCAAAACATTGGTACAAATAATGAAAATATATAAAGACATAATAACCATGAAAAGTAAGTATTTAAACAGCCCTGTGTCAAAATATGCAGCAAGTGTGAAATATGAAACCTGTGTAGAGTTTATCATGATCCTCACTTTGGGTCATAACAACTCTACTGTGCACACAAACAAATAATTGTTACATTTTGTTATAGATTTGTAAAAATTGAACTAGTTTAAACTTAGACTGGGTTGGCACAATGTGCAACTGAAACAACAAGCACACATGAACATAAGTCGCTGTAGTAATACTGAACAGATTCATTATCTTGAAAACAGTTTTAACAAACACCCCCAAATGTACCATTTCCTTTTCAAAGTCGATATAAGGCTTCAGTTAGAGAACTTACTAATAAAACATGTGTGACATTGTGTGAATTTGAGCATTCACCTGTTGTCCTGCTTTAGTCATACTGAGTCCCTCCTAACTGAGCTGAAACTCTGCTTTGACTTCTTTTAAACTTTGCATGAGAGGAGACACCCACAGCAGCAGCGTGACCTCATTAGGAAAGGTCGCAATGATTGATACTGATGTTTAACTCATGTCATCAAAAAAGAAAACTTTCTACAACTCGTGCTGTTTGCATTTTTTCAAGACAGTTTGGAAAGAATAAAGATAGAGATGTGAATGGTTTTCATTATTCCAGCCTCCTTTTATACCTGCTCATCATGTTCAGGCTTTTTATGGGCCCCACATTAGCTCTTGAAATGGGCCCCCAAGATGCTTAAGGCCACCACTGGGTCTAATTTTAGTAGAATGAGGTGCAACTGAACCCAGGAAGGTAGAAAGGGCTGAGCTTAACTCACTAGAAAAAATTGCAACAGGCTCTGAGGGAGCCAGGGCTGCAGGCCGACGCTCACCAAGTTCAGTTAAAGTTGCACGGCCATTATGGCGAGTGGTTAAAAGCTTTACAAGGACAGGCTAGTGTCCTTCAAATGTAATTAGTAAGTGGTCTGACACTTTGGATGAGACAGAAGAGGTGGTCAGGGCCGACACCTTTAACGCACGGGAGAGACTAAAGTCCACGGTGTTACCGCTGCACTGAGGAGGTTCATGTACAATCTGAGTGAAACCCAAAGTATCAACAAGTGCTGAAAAGGCTTTACTTAGAGGGTCGGAGGCCTTAGGTAGGAAAACACTTTCGGACCATCTCTCCTGTTAAAGGGAGTTTTTCCTTCCACTGTCACCAAGTGCTGCTCATGGTGGAACTGTTGGGTCTGTAAATAATATTTAAAGAGTCGGTCTGGACCTGCTCTGTGTGGAAAGAGTCCTGAGAGAACTTCTTATAATTTGGCGCTGTAGAAATAAAATTGACTTGACTTTTTTGCTTTTAGTCCTGGAAATTCTTGTTTTCTACAAGTGTCATTATACAGGATGTTTAAATGCTACTTGTTTGTATTTCACAATGACCCGCCTCAGATGTTCAGTGACCTACAGAGATCTTGTTGTACAACTACTGGTCAAATGTGCCACATGTCAAACTTACAGACTCCTCAGCTGTTGGTTTTACCAGACCGGACAGCTCAGACTGAATCGTTCATGTTTTCACTAGTGGAGAATATGGGTGTACTTATCATTGCTGTGTGTGTAAAAGCTTTTCAGAAACCGCCTCAAGAATTAGAGAACAATGCAGTAATGACCTGTAACAGAAGGACCTGGTGTATGTGATCTTTCATGTTTACAAGCCTTCTTCTTTAGTTTCTGAATTCCCCCTACACCACAGGACACATTTAGATTTATTTATTTGACATTTGACCTTTCAGGGTCAAAAATAAATAAATACAATATAAAATAATGAAATACAAATTTAATGACTAAAATCCTGTCTTAAAAGCATCACCACCTGTGCATCTGTGTGAGAGCTATGAAATATCTTTGTCCCCACTCATCAGCCATTGAACAACCTAAAGAAAGCCATCTGTCAGGAGCTGCAGCCCATAGCTATCAAATGACAGATAATGTGGCGTTAGAGGAGAGAACCTGTCCTCAGAAACACTTCACCTCACGAAGGTTAATTTGTTCACATCTTCTTTTTTGTACCCACTGTTGTAGTTGTACCCAAAAGGCCTAGAAGAAAGAAATGAAACCTTAAGGCATTATTGAACTGTTTATTAAGTAGAACCAGTTTCTTTCAAAGCAAATAAAGAATCATGCAAACAACTGTGTTTGACAAATGTGCCTCCTAATGATTATAATGGTTTTGTTTTCCCCTCTTCTATTAAATATATTTACAAGTCATTTCTCAATCTGACATGTGATGCAAGCTGTATTCCAAAACTGATGTAAATCATGAATATTACTACTGCTAATGTTATGTCAAAATTAAATGTTCCCTGGCTTTACAGAAACAAAAAGATAAAAAAGTACACAAGTCATTTTATATTACTCTCCATCCTATGTCAAAAATGCACAGTTAGTGTTTATAAAGGACAACACATTCAAATCAAATCAGCAAATTTCTGTGATGATGACCGCTGTTAGTGGCCTACATTTAAGCAAAAATCAGATTTTTACAAATGATCCGAATATTCGATATATTCAGGCCATATAGTAAGGGGTTGAAAAGAGGCTGACATGTAAGCCAGTATAATGATAAAAATATTCGCAACATGTTGGGTACACTGTTCATATTAAATCTGCTCTGTAATATTTCAAAGAAACAACCAAAAGAAAAGTTCAAGAGGGAGGCGAGGTGAGGTGTGCAGGTGCTGACAGCTTTTTGTCTCGTCTGTTTGGAACCAGAAAAACAAACTTGAAGAATCTTTATATAAGTGTAACAGATTAGAGTTAGAGGACAGAGAATTGTGATAGAAGTGCCAATGAGTCCGTAAATGTTATTCACTCTGGTGTCAGAGCAGGCCAGTTTGACGATGGAGTAGTTGTCACAGTACACTTTGTTGATAATGTTTCCACACAGCTGTAAAGGAGCACTCAAGGAGATTGGAAGAAAACATACAACAGAGGCAAATAACCATACTAGAGTAATAAGTATTGTAATCTTGTTAGATGTCATTCGTGTGTTATATTGTAGAGGACAGCAGATAGCGAGGTATCTGTCATAAGACATGACGGCTAAATTAGTAAATTCTACACAAGCATACGAGTACACACAGAAAATCTGCAGGAAACAAAAGGGAGCAGAAACAGTGTGAATGTCAGAGAGGATCTGAAGCAGAAGGAATGGAAACAACCCTGTACTACCATACAGCTCATTCACAAACAGGCTGCACAGAAACAGGTACATAGGTTCATGTAAGCTTCTGTTCATGCAGATAACCACTATGAGCAAAACATTGGCACAAACACCTAGAATATATAATGACATAACAATCAGGAAGAACAAATATTTGAAAATCCCAGTGTCAAAGTAGGCACTAAGTGTGAAATATGAAACCTGTGTAGAGTTGATCATGATCCTCTTCACCTAGACAGAATTCAGTGGAATGACACAAACCAGATTATCAAGAATATCCTCAATTTATCGTTGCCTTCAAGTTGATATAAAGTTTCGATGAGCTATAATGACACCACAGTTAGTTCCTGATATGTGTTGCAATGAGACTGAGTCCCTCCCAACTGATTCTTTTTACTTTGTCAAGTCAGGGGACGCCCATAACAACAGTCTTACCTCATTACCAAAGGACCCACTAACTGATTCTACTCATTAACATTAAAGTAACATGTTGCTTTAATCATTCATTCTTAAATCATGAGTCATTGAGAGTCCATACAGAAATGTATCACTGAACAGGTACTAGAATGTGAAAACTAGTTATTTTTAATATATATACACGATGTATACACGAGAGGAGGCATAACAGCATTGTTTTTACTGTATTAATAATTTCATAATTTTGGACACTGGACACTAAATATTGAAAGTGGCTGCCTTTGTGGTTTTCGTGCTATAAACAGTATATGGATGTTCTTTTGCTGTGTGTTGGTTTTATGATTATCAGTGTGTTTTGGAGTGTGTTTTGGGGGTGCTACAAACCAATGAGCCCATCATCAACATAGAGCCACACACAGATAACATAAGAAGCATGCAGTAGGCCATACTCACCACTGCCAATGTTCTTCAGACTTCAGAGGTCCCTTCTTCTCACTCCTTTAGAGTCACAACCACCACCAGCTGAGCCATGAATTCCAGCCTCATATGCTAGGTGACAGGCCCACAGTGATGCCAGCAGCACCGGTGCACTGCAGGGAACTATCGCTACTTCACTTAAAACTTTTCACCTCAAATTTTAAGGTTCAAGGTACAACACAACGAAATGTCAAGTCCATTTTATTTGTATAGCTTCAAATCATAACAGAAGTTCTCTCAGGACGAAGGGCCTGAGTCGGCTTTACTTTCTGAGGAGGCTCAGGTCCTTCAACGTCTGCAACAAGATGCTGCAGATGTTCTACAAGTCTGTTGTGGCGAGTACCATCTTCTTTGCCGTGGTGTCCTGGGGTGCGGGCATCAAGACAAAGGATGCCAACAGACTGAACAAAATCATCAGGAAAGCTGAGTCTGTGGTTGGCTCTAAGCTTGTCACCCTGGAGGAGGTGGTGGAGGACAGGATGCTGGCAAAACTGCTGGTGATCATGGACAATCCCTCTCACCCCCTCCACAAAACACTGGACAAGCTAAAGAGCAGCTTCAGCCACAGATTCATTCAACCCCGCTGCTCTAAGGAACAATACAGGAAATCGATCCTCCCAACCACAATAAGACTCTACAACTCATCTACCTCTGTCAGAGTCACCACCACAGAACTGCACTAAATGTCTCCTTGCACTGTGTACCCTGTACAACACTCCATATACTGGAACATTTAATTTTATTCTATTTTATTCTATTTTATTCTATTGTATTGTATTTTATTGTTGTATTGTATTTTATTGTATTTAAATATACCGGCTGCTATGATGACCTAATTTCCCTTCGGGGATGAATAAAGTAATCTATCTATCTATCTATCTAGGACACTTTTCACACAGAGCAGGTCCAGACCGACTCGTTAAATATTTATATTACAGACACAACATTTAGACCACCTCCACCTGCTGCCACCGCAACCGGCCCTTCCTTATTTTTGTTTTCTTTAATATGATAATAATCAGACATGAGTCAGACGTGTCCTGTGGTAATGACGTCAGACTGCTGATGTTCACATCATCTGACTTGAAAGGTTTAAAAGAAGCAGAAGCAGAGCTTCATCTCTGTGTGTACAAACTGTGTTCTGTCATTTCTAACCCACACATTATATTGATTTTAAAAAAGGGAATGCAAAGTCTGGAGAATCTGTCACGTGACTTAGTAAGAATTGACTTTTTTACTGTTTGCAAACTGAATACTGCTTTCATGTGAAGTTCAAAATAAGATTTAAATTTGAAATTTAAATTAGTTTGAATTCTATTAATTGACTACAAAATGTAACATTGCAAACTGTTCATCCTGAATGCAAGACTGCAAACTTAAATTGTTTTGTTGTGAATGAAACAGATGACCTTGATGAACTCTTCACAGGTTTCATATTTCACTTTTGGTGCCTACTTTGATATTGGGCTTTTTAAATACTTTTTTTTCATGATTGTTATGTGTTTTTATATCTTAATTCTTTGTGCCAATGTTTTGCTCATAGTGGTTATCTGCATGAACAGAAGCTTACATGAACCTATGTACCTGTTTCTGTGCAGCCTGTTTGTGAATGAGCTGTGCTCCCTTTTGTTACCTGCAGATTTTCTGTTTGTATACATATGTAAATGTACAGTTTTATAATTTAGCCGTCATGTCTTATGACAGATACCTCGCTATCTGTTGTCCTCTACAGTATAACACACGTATGACAACTAACAAGGTTGCCATGCTCATTGCTGTAACGTGGATATTCCCTCTTCTTGCAATTGTTGTTATGATTTCACTGAATGTCTCTTTACAGCTGTGTGGGAACATCATTGACAGATTGTACTGTGACAACTACTCTATTGTGAAATTGGCCTGCTATGACACTACAGTAAATAATGTGTATGGACTCATTTACACTTTCACTGTATTATTTGGTCTTACAATACTAATCTGTTACACTTATGTCAAAATTCTTAAGGTTTGTTTTTCTGGTTCCAAACAGACCAGACAAAAAGCTGTCAGCACCTGCACACCTCACCTCGCTTCTCTGCTCAATTTTTCCTGTGGGTGTTTCTTTGAAATAATACAGAGCCGATTGAATATGAGCAGTGCACCCTCTATGTTGCGTATTTTTTTATCATTATACTTTCTCATTTGCCAACCGCTCTACAACCCTGTACTTTACGGTCTGAATCTGACAAAAATCCACATCATATGTAGAAGTCTTTTCTTTGGTAAAATGTAAGGTACTAATGTTGAAAGTCATGTAGTTTATTCTGTGTTGTTCATGTGTGCTTAGACAATAGCATGTGTATATAATGTGGATAATAAAATAATTAATTATATGTTTCAACAATAGTTTATGTATTTAAACCACAATAAATGTCAAGCAGTTTATATGTAAAATACAAGTCCTTATATATCCAAACAAAACATTTAAAATGTGTCTTAAACAGTCCCAACCCCTAAATGTATGAATCAATAAAGAAGTCAAGATATTTGGGATTATTTTTTGTGTGATGTAGTATAGCTATTTATTTTATAGCTTGGATCTGTAGTGTCTAATGTATGCCTTGTCCCAATTATCTCAGGATGTTTAGCACAGCATTAATAACTCACTCCCAGAATAGCCACCTTAATGTGGTAAAGGGGTTTGTGTACCCATGTCCCTGGGGGCGAAACAAAGGTTGTCTGAAAACAAAGGTTTTTAGACTTGATTGGCCCAGAGGACTCGTGAAGCAGTAGACTGGTACCAGGAGTTGTATCTGGATTGGCATGAGGCACCACCTTGGCTGTGCTTTGTCACTGATCCTGTTTGTGATTTTCAGAATCTGAAGCCGAAACCGGCCGTGGGTAGAGTGTCCAGTATGGTGACCCGAGGGGGGCAGCTCTGCTTTATGAAGATGATGTGGTTCTGTTGGTTTCATCAGACGATGACCTGTGCACTGGGAGGGTTTCTTTTCTTTAAATTATAAACCTAAAAATGTCTATATAATAACAAAACAGTGCTTATTTCTAACTTTATTTAGAAATGTCTTTTAATGCATCATGGTTAACTATATATATCACAGACTTTCCAAGTGAGAAATGACGGGAAATAAATATTGAGAGGAGTGCAAAAATCTTATTACATATCAGCAAATTCAGGATAAAACTAAATTGTTGTTGTTTGAGTTCTTTTGTCCTCATGAACATGGAATTCAGCAAACACAATAACCATATAGAAAGGTGTTGGTAAGACTGTGTGGTATTACATTTCAGTCTGAGACATGTCAATGAATTAACCATTTATAGCAAATGGTTATATAGTTCAATTTGTCAGAAAAGGTTCTGCTCTTTGAAGGAGAATCTAGGCAGCAACGAGGGTTCTCCTGACATTTAACTAGATCCTTTTTTCTTTTGTACTTGAATTGTTGTGAAAAGGTCAAAAAGACATATTATATTACCATGGCAAAGTAAACCGTCTCATTAGAAGAGTTCAAGAAGATTCAAGATTTTATTTGGTTTTATTGTCACTCAGGTTGTACAAGTACACTCATTTGAAATCCACCGGCAGGGAGGCTTTGTTACAAAAAATGTACAGTATATGTAAGATAAAGATATAAGATAAAATAAAATAGTTATAAAATAAATAGTTTCTAAGTTAAGATATTTGTGTGTGTGTATATATATATACATATATGTATATATGTATATATATACACTATATATATATATATACATATATACATATGAAAGCAGAATATAAAAGCAACAAGTTATAACAGCAATAAAAGGTGTAGAAGCAATAAGTATAATTATAAAAAGCAATAGAAGGTGCAAAGAAATATACATTCAATAATCAGGTATTGCACAGATGGTTAGATAGCACTTCAGATCCAGTGATGTGCTCGGCCGTGCACACCACCCTCCCCAGCGCCTTGTGCTCCTTGCCAGTACAGCTGCCGTACCAGGTGGTGAAGCAGGCTCTGTATGGGGCAGTAGTCCCTGAGGATTTGGGTTTCTTCAGGTGCCTGAGGCTGTACAGATGCTGTTCAGCCTTTATTGCTAGCCCATTTCAGGTCTTTGTAGATGTTAGCACCCAGATATTTAAAGTTGAATTTGCACTTTATTATACGTACTTCAGCTCAGGGCCTTTACCTGGGGGTACTACTACTACTACCAGACCTTTTAATGATGTGACAGCAGTGCACTCTCTCTATAACTGATAAAAGTAGAAAACAAAGCAAAAACAAAGTATTTCTTATGAAAGAATTAACTAAAAACTCTCTGACTGACTGGACTTTAAACATAGAGAGGCATTCACTCTAAAAATCCATTTAAGGAAACTACTTGCAGTGACAGAAAGACAACTCCTGACAATAAGATTCAAAACAACTTTGATGGAGAAGACTTTTGACTTGCTCATAATATTCACATTTAATCAGCAAACATCATTAATAATGACACTTCTCTCATCAAAGCATCTGTTTAGAGCTTTCATGTCATCTAGGCAAAAAAATACATATTACACGAGTAACGGTCATTTATACTTTACCAAAGATGAGATGTTTACATACACTACGTATTTTAGTAATTTTAAGTCCATAAAGTACAGGGTTAAAGAGTGGTTGGCAAATAAGAAAGTATAATGACAAAACAATTCGCAACATGTTGGGTACACTGTTCATATTAAATCTACTCTGCATTATTTCAAAGAAACAACCAACAGAAAAGTTCAGGAGGGAGGCGAGGTGAGGTGTGCAGGTGCTGACAGATTTTTGTCTCGTCTGTTTGGAACCAGAAAAACAAACTATAAGAATCTTTATATATGTGTAAAAGATAACAGTTACAACACAAAGTATTATGGTAAATGTGTAAACAATTCCATAGATGTTGTTGACTGTGGTGTCAGAGCAGGCCAGTTTGACGACAGAGTAGTTGTCACAGTACACTTTGTTAATGATGTTCCCACACAGTTGCAAAGGAGAACTCAAAGATATCATGACAGCAACCTCAATGAATGGGTATAACCATGTTACAGCAATAAGCATGGCAACCTTGTAAGTTGTCATACGTGTGTTATATTGTAGAGGACAGCAGATAGCGAGGTATCTGTCATAAGACATGACGGCTAAATGACACAATAGTACATTTGCATACATAAACACACAGAAAATCTGCAGGAAACAAAAGGGAGCAGAAACAGTGTGAATGTCAGAGAGGATCTGAAGCAGAAGGAATGGAAACAACCCTGTACTACCATACAGCTCATTCACAAACAGGCTGCACAGAAACAGGTACATAGGTTCATGTAAGCTTCTGTTCATGCAGATAACCACTATGAGCAAAACATTGGCACAAAGAATTAAAATATATAAAAACATAACAATCATGAACAATAAATATCTGAAAATCCCGGTGTCAAAATAGGCAGCAAGTGTGAAATATGAAACCTGTGTGGAGTTTACCATGATCCACGTCTTTGCCTCTGCACAGGATGAACTACTTTTAATGATTACAGAGTCAAATGTATGCTTATTTTGGACCAACAGCACTGTTAACAACAATATTCAGTCAGCAAACAGTTAACAAATTACATTAAATAAAAAAAGACAAATTAACTAACTCACCATTCTATTATTGAACGTCAGTGCAATGCTTAGCTGAGAGTTAACAGAGCACAGTTCATTACTTAGTCTCTCCTAACTGAGCTGAAACTCTGCTTCTTTTAAACTCTTCACCGCAGCAGCCTGACGTCATGACTGCTATCTGATATGAGCAAGAAAGGAAAAGAGTTCAAGCTACCAAGTGTTAGCAACTTTGAAAAGAAAGGTCAGTAGAAAAAATAAGATTAGTTTTGTCCCCATTTGTTTAAATAACATGTTGTATATATTAGTGATATTACACTTCAAAGTAAGATGTATCAATGATTTCCACACACACAAATTACTCATGCCATTTATAAGAATTTACACATCCTGTGCATACTTTAGATGCTGTCTGGCTGAAGATAGAGGGAAACAGTATATATTTCCAATTTTCAACAATCCCGTATTTACAATTTTCATTATCATTTTCAGTTTTTACCTAAATTAGCTGGATTTAACTCAAAGCTGTTTTATCTTAAGTGTAGGGGCTGGAATTGCTTGGTCACACTCAACACAGACGAGGATATCAAATAATAATGTGTAGCATTGCTAATAATTAAACTATATAATGGTTATATAATATCATATTATTGAATACATATGTAATAATACATTTAGAATATATTTAGCAAAATGTGTTTTCTATAGGGCTGTCAAATATAGGGCTTAAAATGAGGAAACTCACCCCTCAGTTCCAACTAGTCCGTGTGTCAGTTGCGCATGTAAACAAAAAACAAAAAAAGCAGTTATGGCCACATTTTCTAATGTTGAAATATCCTCATTTGGGGGCTTTTCCAAACAAGAATCAATATATGCAATTAATTTGATTAATTATTCAGCATATCATGTAAGTAATGTGATAAAAAAAAATGGAATTGACTGACAGCCTTAGTTTTATAATAATAATAATAATAAAATCAACCGTTTATGGTGTGGCAAGGCTGCCGTCTCTCACTGTTATTTGCAATGCAATCAAGTCATTACCCATTGTCACAATCTGGTCCTTTTGCCCCTTATTTTGGCTGTACTCTGGCCCCAACACTCTTGTTTCTGTTTTTCTGTCTCCACGTCTGCTCACTGCTCCTGGGCCATGGACTCTTTCCCAGTTCTCCAGACCTGCCATCCTCTTACCTTCCACCAGTTCGCAAATGCGTATTAGTCTGGAACATCTCAGTTAATTTTCGATTTCCAGGGGGAGTTATGGATATCAGGATATGCCTGATTTTTACAATGTTACGTTGATTGAAGAAGGCAGTCCTTGAAGTCTGTTTTATATGGGAGTTAAAGGACATGTCCTGATCAAATGTTACCTCTAGCTTCCTTACAGCGGTGCTGGAGGCCAGGGCAATGCCATCTAGAGTAACTATATCTATAGATAATGTGTCTTGCAGGTGTTTGGGGCCAAGAACAATAACTTCAGCTTTGTCTGAGTTTAACAGTACAAAATTGCACGTCATCCAGTTTTTTATTAGTCCTTAACACCTGAAGTTTGGCTAAGTGATCGGTTTCATCTGGCTTTGCTGATAAATATAATTGAATATCATCTGCATAGCAGTGAAAGTTTATGGGTTGTTTCCTAATAATATTGCCTAAAGGAAGCATATATAAGGTGAATAAAAGTGGTCCGAGCACTGAACCTTTTGGAACTTCGTGACTAACTTCCGTGTGCACGGAGGATTCATCATTTACATGGACAAACTGAAATCCATCTGATAAATACGACTGAAACCAGCTTAGTGCGGGTCCTTTAACGCCAATCAAATGCTCCAGTCTCTGTAATAGGATCTGATGGTCAATGGTATTGAAAGCGGCACTAAGATCTAACATAGCAATTACAGAGACAAATCCTTTGTCTAATGCAATTTGAAGGTCATTTGTCACTCTCACCAGTGCTGTCTCTGTGCTATGATGCTCCCTAAATCCTGACTGAAAATCCTCAAATAAACTACTGTTGTGTAGAAAGTCACATAACTGATTAACGACCACTTTCTCAAGGATTTTAGAGAGAAAGGGAAGGTTAGATATAGGTCTATAATTGGCTAAAACCCCTGGATCGAGTGAAGGGTTTTAAGAAGCTGATGAATTTTGTCTCTAATAGAATTTTATCATTGAAGAAGCTCATGAAGAGCTACTAAGAGCTCTGGGAATACATGGCTCAACAGAGCTGTGTCAGCCTGGCTACAGTGCTGAAAAGAAACCTGGGGTTGTTCTTATGTTCCTCTGTTAGTGAGGAGTAATAGGCTCCTCTGGTGTCAGACTAAATGAGATTACTCTGAAATAGATAGTGGTGGGAGCTCGGATTAAACCATTGTGAGACAGGTTAGTTATAGTTTTACCCTTTTCAGGAAGGGATTGGAGGAGAGGTGAGACTGTTTACTGTCTTAATAAAAGTTATGTTAAACAATGAACAAAATTCACCAGTGCTGTTCCAGTGGTACCCACACAAACCCCCTTTGGTCGCAGGATTTCACTTGATATACATATACATTTCACTTGATGTAAATGTACATGGGCATTCCATAGTTGAAAGAGTTCATTTGTCAGTTCATTCAGGTTTGTAACTGGGAAGTTCATTAACCAACTGGGCATTTGTCAACTCTATCTTGGTGTGCCATCTCTGCTTTACAGAAGCATGCTCGCAACTACCAGGACAGTTCTCCTTATGTTCCACAATCAGTAGAACAAAGCTTCTACCTGGACAACTGCCTGGAGAGTCTTCCCACCATACCCAGTGGACCAACTGTGCAGCTTAGTGGCAGAGGGAGGATTGAGCTACGACAGTGGGCCAGTAACCAATCAGCTGTGGTAGCTCACCTGCCTACTGAGGCAAGGTCTGCTGCGATGGAACAGTGGCTAGTTCAGAACCGTATCGACCCAATGGAGCCCATGTTAGGCCTAAGGTGGAATTGTGCAGCAGACACCCTCTGCCCATCAAGCATTCAGCACTGACAATGAGGACTATCCCCCACCTCAAGCTCTGTGCTGCACTCTCTGGAGCTCAGCTGGCTAAGCTTGTGAGGTAGACTGACTCCATGACAGTACTGGAGTAGCTCCAGTCAGATTAGTGCCGTTTCAAGGTTTTTATTGGAACCCATGTGTCCTTGGGTTCCAGGAGTTGTCTGACAAGCGAGCTCTGGTTAAGCTTGGTCGATAGAGTATGGGGCCTCCTTTCCTTAAGCAGAGCACTGATCACTGACCTAAGAGACTGGCCCCACACCTCCAGTGAGCTCATCTGAACTGAAGAGTGTTACCCTCTGCTTTTTAACAACGGTGGAGAGGAGCTTTACCATCCCTGACGCCACCAGATTTAGTACGTGGAAGGAGCTGGTTGAAGCAACCCAGCAAGCATGTCTAAATACGGCAACAGACCCTGCCAACAACCAGTCCAGGGGTCATCTGGATGCCGAGTCCTTACTGCTAAGAGAGTGCCAAGGCCAAAGCTTACCCGAGGAAGTGGCTGCTCTCCATGCACAGAAACCTGTGCCCTCCCACAGTCTCGCCCCCGAATGGGATTCCACACACTGTATGGTCCGGGTCGGGGGGAGACTAGAGAGCTCCTCAGACTCCTCTGTCCACCCCTTCTATTCAACAGGCATTAATTGTTTTGGGCCTTATTTGGTCACGATCGGCAGAAGGAACAAGAAGCGCGGGGGAGTCCTATTTAAATGCCTCACCACTCATGCTATCTATATCGAACTACTCAACTCTATGGATGTGGATGCGTTCCTGCTCGTCTTACGTAGATTTATTGCCAGAAGAGGATGACAGAAGGAGGTATTGTCAGATAGTGGCACCAACTTCTGTGGGGCAAAGTGGGAACTTCAAGAAGCCTTTGAGGCTCTGGAGCCGCAACTGAAATCACTGTTGGCAAACTACCAAATCCTCCTCAAGTTCAACCCACCAAATGCCCCAGCTCTGGGGGGGTCTAGGAAAGGGAGGTCTGCTCGATAAAGAATGCTCTTCAGGTGGCAGTTGGAGCCAGACAGTCTGTGAAGATGTACTGTACACTGTCTTAATGGAAGTAAAAGGGATTTTGAACTCAAAACCACTAGGTTACATCTCGATAGATGTTGCTGATCCTGACCCTGTCACTCCTAACATCCTCCTCATGGGGCGGGGCATGGGGAATGCAGCTTTACCTCAAAACTGTTTATGCTCCAACTGTCATGGGGCGGCAAAGGTGCCACCATGCTACAGCGAATTACATTTTTAGCCCTCTCGTTGAAGTGCTGGACCGGGTAAAAGTGGAATGGACCCGTGCTGTCAGTGTGGCTACAGATGGCGCACCATCAATGATCGGGAGAAAAACAGGCGTCCGAACAGACGAAATTCTGGGAGAAAGTACAAGCTGCAAATGGAGGACAAAGTTTTTGGACATTTCACTGTATTTTGCACCAGGAGACATAGTATTTCAAGTCGTTTAAAATGGATCACGTCATGAAAGTGGTTGTCCAAACTGTTAACTTCAAGCGAGAGGGCTGAATCACCTGCCATCTGAAGAATCGGACATGATTTCTGCAGCCTTCAGCATGCATGTTTTCACAAACTCACCCTGAGTATGGCTTTGAGGCTGAGGCTATTTTGTTAGCAGTAAGGTAGCTAGCTTTCACCGCTGCATCACTTATCTCTCGGCTCCAGGTAAAAACTGTTGTTTCTTTAGACTTGCTTGCAGGTTATTTATCTTCTCTTTTCTGAGCTGTCCTTGCAAGCGGTCATATTTTTCGCCATGGTGAGTCTCATAGTGGCGCCGGATAATATATTCTTTGAGCACTGAAACTTGCTGCAAACACAACAAACACACAGGTTTTCCAATTATCTCTATAAAAAAATAGCTCTGCACTCTGTGTCCATTTTTCTCTTTCTTGACAGAGACATTTCGGGTTGAGGGTGTTATGCTTTCGAAAGCAAAAAGACTGGACGCATTAAAGAAGGCGGGTTGATGCCATCTGCTGTTAAGATCTGGTTCTCAATGTAAATCGCTACTCTTATTCTTTACTTGATTTAAGAGTCTATGGTATGCTCTTACTGATACAGTGGGACTCCCAGTGGACTGATTAGGAATAGCAGCTACTTTTATAGAAATGCAATTTATGTCTTTCTGTAAATTTCACACTTAGCAAAGTCATCCGGTGGGCCGAGCTGGACCCCCTGGTGGGCCAGATCCGGCCCACGGGCCGTATGTTTGACAGACTGTGAGAGTGTCTGAACCACATAATGGCAGTAAAAAATGTTTTTAGGACTGTCTAATTAACATGGTAATTGTTTTGTATTTAATAAAAATTAATGTGTTAATTTGACAGCCCTTGAAATAATCAATCATTATTATATAATAGATAGATATTAGATAATTATAATTAATTATTATTTAATATCATAAACGGGGCACCACCCTTGGAACAGGGAAATTGAAGGCCATAAGAATCAACCTAGTCTCATAAATTGTACTAAATAAGTTTGGAACTTAACTTGGAATAATAATTAAATGAATAACTACAACCAAAATTAAATTTTTAAATAGCTAGTAAAGGTTGAAGGATTTTGGACATCTAAATAGAAGAGGTTGACAGCATTCATTCTTGTGCAACATCAAATAGACCAGCATGTACATTCAAAAGCATTTATTTAACAGATAAAGCAGTAAATAAAACACCCAGTAGGTAATCAAACTAACTACACTAAACAAAAGAACAGCGTGTGTGTGTGCATGTTGGGTGTGCACCAGAAATAGTGTGCATGTTTCTTTGTTTTGCGTCCGTGTGTTCCACGCACATGAGCTTGAACCAAGTGTTGGGTCAGAAACAAGTTTGTTGAATTTTCTCTCCACTTGTGTGGAGAAGTGTCGGGGCCCATTTTGGTTTGTTAGCTGGCGACTCGGAACCACAACTCTTCCCAGCCGACCTGAGGTCAGTGTTCTGAGTGTAGGTCAGAGGTAACCGGTTGCTCCTTTGTTCTCCAGCAGAGTTGGCAGCTCGGCACTAACTTCCTTCATTACTCCCGTGCTTGTAAAGGTAGCCAGTAGACTTTGTGTCATAGCGGCTAGCTCTGAATGAACTTCTTTACTCTCCGTTAGTGGTGCGTAGTGTCTCTGTAGGGCTGGCCCTGAATCGTCGACTATTCGACGATTCAATTTAAGGAGCCTGATAAGACTGCAAATCTCACAGTCGAATCGTTGCAGTGGTGTGAAAATGTAAAAAAATCTCCTTAGTGTGCATGAATAAATCACCATGGTAGACTAAATTGCACTATCCAAATTTGCGGGAGCATCGAAGAAGCATGCTGGCTGTTTAGCAAATGACAAACTACATGGAGACGAGCGAGTCTTCTCATGCTGTTAGAATAGTTATTATCACTGGCTGGCCGCTCAAGGTTACCCAACCACCACCAAAATGCACATCACCATTGGGACTTGCTTTCACTGCCAAATTGATTGACAGGTTTTTAAAAACTAATATATGTGAATGATGAAGATGATGAAGAATCAGAAAAGACAATACAAAGCGATGCCCCGTCCCCCAGGGTCACCTGGGTTGTCTCCTTTCTCTACAAACTAAAATTTGTGCCAATAAATGAGCTTACAATCATTTGGAAAACAATTTATCCAAAGCCACATAGGGAGCAAAGTGAAGCCATGGATGGCACCACTAACCCCACAATTACTGGCCAACACCATCGACCACCAAGCTACAAAATTATTCAAAAGATGCTAATCACACAATGTGGCTATAATGCAAGGACCAGCACTAACTAACTACCAAAGTTCTTTATATTCACTACTAATAATACTTTTCAAAGTTTATACATGTTAATATTTTCACTTAAAATCTGTTTACACACAAACAAAACAAAATGTATATTTTCCATTTGTTAGTTAAAGTCTTTAATCAAACATGACAATGTACCAGTGATGTGCAGTGTATGGGGAAATTACTTTCTGCGCCTTTAAAAATTATTGTTTTTTCCAGAATAAATACTAAAATCATGCACCAGATTGCCTCTAAACTACCCTTGATACAGTACAGGTACATGGACTTAATTACTTTGCATCTCTGTTTATCACAATCTACACACTTCATCCTTCTTTGAGTTCTTCAAAAGCTCAAAAATGATTCACTGTAGCACAAATAGTATCAAATTTCAGAATGGGTTTAAAAATGTGTTCACAGTTGGAAAGCAAACTTCCCTTAACCCATAAAAAACAGAACACAAAACACAGTTTGCATGCGACCATATACATTTCTGCATGATGAGATTTGAGTTTTAAGACACATCAAAATCAGTAACTACAGATGTCATTACTAATTACACAAACAGAATCAAAGGCAGACTTGTTTTTATCACTGGTCAAGTTTACACAATCTGTTAGATTAGATTAAGCCAAAACCAGACTTTTACATATGATACGGATTTTGGACATTTTCAGTCCATACATTACAGGGTTGAAAAGGGGCTGGCATGTAAGAAAATATAATGATAAGAAGATTCGCAACATGTTGGGTACACTGTTCATATTAAATCTGCTCTGTAATATTTCAAAGAAACAACCAAAAGAAAAGTTCAAGAGGGAGGCGAGGTGAGGTGTGCAGGTGCTGACAGCTTTTTGTCTTGTCTGTTTGGAACCAGAAAAACAAACTTTAAGAATCTTCATGTAACTGTAAAGGACTAGAGAAACAGGACATGAGATTGTGAGAAAAGTGGCAATGAGTCCATAAATGTTATTGACTGTTGTGTCATAACATGCCAGTTTAACGATGGAGTAATTGTCACAGTACACTTTGTTGATAATGTTCCCACACAGCTGTAAAGAGGCAATTAAGGATATCAGAACAACAATTGCAAGAAAAGGGGATAACCAACTTAGAGCAATAAGCATTGCAACCTTGTTAGACGTCATACGTGTGTTATACTGTAGAGGACAGCAGATAGCGAGGTATCTGTCATAAGACATGACGGCTAAATTGGAAAATTCCACACTTCCATAAGAGTACACACAGAAAATCTGCAGGAAACAAAAGGGAGCAGAAACAGTGTGAATGTCAGAGAGGATCTGAAGCAGAAGGAATGGAAACAACCCTGTACTACCATACAGCTCATTCACAAACAGACTGCACAGAAACAGGTACATAGGTTCATGTAAGCTTCTGTTCATGCAGATAACCACTATGAGCAAAACATTGGCACAAAGAATTAAAGTATACAAAGACATAACAGTTAGAAAAAATAAATATTTTAAATGGCCACTGTCAAAGTAAGCATTGAATGTGAAGTATGAAATCTGAGTTGAGTTAACCATGATCCTTGTGATGTTGCAAAGCAACACCGTTTGCAGGTAGAACTAATTGTACTAATCATATCACATTTCCACAAATATTAAACAAATCTAAATGACGTCAAACACATATGAATAGTATTTAGTTTTCTTTCATTAAAGAAAATTCATCTTCAGGAGCATTTATGACAAATACTTTCTGTAATTTAAAAGTCCACAGAATGCTTAGGTGAGAAACTAAACCACACAGTTTGACATTGTATGCATCCTCACATTCATCTGTTTCCTTGCTGTAGTCAGACTGGGAATCCAAACTCTGCTTCTGCATCTTTAAAACGTTCAAGTCAGGAGACACCCACAGCAGCAGTCTGACATCATCATTACGGGACCCAAAGATTGATCCTGATTTCTAATTCATGGATAAAACAAACTTTTAAGAAATTTTAACTTGACATATGATAATATGTTTTATGGTCCTATGTTTTATGGTAGGCCCCATTCCAGTCAGAGGTTTATATACCAATCAAGGGAGATTGATCAATCATCCATTTTTGTGGCACCACTTATCCGTCAGAATGAATCTCTGGCAGCCCCTTCTCCCTACCTGTTCCCATCACCCTGAAAGCTGTGCTGTTGTTAGGGGCAACAGCATACTGCTGCCGCCAGTGATGCTGTTCTCTCTCTGGTTGGAATCTATCCAGGTTCAACACATTATGGGTCAGGTCTAAAGTCTGAGAATCTGGACCCATGAAGGCCTCTAGTTCACGGATTCTCACTAATCTGTTGGTGCAAAATGAGTTGGTAAAAATCTGAGTACATCTGGCCATGTGCACCAGTTAATGAATTTGAGTAAGAGGTATGGTATAGTATGTTAAGGCATTACTTTTGCTCTGGTGTTTGCTCTCTTGTACATTTGTTTCTGGGCTCATCATTTATAACAGTATAAGGGGTTGCTGTCTGAAACAAATACAAGAAATACCACTCAATATTTCTCACTGAGTCTGACCTCATGTCATGTTTCCCATGTTTTTAAAATTCATTGCCTGAACTTTATTTCAGTTCATCCCATCCCACATTAATCAGTGACAGTGAGACTGTTGCATTTTGTTATTATGAAATATTTACTGACATTGACATTACTGACTGTTATTCAACTACATAGTATTTCTGCGACCAGCCAACATTTTATAACAGAAGAAATGTTTACATGTATTTCGTATTTTTGATATTTGCAACCCATACATGACAGGATTCAAAAGTGGCTGTATGATGAGAAAATACAGAGACAGAATGATACGTAAGTCACCGGATACACTGGTCATATCGAATCTGCTCTGAAGGATTTCAAATACACAGCCAAAAGAAAAATTCAGGAGAGAAGCAAGGTGAGGTGTGCAGGTGCTCACAGCTTTTTGTCTCGTCTGTTTGGAACCAGAGAAACAAACTTTAAGAATTTTCATGTAGGAGAAAAGGATGGGAAGCAGAGGAACTACAACAGTGAGAACAATACCAAAAAGTCCATAAATGTTATTCACTTTGGTGTCTGAACATGCCAACTTAACAACAAGGTAGTTATGACAATACAAACTGTTAATGATGTTTCCACACAGTGTCAAACGGATGTTTAAGGATAAAGTAATTAAGAATTTCACAAAAGAGTACAGCCATATTACAGCAATAAAGATAACTGCCTTATTAAATGTCATACGTGTGTTATATTGCAGAGGACAGCAGATAGCAACGTATCTGTCATATGACATGATGGCCAAATTGCAAAACTCTACATGTGCATAAGTATACAAACAGAAAATCTGCAGGTAACAAAAGGGAACAGAAACAGTGTGAATGTCAGAGAGGATCTGAAGCAGAAGGAATGGAAACAACCCTGTACTACCATACAGCTCATTCACAAACAGACTGCACAGAAACAGGTACATAGGTTCATGTAAGCTTCTGTTCATGCAGATAACCACTATGAGAGACATGTTGGCAATAACAATTACAATGTACAACAACGCAGTTAACATGAAATACAAGTATATCAAAGGTCCTACATGTATATAAGTGCTAAGAGTGAAGTATGTTAAAGTTGAATTTACCATCATTCTTGTTTTAGTGACAAAACAACAACGGTTTGCTCATTATAAAAAGGTCGGCTTCTCAGTTTGTGTCCCAAAATGAATCATTTGTTTCAATGAAAGATATTGTTCAGAATAACACAAGCATCACTTTCATGTTTGCTGAGCTTCACACTGCTAAATTTTTTTTTTAAACTCACAAGCAGCATAAACTTTCCATTTGCTCCAGGCCCTTGGTGAATGCACAAATACAGTTAAATAGATGTCTTTTAGATGACACAGAAACATTCATGTTACAAACATTTGTGACCTGCTGTGCTGCAGCGTACTACAGTAACTAATGGGAGGCTGCAGCAGTATCTGCTGCTTTATACATCTTCATGACAAGTGAATATCGACACAGAAGTCCCACATCTTTCATGTCATGTCAGCAGGGAATACCATAGTTACCATTAGTTTGTTTTTTCTGCACACTGTTGCGGAAACTGAAATAGTCAGTACTTGTCTAGTACAGATGAAAGTTGGTAATTAAATACCAAATTACACAATATTCAATATCCTAAGTAGATCTACATTGCTTGCAAGCAAAAACAATCATCAGTTGCACAGATATGACTGAAGAGAGGCAGTCCCCCATCAGTTCTTATACTTTTAGAATTGAACACACACACAACAGCAACTGTAACAATCGACAGGATTCACATGATCTCATTCCACCTCTCTTTCCACCTTGACTTTATCTTCTCTTGATACTTTCTTTGATGTAGAGGAACATAGTTCTTCTCTTATCATGCCTTTTCATGTTTCAAAAGGATTGCCACCTGCACCGACTCCCTAGTTCCCCATACATTCCACTGTGTGGCAATGTTTTTCCTCAGAACCATGTGAAAATACATAAAGCAGTTATATTCTTTGTTTACAGAACTATATGCATCAACTTCTTTCAGGACACTCACGAAAACCAAGATTTTGTAATATCAGGGTGGATAAATACTTAAAAACATCTAATCATTTAGTAAAAATGTGATCTTATTAGAAAACACTTCATTATAACAAGGTGTGTAGTCATTATTACTATGTTTGGAAGGTTGGTACATAGTCTGAGAATAGTGAAAAGTAAGAGATAAAGCTTCTGGAGTCATTTTACTCATAGCGCACGTCTTTATCCCCATGGTTGGATGTGATTGTCAAAGTCAGTGTTATTAGGTTCGGTTTCATGTTCATACCCCATGTGCCCCTACTACTGTGAGTAGTCCCCTTGTAATCTGCTCGTTTATTCAGTTTCTATTTTAATTCACTGCACCTACAGGATAGATTAAAGTGAAGCAACCTTTCTCAACCTGTTGCGTTAGTTGTGTGTTGTGTGTCACCTGTTCCGAATCAATGGGTGACTTACTTTGGCGTCTACCGCCCTGTTTGTTCCAGATGTGCACGCTAGCCTGTTTTTGGAGTGACCGCCTGGGTATGAACTTTCGTCGACAGGGCTGTGCTGCCTTAAGTTACCGTTTTTCAGCTGTTTAACTAGTGCAATATGTGGTCTGAAATAAAGCCCGGTTTGTAAATTTGGAAACGCGTGGCCCTCCTGGTCTTCCCTCTTTGCTGTGGAGTTTGTTCTGGACGTAGCTAGCAGGCTAGCTTTAAAACTACAGTAAGGGGCCACGAGTCTGGGAAGGCAACAGTTTTCAAAGGGTTAAAAAACATTTAGAACATATTGGAATATATTTAGTACATAGGCTATGTAGGCCTACAGTTTACTTTTTAAAACATTTGCAACAGCTGTGTGCATGGAACACATTGAAAGCTTATTGTAATTAATAAACACAACATGCCATGAATTGAATATGAAATTTCATGAAGTCGCAATTATACGACTCCGCAGAGCTATCGGCTCCACTGAACTCAAACAATCGGTCGCCCTCTCCTTCCACTTTGAGGATGAGCAGCTGGAACAGTGACAGGAGATACCAGATAAACAACAGCATGAGTTCAGCACTTTGTCCTCAGGCAGAGGAACAAACAGGCAGAGGACAGGATTACGTCACCGTGAACAAGTAAAAGGAAGAATTAACCAGCTAACACGTCAAGTTAGACTTTACAGTTCAAATACAATAAAGTATTCTCTATTGATGTTCTATTGAACTAATTATGTTTATTATTAATAAAATAATATTAAATAATGTTCCAGTTAATGTTAACTATTTCATATTTTTAACTTGCCTATTGATATTCACTCAGACTGCCGGCAGCACACACGCGTCACCCAGGTAGCCTGAAACAAACCTTTTCTCCCCGTATACGAAGTTTATATTATGTTCATTCTAATGTTGATTAACATAAATGGAGTTCTAAAACTACAGCTAAGGCTCTCTTCTTTGATTTTACATCTTCAATATAATTCAGCCACAGCCTTTTGCTGGTTCGGGTAAATTACTGGTACCATTCATTTCTTACTAATGATACAGATAGTTAAGGTTGATCAGACATATTCAGCTTCTATTGTTAGTGACTCAGGAGCACCCCATGGTTGAGTTGGCTCACGTCTACTTTTCACTTCACGCAACGGCAGAGACAGGAAAACCTGGAGGGGGGTGAATTAGATTTAGTGGAAACATTTGATACAGTTGACCATTATCTACTCATAAAAAGATTGCGCTCTACTGGCTTTGATAGGGATGCTTACAGCTGGTTTCAGAGTTACTTATGTGACAGACGTCAGTGTGTGAAGATGGGGGGAGCTCAGTCTGGATTCCTGCCGGTTACAATTGGTGTGCCTCATGGATCTATTCAGGGCCCTGTCCTGTTTATCATTTATATCAATGAAACTTTTGTCTTCCCTGCATGGTTGCCAAATTCATCTTATTGCAAACGATACTATTTTGTACTGTATTGCTGATTTTGTTCAACTAGCTATCAAGAAACTGCAACCCTCCTTCCATGGATTGCAACATTCTCTTGCTAATCTTAAACTGATACGTAACACAAATAAAACAAAGTTCATGGTTAGACTACTGCAATCTGCATATATGTACTGTCAATGGTTTAAATATTGAAAGGGTTAAGTAGCTTGGCATCTGGCTCAAAAACAAATTTACATTTAAATATCACATCAGGAACCTTATTGGCAAATTACGGCAATTACAGAAATAAACAAAACAGTTTTCCTTTGATTTGCAGGAAGAGGATTGTTGAATCAACCTTATCAGTTCTGGACTGTGGAGATGTCAATTACTGACAGCCTCCACACTTAGGCCCTTAGATTCTATTCATCACTCAGCCCTGAGGTTTATTACTGGTGATTGTTACAATACTCACCACTATATGTTCTATAATAAGGTTGGTTGGTCTTCTCTGACTGAGAGACACAATAATCATTTGTATCTGTATATCTATAAAAGTCTGATCAGAAAATTACCATCATACATCACATCTATGTTGCATTGAAATCCTGGTAAAGTTTTAACTTGCTCCAGTGACATGTAGCAAGGTATCTGTCACAAGACATGGCAGTTAAGTTACACATTTTTTTATTTGCATAAGAGTAAAAACAGAAAATTGGCATAGTGAGGTATCAGTCATAAGACATGATGGCTAAATTGCTAAATTATATATACTTAATAATATCTTAAGCAAACACCTTTAAATGATTTACTGATAATTTCTTATGTCATCATTGGATCTCTTTCAACATTTTATAACAGAAGACATTTTTACATGTATTTCGTATTTTGGACATTTGCATTCCATACATGACAGGACTCAAAAGGGGTTGAAGTATCACAAAATACAGGGACAGAATGATTCGTAGCAAACTGGGAACACTGGTCATATCAAATCTACCCTGAAGGATTTCAAAGCAGCAGCCGAAAGAAAAGTTAAGCAGAGACACAAGGTGAGGTGTGCAGGTGCTCACAGCTTTTTGTCGCGTCTGTTTGGAACCAGAGAAACAAACTTTAAGAATTTTCATGTAGGAGAAAAGGATTGGAAGCAGAGGAACTACAATAGAGGGAACAATATTAACCAATCCATAAATGTTATTCACTTGAGTGTCTGAACATGCCAACTTAACAATAAGGTAGTTACTGCAATACAAACTGTTTATGATGTTTCCACACAGTGTCAAACGGATGTTTAAGGATAAAGTAATGATGCACCTGAAACAAGAGTACAACCATATAACAACAATAAGGATAAACACCTTGTTAGATGTCATACGTGTGTTATATTGTAGAGGACAACAGATAGCGAGGTATCTGTCATAAGACATGACGGCTAAATTACACAGTTCTATATTTGCGTAAGAGTACAAACAGAAAATCTGCAGGTAACAAAAGGGAGCAGAAACAGTGTGAATGTCAGAGAGGATCTGAAGCAGAAGGAATGGAAACAACCCTGTACTACCATACAGCTCATTCACAAACAGACTGCACAGAAACAGGTACATAGGTTCATGTAAGCTTCTGTTCATGCAGATAACCACTATGAGAGACATGTTGGCAATAACAATTACAATGTACAACAACGCAGTTATCACAAAATATACATATCTCAAAGTTCCAACATGCAAATAAGCCCCAAGAATGAAAAAGGACAAAGTTACATTAAACATAATTTTCTCAAAGGGAATTTTTTTGTTTTTTATATAAAAATCTAAGACATCATTTTTAAAAGCAGTGACATAATATTTCTTGAGCTCTACACTGGCATCTTCCTAACACTTCACTGGTTTTTTCAATCAACAAGTCAAAGGTCAGAAAATCTCACAAGCAGACAAAACTTAAAGTTCACCCTCCACCCCATCACACACATTTAAGTCTGTAAATGAAGCATAATCACTTTACACAAAGTTCAGCATTTGTGTTCCAGACTGCTGCAGCCCTTCAGTTGGCTGCAGCACCAACTGCCGCTTTACATACTCTTTCAGAACAGACGAACACTGACAAGCCACCCCCACCTCATCATCAATGCCCAATACAGGTTCAGTGATGGACAAGTTTTATTTTTATTTTATTTTATTTACTGTATCAGCTAGCTCAAACAAATAAAACAATATAGAAAATCATCAGGGATGGAAGTTTGTGCAACAAGTCCTCAAGATTAAACGCCAGAAGACACAGTTTTGACTGCACTGTAGGACGACACATAGAAGGGGTTTTTTTTATTGTGGAAAGGAGTGTGTTTGCTTTGTGTAGACATTTAGATGATGTTCCTCATACCAGCTCTGTCTCCTAAAAATGACTTTCCCATACAACTAAACTGCACCCTCAATTATGTTACGAGGGGGGGAAACTTATTGTGTCCTGGATTACGTTTGTTTGTTACGATATGATTTTAATCAACATATCTTTGCTGTTTATTTTCTTATAAAGAATCTCCACTGGCAAAGATATATGCTGATAGAAGCATATTTGTGATACGTCAGAAGCGTAACCGGGAGACAATTTGTTTTCCTCGAAATGTTATTGAGAATGCAGTTAGTTGTATGAGAATGTAATGTTTAGAGGACAGGGTGGCTCACATACACACAGGCCCTCACTGAAACACTGACTAAGCCATATTCAGTACAGAACAATGAGTTCTGACAGCAGCAGAGTTACAGTAACTTAATCTCTTGATCTCAGACTGTGTTGTTATAGGGGAAATTATTATTATCAACCATTTTAGCATTTATTAAATGAAGTGCAATTTTAAAAAGTCATAATTTCCCACTGAATCCTGTCTTGTATCAGGTTAACTTTTTCCATATTGTGTTCAAATTCATTTTTGGAAATGTATTTCAGTACACCACATTGCATAATATGGAGTGACAGTGAGACATTGTCGGGAACATTTGCATTTAGCAGTTTCAACGTTTCAATGTTATATTATACCATATAATATTATTAATACAGTTTTATGTCATCACTAGTTCTCTGTTAACATTTTATGACAGAACAGATGCTTGTATGTTTTTCATATTTTGGACATTTGCATTCCATACAGCATTCCATTTGTAGCACACTGGTCATATCAAATCTACTCTGAAGGATTTCAAATCAGCAGCCAAAAGAAAAATTCAACAGAGACACTATTCTCCTATTTGACAATGTAAAGACATGCATACAGAAGCTGAAAAAGGTCATTCGGCTGTGGGTTCTCATGGCAAGAAGTAAGATCAGCATACACACTGTGTGTACGAGCAGACGAGTGTTGTGACGAGGTAGCGACACCAGACCCGAGTACATGGGAAGGAAGACCTCCAGAGCATCTGAGCACAGCCTATTTCAGGATCTGGCAGCAAGAAGCTGAGGTCAGTGCTCGGGACGAGGACCGTCGATCTGGCCCTACAGTGGAGTGGCAAGCCACACGAACACTGCAGAAGTGTCTCGTGAAATCAGCGGAGCTGTGATAAAATGATAAAATAGTAGTAAAACTGCAAAGATCAATTCCGATCAATGGGTTAAAAACCTTAAAAATATATAACTTAAGAGCGCTAAAAACACACCGTGACTGCCCGCAAACCGGAAGGAAAACCTGGATTCTCTCTAATAGTCAAGTCAAGTCAATTTTATTTGTATAGCGCCAAATCATAACAAAAGTTATCTCAAGACGCTTTCACATAGAATAGGTCTAGACCATACTCTTTAAAATATTATTTACAGAGACCCAACAGTTCCCACCATGAGCAGCACTTGGCGACAGTGGAAGGAAAAACTCCCTTTTAACAGGTAGAAACCTGGAGCAGAACCAGGCTCTGGGTGGGCGGCCATCTGCATCGACCGAGTTGGGTTGAAAGGGGAGGAGAGAGGGGGAGAGGGGAGACAGAGCAGGAGGACAGACAACAAATCAGACTAATAATAATAACAACTGCAGCAGTGAGTGTGGAGCAGGAACATGGGGGCAGTAGACGGCCGGCAATCACAGATCCAGAATCTACAGCTCCAGGGGCGGAAATACCTGCAGAAAGTGAGAAGGCGAAAAAGCACAGAAAGCACAAGGACTACCAGGAAGAAATGGAGTTGGTAACCTGTATTAGTGGGATAGGAATGCGTACAGATAGAGGGAGAGGAGGAGAGAGAAGCTCAGTGCATCCTAGGAAATCCCCCGGCAGTCTAAGCCCATAGCAGCATAACTAAGGGATGGTTCAGGACTCACCTGAGCCAGCCCTAACTATAAGCTTTATCAAAAAGGAACGTTTTTAGCATACTCTTAAACGAAGAGAGGGGGTCTGCCTCCTGAACCCAAACTGGGAGCTGGTTCCACAGGAGAGGAGCTTGGTAACTGAAGGCTCTGGCTCCTGTTCTACTTTTAGAGACTTTAGGTACCACAAGTAACCCTGCATTCTGTGAGCGTAGTGTTCTAGTGGGGTAATACGGTACTATCAGCTCTTTAAGATATGATGGTGCCTGACCAATAAGAGCTTTGTAAGTGAGGAGGACGACTTTAAATTCTATTCTAGATTTCACAGGGAGCCAGTGCAGAGAAGCTAATATTGGAGAAATATGTTCTCTTTTGCTAGTTCCTGTCAGTACACGTGCAGCAGCATTCTGCATCAGCTGGAGAGTCTTTAGAGACTTATCGGGGCAACCCGATAATAAGGAATTACAATTATCTAACCTAGAAGTAACAAATGCATGGACTAGTTTTTCTGCATCTTTTTGAGACAGGATATGCCTGATTTTTATAATGTTACGTAAGTGGAAGAAGGCAGTCCTTGAAGTCTGTTTTATATGGGTATTAAAGGACATGTCCTGATCAAAGATTACTCCTAGACTCCTTACAGCGGTGCTAGAGGCCAGGGCAATGCCATCTACAGTAACTATATCTATACATGTACAGGTGTTTAGGACCCAGAACAATAACTTCAGTTTTGTCTGAGTTTAACAGCAGGAAATTGCAGGTCATCCAGTCTTTTATGTCCTTAATGCCTGAAGCTTGGCTAACTTACCGGTTTCATCTGGCTTTATCAATAAGTATAATCTGCATAGCAGTGAAAGTTTATGGAGTGTTTCCTGATAATATTGCCTAAAGGAAGCATATACAAGGTAAATAAAAGTGGTCTGAGCACTAATAGCCAGCAGGGGGCTAGTTTATTCAGTCACATTATTTTGTATGATGCAATATTTATTCTCTGTACCCCAGTCTGAACATAACATTTGATGCCATAATTATTTTGTGGATATCCCTGCCCTGGGACCGCTGATCAAATGTAGCTTTCTAGCTAACTCTGGAACACTCAGTGACAATAAATAATATAAGAACTGTGGGTTAATGGGGTGGAGGACGCTAACATGACAGCTGACAGCAGCAGAGAGGAGACCAGATCTAAACTGTGACAGCAACAATATGATGGACAGAAATCATGTCTAAATCTGGTTGGTTAAACTGAAAGAATAAAGAAAGAGAGAAAGCGTATGAAAAAGAATCTATACATCAGCCCGGATTCATCTGCTTCTTTTCAGATCATATTTCAGAAACAATTAAAATTATTCTTTTTAAGATTTCTAAACTTTAGTGGCTCATCATTGTTCTGTGTATAGGTGGCACACCTCAGTATCCCCTCATTAGTGACAATTCACACATACAGGCAGTCTTGTAAAATGCAATGGAGTTGATCATTTATATATTAATATTTATCCAGCATGATATTACAAAGTATAGGTTGTTATGAAACTAAGGACAAGAAAACTCATCATAAAAGAGTTTAGCCTGGAAGGCTCTTCCTGTGTCAGAGTGTCCTGAACAAAGTTAATGATGTATTTCCACATGGTTCTGAGAAAAGAATTGCCTGACAACAGGATGTGTGGAAGACTTGAGGAGTAAGTGGAGGTATGTTTTGAGATGATGTAAGGCATGATAAGCAAAGAACCAGTCAAACCAGTGCTGGGGTCTGCTCTGGCTGATTGGTCTCACTGGTTAACAGCTCTGACTGTAATTTGCTTCAGAGGGAATTAGTGGAAACTGTGGCTGATGTCAAGAAGCCTCAGGGACAAAAATGTTGACAGGCTGAAATGACCTTTGACCAGGGGAACTTCATTAATGAGTTTACAAATATATTAATACCATAAACGAAGTCAAAAGAAACAGCAAAATGATGAATGGAAAACCATTAACCAACATATAAAGAATGACTATAGGACCACTGATAGAAAAGTCTTAGCATTGAACATATGTGGAAACTTAATTCATGAGCCTGATGAATTCCATATGTCCATAAGTCAATCAACATTCCCAAATCTGCAGTTGTGACAACCATTTATGAGGCCGGTGAACCAACACATGAGGCAAACTATAGGCCCATTTGCATTATGCCAATAGCATCAAAGATCATAGAAAAAGTGGTAACACAGCAACACAGAACATGTCTCACTTCACCCAGTGCAATTTGGTTTTAGAAAACATTACTCGACTGAGACTGCCAATTCACACAACAACTTAAGTCAGAGGTGGCGTTGTAAGTGGAGTATTGTTGGATTTACTTAGGGCATTTGACACTGTTAATCATAATGCATTCTTTCAAAGGGCCAGCAGGAGGCGACTCCACTGGTTGCAACAACAAATATAGCAACATGGTTTGATGACATACATGTGTTATATTATATATTTTCTGCAATTGTACAAAGATAAGGCTGTATTGGAAAAATGATAATGCCCTGTGATGTGTCTTGGGAACATTAAAGTGTTGTGATGAGAGAACAGGAACAGTGGCTGGAAATTATTCAAGAAATCTTTGTTATGGAAAAGTTGACACACCTTCTGAGATTCAAGGAGAAGACATTTAATAAGAACTGAAAGAAATTTTACTTTTATATGATATGACACCGGCTGAACGAATGCCTAATTAAAATATATTTGTATGAATATCGAAATGTTTCCAGACTCACTGTTGTTTTTATTTTATTATTATTTATTTGTTTGCATGACCTATGGTATTATTTGTGTAGATGTTGCTGCTCTGTTTACAGCTCTGTGAAAAAACTTGAGTGAAAAATAAATAAAAAATTCCAACTGTAAGATCTGTCTAAACATTTAGGTGAAACACGATTTGTCTCCGTATTGGGATGCATGTGTATATATATTAAAATCACCACTATAGATACCTGATGTTAACAATATTGTTTTATTTATATTTTAAAATTACATTATTTCAATTCACCACACTCCACATTAACAGTGACTGAAACGGTCACTTTTTTTCCATTCAGTTGCATGAATCATTTACTATAACACCTCTTTATTGCACCTACATGGTATCTCTCTGACCTGTCAACTTTTTAGAACAGAACAGATGTTTAAATGTTTTTCGTATTCTGGACATTTGCAACCCATACATGATAGGATTCAAAAGTGGTTGTAGTACTACGAGATATAATGACAGAATGATGCGTAGCAAACTGGGAACACTGGTCATATCAAATCTACTCTGAAGGATTTCAAATACACAGCCAAAAGAAAAATTCAGGAGAGAAGCAACCTGAGGTGTGCAGGTGCTCACAGCTTTTTGTCTCGTCTGTTTGGAACCAGAGAAACAAACTTTAAGAATTTTCATGTAGGAGAAAAGGATTGGAAGCAGAGGAACTACAATAGAAAGCACAATACCAAAAAGTCCATAAATGTTATTCACTTTGGTGTCTGAACATGCCAACTTAACAACAAGGTAGTTACGACAATACAAACTGTTAATGATGTTTCCACACAGTGTCAAACTGATGTTTAAGGATAAAGTAATTAAGAATTTCACAAAAGAGTACAGCCACACCATAATGATGAAGATCGCAACATGGTTAGATGTCATACGTGTGTTATATTGTAGAGGACAACAGATAGCAACGTATCTGTCATATGACATGATGGCTAAGTTATTAAATTCTATACTTGCATAAGTATACACACAAAAAATCTGCAGGTAACAAAAGGGAGCAGAAACAGTGTGAATGTCAGAGAGGATCTGAAGCAGAAGGAATGGAAACAACCCTGTACTACCATACAGCTCATTCACAAACAGGCTGCACAGAAACAGGTACATAGGTTCATGTAAGCTTCTGTTCATGCAGATAACCACTATGAGAGACATGTTGGCAATAACAATTACAATGTAAAGCAAAGCAATTATCATGAAGTATAAATATCTTAGGTTTCCAACATGCAAATAAGCTCCAAGAATGAAATAAGACAAAGTTGATAAAGTTGAATTAAGCATCATTCTTGTTTAAGAGACAAAACAACTAAAGGTTGCAAATATTAAAAAACTTTGTTCACCCAGAGTAAAGAATTTGTTTTGTTAAAAAGCTTCATTTTGACCAAACAGCGACACCTTATCATAACTGCTTTACTGGACACTACATTAACGCAGCTATTAAACTCCCAATCCTCATCCTCTGTTCAGGATTTGTAACCTGCTGTGCTGCAGACTGCTGCAGGAACATCTGCTGTTTGGTACCTTTTCAGAACAGAAGACTCCCAACAGGCCAGTCCTACGTCATTACCGTTTGCAGTACTGGCTCAACAACAGTCAGAGATGTTTTCACAGGTGTGACTGAAGCAAGTTGCTTCATTTTAAAGGCTACTCTCAAAACAGAAGCAGCTTTTAATATGTTTCACATGACATTTAATCACAGCATTGTTTGATTTTGGGAGGGGAGGAGTATTGCTGTTTTTTTTTTGGCTTTTCTCAAATTGTCCAATTTCAGTTTAACTTCTCGAAAAGGGAGAAACTACTCAAATTAAACAATCTGAAAGGAAACATCAGTCTTATTCCCCGCTGAGAAACAAATTCTGATAATTGGTAGCTCAATCCTGAGAAACGCAACAACCAAGATAGCAACATGGTTTGATGACATACATGTGTTATATTGTACAGGACAACAGATTGCACTGTACCTGTCATAAGACATGATAGACTTAGATTTAGACAGGTTTTACAATATGATACAAACATATTACTATATGAATATTATAAAGTGCATAGAACAAAAATAGCAGATATGTAAGTAGTAGCCTGTGGAGTAATAATAGTGCAAAGGTTCAACAGGTATGATATGTGCAAATCTACAGTGTATAGCTTGGAGTGACAAGTTCTCTGGACCACAGAGTCCAGAGAACTGTCACCAGTGCACTAGAGAACACAGTCCTACAATAGTGCACGCTGAGGTAGAATAAGGTGAGAATAATGTCATTGTCCAGTTATTTGTTCAACAACCTGATAACCTGGGCGAAAAAGCTGTTGCAGAATCTTGTGGTTCTGCAGTGGATGCTACAAAATCTTTTTCCAGAGGCTAACAGGGTGAACAGTCCACGATGGGGGTGTGAGGAGTCTTTTAGGATATTCCTAACTCGGGACATGCAACGCTTTGGTGCAATATCCTCCTGAAACTGGAAGGTGTCGAATGTGGGAGGGACTTTGGAGATGATGTGCTCCTTTACCGGCCTCTCAAAGCACTTCATCATGATGGGAGTGAGTGCGATGGGCTGGTAGTCATTCAATGATGTTATATTGTTCTTTTTTGGCTCTGGAATGATGATGGCAGACTTAAAACACGTTGGGACTTTGGCTTGGTCCAGCGAGATGTTGAAAATGTCCGTTAAAGCCCAAGCTACCTGATCTGCACATTCACTGAGTACCCACCCTGGAAAGTTATCTGGGCCCGGGGCCTTCTTTGTGTTGATGTTCCTCAGTGACCTTCGCACATCAGATTTCTCTGCAGCAGTGCCATTTAGTGTCTCAAACCTTCCAAAAAAGTTATTTAATTTGTTGAGGAAGTCTGCATCATCTTCACTTGCAGAAACCATGCGCTCAGTACTCCATAGTATCGGTTCTGGAGATACGTGATATCAAGGCTGAGCACAAAGTGGACTTACACAAACTTAAAGAAGAATTGAAGATGACATGAAAATCGAACTCAAAAATCTGAAGGAGGAATTTTTTTTGCTCACTCCACACAAATCCACGCACACAAAACCAGACTGAATAAAGCAGAAGAACAAATTGATGAAGCTGAGACAATAAACATGGATATGAAAGATGCATTGAAATTTATTTATGTACTTTTGGGTCTGTTCTGCAATTCAATTAGCCTTAGGACCAACTGGTAGGGAAGTTTTCTTTTTTCTTTTTATTCTATATGGGGCTAAACCATTTTTATCAACGCTGAAGACTTCATTTTGGACTACAAAATAAGTGCTATCGGATGATGTTGAACTACTAGGATGCGGGAAATGGCATGTTTCACCTGTTGTGAGGGGACGTCTGAGAGGAGGTCTTCCCCTCTGCCTACCAACGGGAATTCACCCCAATTTGGAAGTCAACTGATATTTCTTAATTTTCGTTGTTTAGCACATGTTATCCAGATGTTCAGCCCTGTGCAGTTTTAAGTTGTCTGGAGGTGAATACAACACAGGATTGAGTAATTTAAATGTCACCTAACAGTATACAATTAGTGTCAATGTAAATGGGATGAATAATCCAGTTAAAAGGAGCAAGTTCCTGGCAAAACTGAAAAAAGAATGGCCTAAGTACTATTTTTACAAGGAACCCACCTGCCTCAACAAGAACATGAGAAATGTAAGCTCTTTGGCTTTAGAAATGGATTTTATAGTTCCTACAAACCTAGCCAGAAGAGGGGAGTGGCTATCCTTATCACAAATGAAGTCCAATTTGAATGCCATAAATAAGTCAGGGACAATGAGGGAAGGCATGTATTAGTTAAAGGAAAGATAGAAAACAAAGTGGTGACACTGATCAATGTATATACCCCCCTATCCAGAGAGTACACATTTGGAATTTAAAAAAATGAAGTATCTTGGTGTAACTATAACCAAAACACTCTCCAACATTTATAGCATAATTGATGAAACATCTGAAAGGATGATGAGAGGTGGTCTACCCTCTTTTTAAACTTCAGTGCAAGGATACAGTTAAAATGAATGTCCTTCCTAAGCTACTATACTTTTTAATACAATTAATGTTCCCCAAAGCAAATTCATAGCTTGGGATAGGATGCTCTCTAGATTTATTTGGAATAGCAAAAAGCCAAGAATAAGACTTAAGACACTTCAACTGCCTAAAAGTAAAGGGGGAATGGTTTTACCAAATATTAGGGAATATTTTTACGCAGCTCAACTTAGACCCCTGGCCTGCTGGTGTAGACCTGACTTTGAGTCTGGAAAGGGAGATACAGGGTTACCAGATCCAGATTTTGGTGGAAGACAAATATTTGACAGGAGTTTTGAAACATGTTATGGACCCAATAGTAACATTTACACTAGAAATATGGAATGTTATAGTAGAAAAATATCAAAATTAAAGAGAGGGGTTGGCAAACTGAGGTGGCTTCAGTAACACTCAAAGTTTAAGCAAGGGGTGTATGATCCAATATTCAAAGAATGGACACAAAAAGGAATAACGGCAGTGTGTATGGCTTCAGAAAATTGTGAACTTACGAGCTTTCAAGATTAAAAGACAAAGTACGGCCTCGAAAAAAAATATACGGTTGGAACCAGATGAAACTTAAAATAGTGTGACTGGGGTGATTGTGGATGCATACAAACAGAAGGGGCTTCGGGTCTTCTCAGCTTCCTACCAAGCTCTGGGGGACAGCAGGGGGGACACAATGCTCTACATAAAAACAAAATGGTAAGCAGAGTTAAAGCTTCAAATAACAGAGGAAGAATGGTTTCAAATGTGTGAGACACAATGTACATCCACAAACAGTAGTATGAAGGGAATTTTGCTGAAAGATTTTAACTCGCTTTTTCATTACACCCAAAATAAAAAGCTGGCAACTTGCTGCACAACAACAATTTTGGAGGCTATGTGGGAGTATGGAGGCTGAGCACTCTGAGCACTGAGCATATTTTCTGGAATTGTACATAGATAAGGCTATATTGGGAAAATGATAATGCTGTTGTTAAAGATATTTTGGGATATGAGATCCCCAACAACTGCCCTGTGATGTGTGTTGGGAACATTAAAGTGTTGAGATGAGAGAACTGGAATGGTGGCTGGAAATTATTCAATAAATCTTTGTTATGGAAAAGTTGACACACCTTCTGTGAGTCAAGGAGAAGACATTTAATAAGAACTGAAATAAATTTTACTTTTATATGAGGTATGACACCAGCTGAACAAATGCCTAATTGTCTCCGTATTGGAATGTATGTGTGTATATATAATATATTAAAATCATCACTATAGATACCTTATGCTAACAATATTGTTTTATTTATATTGTATTATTTCAATTCACCACACTCCACATTAACAGTGACTGAAACAGTCAATTTTTTTTCCATTCAGTTGCATGAATCATTTACTATAACACCTCTTTATTGCACCTACATGGTATCTCTCTGACCTGTCAACTTTTTAGAACAGAACAGATGTTTAAATGTTTTTCGTATTCTGGACATTTGCAACCCATACATGATAGGATTCAAAAGTGGCTGTATGATGAGAAAATACAGAGACGGAATGATTCGCAGCACACTGGGAACACTGGTCATATCAAATCTGCTCTGAAGGATTTCAAATACACAGCCAAAAGAAAAATTCAGGAGAGAAGCAAGGTGAGGTGTGCAGGTGCTCACAGCTTTTTGTCTCGTCTGTTTGGAACCAGAGAAACAAACTTTAAGAATTTTCATGTAGGAGAAAAGGATGGGAAGCAGAGGAACTACAACAGTAAGAACAATACCAAAAAGTCCATAAATGTTATTCACTTTGGTGTCTGAACATGCCAACTTAACAACAAGGTAGTTATGACAATACAAACTGTTAATGATGTTTCCACACAGTGTCAAACGGATGTTTAAGGATAAAGTAATTAAGAATTTCACAAAAGAGTACAGCCACACCATAATGATGAAGATCGCAACATGGTTAGATGTCATATGTGTGTTATATTGTAGAGGACAACAGATAGCAACGTATCTGTCATATGACATGATGGCTAAATTACAAAACTCCACACTTCCATAAGTATACACACAGAAAATCTGCAGGTAACAAAAGGGAGCAGAAACAGTGTGAATGTCAGAGAGGATCTGAAGCAGAAGGAATGGAAACAACCCTGTACTACCATACAGCTCATTCACAAACAGGCTGCACAGAAACAGGTACATAGGTTCATGTAAGCTTCTGTTCATGCAGATAACCACTATGAGAGACATGTTGGCAATAACAATTACAATGTAAAGCAAAGCAATTATCATGAAGTATAAATATCTTAGGTTTCCAACATGCAAATAAGCTCCAAGAATGAAATAAGACAAAGTTGATAAAGTTGAATTAAGCATCATTCTTGTTTAAGAGACAAAACAACTAAAGGTTGCAAATATTAAAAAACTTTGTTCACCCAGAGTAAAGAATTTGTTTTGTTAAAAAGCTTCATTTTGACCAAACAGCGACATCTTATCATAACTGCTTTACTGGACTTCACTACATTAACGCAGCTATTAAACTCCCAATCCTCATCCTCTGTTCAGGATTTGTAACCTGCTGTGCTGCAGACTGCTGCAGGAACATCTGCTGTTTGGTACCTTTTCAGAACAGAAGACTCCCAACAGGCCAGTCCTACGTCATTACCGTTTGCAGTACTGGCTCAACAACAGTCAGAGATGTTTTCACTTATTGCTTTACGCAGATGTGACTGAACCAAGTAGTTTCATTTCAAAGGCTACGTTTCACGTGACATTTAATCACAGCATTGTTTGATTTTGGGAGGGGAGGAGTATTGCTGGGTTTTTTTCTGGCTTTTCTCAAATTGTCGAATTTCGGTTTAACTTCTCAAAAAGGACTTGAGAAACTACTCAAATTAAACATCAGTCTTCTGTTAAACTGCTATAACTATTTATACACAACCTGTGACAAGGTTTTCTGTTGGGTCAAAAGCCAAAAAGGTTGTGAACCAATGCTTAAAAAGTGGTCCTAGATTTTACTGCACAATCTATTGGACTCTGAGGCCATAAACGGGAACTGTTTTATATTCAGAGAACCTGATAAAATTCTAGGACAGCCAATCTCTCAAAAGATAAAGGCTAACAACATATACCCATAAAAGTGAAAAGAATATGCACAAATGTCAAATTTGAAGCCCCTTTGGAAACATATGAAAAAGAAAATAAAAGGGCTAAGAACAGATCCCTGAGGCACTCCATCCTTCAATACAGCAAAATCACCAACAGCCAGCAAACATTGTGTTTGATAAAGAAGATATGAATCTACCGAGAGCAGGTGCAGTAGGCAGTCGTCCTTCTCACGTGTGTGTTACATATATTATGATATGATTAATATTATATAATATAATGATTTAAATAGATACACTTTAACTTCAGTATACGTTGATGTTAAAAATATTATCTGACTGAATGGTAAGTTAAATCAAACCATGTAAAATAAAAGTACAAAATAAGAACCTCTTCCTGGCTGCCTGGAAGGAGTGCCATCAGTGCTGCCACTGAAGGCCATAAATCTAAACATTGCACCGGGTGTATTTGGTGCTTGTGGACTGTGGACTGGTCAGGTGGGGTGCTGATGACGTGCTGCTTGTTGAACTAAGTGGACATGTGATTTGGGCCTGACTGAGTCAGTTCCAGTCTCTTCCAGATGGTGTGGACAGTCAGAGACAGAGTTTGGTGTTAAAGGACTCTGTTTGTGTCCTGATCTGGTCACAGCTTGCTGTTCTCATTACGATTATTTTGAACAGGTTTGATATTTATGACTAGAATTGGGGCTGTCGACATCACGAGTACAAGAGGGAAAAACAGTATCAACACACAAAGCAAGTATAAAAAGGCCCCAAAATGGTCCCAGCCCCAGGTTCTTTGGGTACAGACTTAGAGCAGTTTGATTCCAGGCTGGCGACCTTTACTACAGGTCGTATCATTCTCTTTGCCCTTGTTTCCTGTCTGCCTCTTTACTGTCAGCTGTCAAATAAAGGTAGTAATGCCAAAACAGTGCAGGTTTACAAATGTGCAAATGTAGAAGCAATCCCAGCACTTCACCTGATGGGTGACTAAGAATGTCATGGAAGGCCAGTGACTAAAGAAAGTCTTTAGGACAGTGCCTATGTGCAGGGATAAACCCAACAGGGACAGCTCTTAGCGTCCTCAGATTCTACACTCAAAGAATCTGGATCTTAAAATTCATATCCAACTTTTACTGGTAAGTTAAACTAATGTTTTCTGATGCTAGACAATACACCTGAGTGTCTGTCCATTGTGAGGTGTGTTGTCACGGAGCGGTCTGAGGGGAGGTCATTATGGTCCTCTGCCCTCTGTGGACCAGTCAAACCAGTGCTGTGGTCTGCTCTGGCTGATTGGTCTCACTGGTTAAGAGCTCTGACTGTAATTTGCCTCAGAGGGAATTAGTGAAAACTGTGGCTAATGTAAAGAAGCCTCAGGGACAAACATGTTGACAGGCTGAAATGACCTTTGACCTGAGGGATTTCATTAATGAGCTGCAGTGATTTAACTTCCACCTGAGGACACGGCAGCCTTTGAGAGGTTTCTTTAAGTTACAGATGAGAATTAAGTTAGTTTGTGCATTTTATATTTATTTATGGGCACTTCTTTAGATCTGTTTGCTTCAGTAATCAGTGTTTTCATATTAACAAATCAAGTGACTAAAGTAAAAGGTGTTGCTCACAATTGTGAATTGACACAGAATTCACACAAGTTCTGCAGCTTTTTAGCCTCTTTTAGCTTGTCTTGTGGTTTTAAAGCACATTTATTTTATTTTATTTTATTACTACTTACCATGAGTGTAAAGTCAAGTCAAGTCAAGTCAATTTTACTTGTATAGCACCAAATCATAAAAGTTATCTCAAGACGCTTTTCACATAGAGTAGGTCTAGACCATACTCTTTAAAATGTTATTTACAGAGACCCAACAGTTCCCACCATGAGCGAGTACTTGGCGATAGTGGCGAGGAAAAACTCAGTTTTCACAGGTAGAAACCTCAAGCAGAACCAGGATCTGGGTGGGCGGCCATCTGCATCGACCCAGTTGGGTTGAAAGGGGAGGAGGCCAGTGCAGAGAAGGAGGCCAGTGCAGAGAAGCTAATATCAGAGAAACATGTTCCCTTTTGCTAGTTCCTGTCAGTACACATGCAGCCGCATTCTGCATCAGCTGGAGAGTCTTTAGAAACTTATCGGGGCAGCCCGATAATAAAGAATTACAATAATCCAACCTAGAAGTAACAAATGCACGAACTAGTTTTTCTGCATCTTTTTGAGACAGGATATGCCTGATTTTTATAATGTTACGTAAGTGGAAGAAGGCAGTCCTTGAAGTCTGTTTTATATGGGTATTAAAGGACATGTCCTGTTCAAAGATTACTCCTAGACTCCTTACAGTGGTGCTAGAGGCCAGGGCAATGCCATCTAGGGTAACTATATCTATACATAGTGCGTCTCGCAGGTGTTTAGGACCCAGAACAATAACTTCAGTTTTGTCTGAGTTTAACAGCAAGAAAATTGCAGGTCATCCAGTCTTTTATGTCCTTAATACATTCCTGAAGTTTGGCTAACTTACCGGTTTCATCTGGCTTTATCGATAAGTATAATTGAGTATCATCTGCATAGCAGTGAAAGTTTATGGAGTGTTTCCTAATAATATTGCCTAAAGGAAGCATATACAAGGTGAATAAAAGTGGTCCAAGCACCGAACCTTGTGGAACTCCGTGACTAACTTCCGTGTGCACGGAGGATTCATCATTTACATGGACAAACTGAAATCTATCAGTGTGTCATACCCTGTAACGTAGAGACAGCTCTTGTGGTCACAGCAAAAACTCCAGCTTTGTTGTGTTGCAGCTGGTCAAGCTGCCATGGGCTGTCGGACAAATGCCTTATTGTGATTGTTTTGTGAATAGTATTTCTAAAACAATCACTAATAATCAGATGAGGCAGGGCATGAGGTATAAAGTAATTTGGACAACTCACAGACTTAACAGTAATTTGTTAAAACTAAATAAAATTAAACTGACTTCAACTGGTGAAGTTGAAGGTTGTTGATTAAACAAATCTCTATTTACTTGTATATACTCCTTAAAAGATGTCTGCAACTGTGGTTTGCGGCCTCCATTTCCTCCAGGAGAGGGTGTCCTGACACACTGCTGTTTAGGCTTCACTGAAAGGCTGCGATTCAAATCCTTGGTTGAATCCAGATGTCCACAGGACTTATGGATTTGGCTCACGCTGACTCCGGTCATACATACTGATGATCCTGAAGTGATCTTCATCATTAGATCAAGACTGAAAGGGCGCTGGCATGCGAGGGGATACAAGCTTTTAAAAACAGTTTTGAGTTAAATCCAGCTAATTTAGGTAAAAACTGATAAAATGATAAAATTGTAAATACAGGACTGTTGATAAGTGAAAATATATACTGTTGGCCACTATCTTCAGCCAGACTGGCATCAAAAGTATGCACAGGAAATTTAAATTCTGATAAATGGCATGAATGATTTGTGTGTGTGGAAATCATTGATACATCTGGTCCCACGACCTTAACCTTTCTAAAAGCATTTTCATTTGTTAGTCAACATTTCTTGGTGTAAATTTTTTTTCTGAACAATTTTAACAACCTTACTTTTAAAAAGTGATGGGGACAGAATCAGCCATTTCAAAAAAGTGGTGGGGATGTGTCCCCAGCGTCCCCAGTGTAAATGACACCTATGGGGCTATGTGATAGCCCTGAGATCTTGAAAGTTCAAGGTCAAAGTCCAGTGAATGCTGCAGACTATCCAGAAGTCCACAGAAAGTGCTCGTGGCCCTCTGCAGTCGGGGGAATCATGGGTGGACAGATGACATAAGGGTTCTGTATTTAGCACAGTTGCCTCACAGTAAGACAGTTTTTTCGAGGTTCAAAAACCCAACCTGGCCTATTGTCTCCATGTCCGAGTATATAACATCAACAGTAGATACACTGTTAAACTTATCTTTAGTAACACTTTTGTTGCTGCCCTCAAACAAAACCTTAATCAGTCATTTTAAGGACATCGTTCCTTATGTGCATGCTAAAAACAAACAACAAGCTGCAAACAAAGTAACTACAGCCATGGTCCATGTATTTCATGTTTACACCTGAAAATAATATAGTATTTTTTTCACACGGAAACCACCAAGCTCAAGTTAGTGTCTGATTTTAAATACCTTGGAACCATTCGTGATTCGAACCTGTCGTTTACTTTAGGCATATAAGACCATACCAGACATAACCGAGGCGGCCAACCTCTTTATGCATGCGATGATCTTCTTGATCTTCTATGATGTCACCCAGGATGGCACCGCAGACGGTCACTTCGGTGTGTTGGTACGCGTTATTTTTTCTTGTTTGATGTGTAAACTCTGTTTTGCTACAATACCGGGAGCTCTTTCACCAGAGAAGAGCTCATGAACATAAGGGCTACAACCCCTGTGGATTTAATTCCCACTTTCATTGCTTCATCCATGGAATTACTGGACATTCTGATCAAAGGTGTCCTCACCTAAACGCCAGAGGAGAGGGAAACGTGCCGGTGCACTCGTGCGTCTCCGCCGACGCGGATTTCGCACACTGCTGCCGGGAATATTTCTTTCCAATGTGCGTTCACTGTGTAGCAAACTGGACGAATTTCAGCTACTGGTGGGGGAAAACAGAGACTTTTCTACATCTTCGGTTCTGTGCTTCACGGAGACGTGGCTGTGTGGATCGACCCCGGCGCTGCAGCTGGCGGGTTTCCAGCTCCACAGAGCGGATCGCCACACGGAACTTTCCGGCAAGACGAAAGGTTGAGGAATCTGTTTTTATACCAACATTAGCTGGTGTAACGACGTGACAGTAATGCTGCAACACTGTTCTCCTGATCTGGAATCATTTATTATCAACTGCAAACCTTTCTACTCCCCCCGTGAGTTCACTTCGTTCACATCCCGCCGCACGGCAACGTGCAGGAGGCCCAGCACACACTCGCCGACCAGATACTGACCGTGGAGCGAACAAACCCGGACTCCCTAGTTATTGTCCTTGGGGACTTTAACAAAGGAAATCTAACACGTGAACTCCCCAAATACCGACAGTTTATTAAGTGCCCCACCAGAGAGGAGAACATCTTGGATCACTGTTACACCACAGTCAGCAGGGCCTACCACGCCATCCCCCGAGCTCCACTGGGAAACTCTGACCACATCATGGTCCACCTGATTCCTGCTTACAGGCAGAAGTTAAAGCTCTGCAAACCTGTGGTGAGGACATCAAAACAGTGGACCAGTGAGGCTGTGGAGGAACTTCAGTCTGGATGAGTTCACAGAGGCTGTGACATCCTACATCAGCTTCTGTGAAGACAGCTGTGTACCATCACGCACCAGGGTGAGTTACAACAACGATAAAACCCTGGTTCACAGCCAAACTCAGACAGCTAAGGTCGCAAAAGGAAGAAGCATTCAGGAGTGGAGACAGAGTCAGGTTCAAAGAGGCCAAGTACAGGTTTAACAAGGAGGTGAGAGGAGCTAAACGACTGTACTCTGAGAAACTCCAACAACAGTTCTCAGCCAACGACTCTGCTTCTGTCTGGAAGGGGCTCAGACAGATCACCAACTACAAACGCAGAACCCCCCACTCTGCTCACGACCTGCGCCTGGCCAACAACCTGAACGACTTCTACTGTCGTTTCGAAAAAAAATGGGATAGTCCTGACACCTTCCCCCGTGACTCGATGGCCTCTCCACAACTTCACACCTCAGAGGCCCCCTCCTCCCCCTCCACAGTGACACCTCTCTCAATCCTGGAGAGGGAGGTTAACAGACTATTAAAGAGAAAGCAGCCGGGCCAGACTCTGTCTCTCCATCCACCCTGAAGCACTGTGCTGATCAGCTGTCTCCGATATTCACTGATATCTTCAACACCTCACTGGAGACATGCCACGTACCAGCCTGCTTCAAGACTTCCACCATCATCCCTGTTCCCAAGAAGCCAAGGGCCACAGGACTTAATGACTACAGACCCGTCGCCCTGACCTCTGTGGTAATGAAGTCATTTGAGCGCCTTGTGCTGTCCCACCTCAAATCCATCACTGACCCGCTCCTGGACCCCCTGCAGTTCACCTACAGAGCCAACAGGTCTGTAGATGATGCAGTTAACATGGCCCTCCACTTCATCCTCCAGCACCTGGACTCTGCAGGAACCTACACCAGGATGCTGTTTGTGGATTTCAGCTCTGCCTTCAACACCATCATCCCGGCTCTGCTGCAGGACAAACTCTCCCAGCTGAGCGTGCCTGACTCCACCTGCAGGTGGATCACAGACTTCCTGTCCGACAGAAGACAGCAGGTGAAGCTGGGGAAACTTGTCTCTGACTCCAGGACCATCAGCACCGGTTCCCCTCAAGGCTGCGTTCTTTCCCCTCTACTCTTCTCCCTGTACACAGTCTTTCACACCCAATGTGGAAAACTGTACAGCCAATTCTATTTGTCTTTACCACGCTCCTGGTCCGTATTCTGAATTTTTAGCAGAATTCTCAGAGTTTTTAACAAGTTTAGTCCTCAAAACAGATAAAGTCATTATTGTAGCTGATTTCAATATTCACGTGGACGTAGATAATGATAGCCTTAGTTCTGCGTTTATCTCACTATTAGATTCGATTTGTTTCTGTCAGAGTGTAAACAAACCCACTCATTGTTTTAACCACACCCTCGATCTTGTTCTGTCATATGGAATCGAAATTGAAGATTTAAAAGTCTTCCCACAAAATCCTGTCTTATCAGACCATTATTTAATAACTTTTGAATTTATATTACTGGACTATAGGCCATTAGGCAAACATTCCTTCAGTAGATGCCTGTCTGATAGTGCTGTAGCTAAATTTAAAGAAGTGATTCCATCAGCATTTAATTCAATGCCATGTCTCAATGTAACGGAGGACTCCTATGCCAACTCTAGTCCCTCCCAAATTGATCATGTGGTTGATAGTGCTGCAGGCTCGCTGCGAACGACTCTTGATTGTATTGCCCCTATCAAAAAGAAAATAATAAAACAAAAGAGGTTAGCTCCATGGTATAACTCCTTAACCCGTAAATTAAAAGAAACATCGCGAAAATTAGAAAGGAAATGGCGTTCCACCAAACTGGAGGAAACTCATTTAGTCTGGCAAGATAGTCTTAGAACATACAGGAAGGCCCTCCGTAATGCCAGAGGAGCCTATTACTCCTCACTAATAGAGGAACATAAGAACAACCCTAGGTTTCTTTTCAGCACTGTAGCCAGGCTGACACAGAGTCAGAGCTCTGTTGAGCCATGTATTCCCAGAGCCCTCAGTAGTAATAACTTCATGAGCTTCTTTGATGATAAAATTCTAACTATTAGAGAAAAAATTCATCATCTTGTGCTCTCAGCTAGTTCAGATACATCTTTGAGTACAGGAACCTCAGGAACCTCAGAAGCAGCTGTAGAACCAGAATTATATTTAGACTGTTTTTCTCCAATTGATCTTCACCAACTAACTTCAATGATTTCTTCGTCTAAACCAACAACCTGCTTCTTAGACCCCATCCCAACTAGGCTGCTTAAAGAAGTTTTACCCTTAGTTAGCACTTCTTTACTAGACATGATCAATCTGTCTTTATCAACAGGCTATGTACCACGGTCCTTTAAAGTAGCTGTAATTAAACCTCTTCTTAAAAAGCCTACGCTTGATCCAGGGGTTTTAGGACCCGCACTAAACTGGTTTCAGTCGTATTTATCAGATAGATTTCAGTTTGTCCATGTAAATGATGAATCCTCCGTGCACACCGAAGTTAGTCACGGAGTTCCACAAGGTTCAGTGCTCGGACCACTTTTATTTACCTTGTATATGCTTCCTTTAGGCAATATTGTTAGGAAACAACCCATAAACTTTCACTGCTATGCAGATGATACTCAGTTATACTTATCGATAAAGCCAGATGAAACCGGTAAGTTAGCCAAGCTTCAGGCATGTATTAAGGACATAAAAGACTGGATGACCTGCAATTTCTTGCTGTTAAACTCAGACAAAACTGAAGTTATTGTTCTGGGTCCTAAACACCTGCGAGACGCACTATGTATAGATATAGTTACTCTAGATGGCATTGCCCTGGCCACTAGCACCGCTGTAAGGAGTCTAGGAGTAATCTTTGATCAGGACATGTCCTTTAATACCCATATAAAACAGACTTCAAGGACTGCCTTCTTCCACTTACGTAACATTATAAAAATCAGGCACATCCTGTCTCAAAAAGATGCAGAAAAACTAGTTCATGCATTTGTTACTTCTAGGTTGGATTATTGTAATTCTTTATTATCGGGCTGCCCCGATAAGTCTCTAAAGACTCTCCAGCTGATCCAGAATGCGGCTGCACATGTACTGACAGGAACTAGCAAAAGGGAACATATTTCTCTGATATTAGCTTCTCTGCACTGGCTCCCTGTGAAAAAAGAATAGAATTTAAAGTCGTCCTCCTCACTTACAAAGCTCTTATTGGTCAGGCACCATCATATCTTAAAGAGCTGATAGTACCGTATTACCCCACTAGAGCATTATGCTCACATAACACAGGGTTACTTGTGGTACCTAAAGTCTCTAAAAGTAGAATGAGAGCCAGAGCCTTTAGTTATCAAGGTCCTCTTCTGTGGAATCAGCTCCCAATTTGGGTTTGGGAGGCAAACACCCTCTCTTCGTTTAAGAGTATGCTAAAAACGTTCCTTTTTGATAAAGCTTATAGTTAGGGCTGGCTCAGGTGAGTCCTGAACCATCCCTTAGTTATGCTGCTATGGGCTTAGACTGCTGGGGGACTTCCTAGGATGCACTGAGCTTCTCTCTCCTCCTCTCCCTCTCTATCTGTACGCATTCCTATCCCACTAATACAGGTTACCAACTCCACTTCTTTCTGGTAGTCCTTGTGCTTTCTGTGCTTTTTCGCCTTCTCACTTTCTGCAGGTGTTTGTGCCTCTGGAGCTGTAGATTCTGGATCTGTGATTGCCGGCCGTCTACTGCCCCCATGTTCCTGCTCCACACTCACTGCTGCAGTTGTTATTATTATTAGTCTGATTTGTTGTCTCTCCTCCCCTCTCCCCCTCTCTCCTCCCCTTTCAACCCAACTCAGTCGATGCAGATGGCCGCCCACCCAGTGCCTGGTTCTGCTCGAGGTTTCTACCTGTTAAAAGGGAGTTTTTCCTCGCCACTGTCGCCAAGTGCTGCTCATGGTGGGAACTGTTGGGTCTCTGTAAATAATATTTTAAAGAGTATGGTCTAGACCTACTCTATGTGAAAGCGTCTTGAGATAACTTTTGTTATGATTTGGCGCTATACAAATAAAATTGACTTGACTTGACTTGACTTGACTACACCAACAGCTGCACCTCCAGTCACCAGTCTGTCAAGCTCCTGAAGTTTGCAGACGACACCACCCTCATTGGGCTCATCTCTGGTGAGGATGAGTCTGCCTACAGGTGGGAGATTGACCACCTGGTGACCTGGTGCAGCCAGAACAACTTGGAGCTCAACGCTCTCAAGACAGTGGAGATAGTTGTGGACTACAGAAAGAGCCTAGCCCCACTCACGCCCATCACCCTGAGACTCCCCAGTCAACATTGTTGAGTCCGTCCGCTTCCTGGGCTCCATCATCTCCCAGGACCTCAAGTGGGAGCTGAACATCAGCTCCATCACCAAGAAAGCCCAGCAGAGGATGTACTTTCTGCAGCACCTGAAGAAGTTCAACCTGCCAAAGATGATGATGGTGCATTTCTACACTGCCATCATCGAGTCAATCCTCACCTCCTCCATCACCGTCTGGTACGCTGCTGCTACTGCCAAGGACAAGGGCAGACTGCAGCGTATCATTCGCTCCGCAGAGAGTGTCATTGGCTGCAATCTACCATCTCTCCAGGACCTGTACACCTCCAGGACCCTGAGGCGTGCAGGGAAGATTGTAGACGACCCCTCTGACCGCGGACACAAACTGTTTGAGACTCTCCCCTCTGGCAGGAGGCTGCGGTCCATCAGGACCAAAACCTCTCGCCACAAGAACAGTTTCTTCCCGTCTGCAGCTGGCCTGATTAACAAGGCCCGGGACCCCCATTGATTCGGACCGTTATCCCCTCCCCAACAGACACTACACGTTACATTAACACACACCTGTGGACTACAGTTTATACTTAAACCTTACACATTCAATATTTTGCAAATTCCTCACAGTTTTAGTTTTATTCATTTATTCATTATCATCTACAAAAGATATATTGCACATATTTAGTAATTTGTTTTTCATATTCTGTACTGTTAATTATACTTACTACTACTTAGCACTAGTACTCTAGTACTTTAAATTAGTATATTTATGCATACCCTTGCACCTTGCACTACTTGTCTGTACTTGTCTGTAATTGTCTGTACTTGTTATGCACCAATACACCACAGCAAATTCCTTGTATGTGAAAACCTACTTGGCAATAAACCCAATTCCGATTCCGATTCCGATGAACTTCAAGCTCGACAACTCTGAAACCATTTGAGTCCGAAGGACTGAATGGTGAACAGTTACCACCATTGCCATATAGTACAAAAGTTTATTTGTTTAATTTGATAGTTTTATATGAGCAGATGCTTGCCTCATCGTTAAGGTCCTACATGGGCTTGCACCTCCTCCACTAAGCCAGTTCGTAATGCTGAAGTATAGAAGCAAACAAACACAGCAAGCTTGGGTTTTCTCAGTTTGAGCCTCCCACTACTATTAATTGAGCATCGCGTTAGTTCAGGCAGGCCACGGAGTCAAGTTCAGCTCAATATCCAGCTACATCAGCTGACCATTGCAATCCAGGAGCCACATCAGCTGATGGATCAGCTGATTCCCTTCTATGCATCTATTGGTGATCTCACTCAGGACGCCCTATTTAAGCTGCTTCAGCCGCCTATCCTGGCTGCTTCCTCCACAAGCCGCTTCACAACCCACCTCCACCCCAGCTCCTCCCTTCATGCTGTGTCTGACTTATCAATGTAATTTCTGTTGTCATTGATGCTGCTCTGTTCTGGACCCTACGGGGGTTCTTGCCACTGCTCCCAGAACAGAGAATACCGCCAAATACATCTAACTGCAAATACATCTACTGCATGTAGATCAAGTTTCTTTGTCATAGTGGTCCTGACTGAATCTCAGGCAGAGTTTTTTCCTCAGTGTTGTTAAAGAAATGTTTCAGGAATGGGGGAGTAAATAAAGTCTTTATTCAGGAAATCATTTGTCTTTACTTTATTCGTAAACAGTCTGAGATACACAGAGTCCAACATGTCCTCAGAGACAAACTAAATTAACATAAATGCTGTCTCTTTATAAACATACTGAACCACGAGCGCCTGTCCCACCTCTTCACCCGGACTGCAGAGGCTTTTATTCTGATAACCCTAAAGGAAAACCAGGTTTTCTCCAGGTGTTACTTGCGGTCCTTCAGGTTGTGGCACATAAGCCTTGAGGAATCATGAGACCAGCTCCTGACCCTGCAGGACCTGACGTGTCCTCACCTCGTCCTCTAAAGACACTCAGAGACCAAATCAAATCTACGTCCCAAATCTCCTCTCGTCGTCTCTTCTTTGTGTCATTTAAAAGTGAGCCAAAGTAGATTCAGTGTTCACATGTAGATAAACTCCACCGCTACACGCTAACTTTGGCCTAAAGGTTTTGTCCTAAACGCCGAATGTTGCCTCTCAGATGTTGTCCTCCTGTAACTCTTCCTCCTAGTCCTGCTCCTGGTCCTGGTCTACCTCTCAGCACTGATCTTGTAGCGGAGGACGAAGTAAGCGATGAGCCTCAGGGAGAAGAAGAAGATTGCGAGGACGATGAAGTCCAGGTAGAGCTTGGCGTCCAGCATGTCCAGCTCCTTCAGGATGGCCTCAGACTTGTGGAAGTGACAGGTGTCATCTTGGTCACAGTGAAGATCTTCTCGGTCCAGACCATAGATGGATAGGATGACGCCCTCAAATCCATACCTGAAACACACCACAGCACAATTTATTCCAAACCTTCAGATCAATGAAACTGAGATACGTAAGATGTTACCTGGAAGGGGACATCAGCCATGGTTTTGGCCAGGTAGTAAGCCTTCAGACTGTACCAGTAGTTCAGGTGTTCCCTCAGAAAAACTCCCATCTCCAGAGGAACTGAAGCACAAACACACCGTCAGGTCCCAAATAACACATTAAATAAAAGATCTGAACTACTATTATATATTCTATCATTAGATTATTATTCCTCATCATTCATGGAAAAGCAGGATTTTACTGTTGGAGCTCATTTTGAACTGTTTTGTATCGGACTGCAGCTGATGATTATTTTCATTCTGGATCCATCTGCTGATTATTTTCTCCATTAATCTATTGATCGTTTGCTTTGTAACAATAGTGAAAATAGTGAGAAATGGCGTCACGATGAGCCGGAGCCCAAAGTGACACCTTCACAATGCTTGTTGTGTCCAACCAACAGTCCAAAGCTCAACATTATTAAAACACATTCACAGGATTCAAATCATTCAAAGGAAAAGCAGAAAATCTTCACATCTGAGAAGCTGCAGCCAGGAAATGATTTTACAGGGAAAATGACTCCAACCATCATCACAAGAGTTCAGCTTCATGTTCTGTCAGTCCACTCACTGATTAATGACTGATGCTGTCAGCTGGACAAACTGTTGGAGTTTCATTTAGAACCAAACTTCACGTTTAGGAACTCTTCATGTGTAAAAATGTGAATCTGTAAAGTAACTAAAGCTGTCAGATAAATGTAGAGAAGTAAAAAGTAGAATATTTCCTCTGAGATGAGGAGGAGGACTCAGAACAAGAACCTCACATCTGTACTGTAGTACAGTACTCCTCCACTATTTGTATGTAAGGACGGAGTGATGATGTTGGGATTCATTATTTTTCCTGTCAACATTAGTTAAAGGACTAATCTGCCTGTTTTCTTGGCTGTAGCATGGAGTGTATAAAGTCGGTGTGGAGGATGTTCTGCATGTTCCACGTCCCCTCTGTGTGGACTCACAGGTGAGCACTGTGGGCATCAGAGCGGCGAACATGAGGAACAACATGGAGAAGAAGAGGAACCCTGAGTTACTGAGAACCTTCTTAGCCTCGTTCCCGATGCCCAGGTACAACAGACCAATCAGAACGCCGATCCCGATGTGAGAGCAGATCCTCAGGTGAGTCAGCACCTGCTCGACCAATGAGAACGTGGGTGTGTTACTCTGACATGTGTTCATGATGTTGTGAGCGTGTCCTCCAGGTGTCGCTGCTTCTTACCGAGTCTCGGAGGATGCTGAGGAACGTCCTCCTGAACAGGATGGAGAACTGAGTCATGCAACTGGCCGAGAAGCTGTGACAACCTTCAGACGACAAAGTGTCCTGAGAAACAAAGACAGCGTCAATCGTCTCTCACCATCCCGTCTCTGCTGATTCGTGACCTTTTTATATCACTGCTGAATCAATGTGATGACGTCCTTTGATTTGCCATATATTAAATTCACTAAATCAACTGAAAACAGACATTTCAGTCTGTTTATTTCTCAATAAACCGTGTATCAAACTGATTTTCACTTTATCATGACACATTTCAATATGTTGGTATGAAATCACATCAAGGATTTCATTCACATTACCCAAAAAACTACATCAAACAGATTTTAATACATTCTTTGATTGTTTGGTTGATTTACAGAAAATTAAAAGTGATTTATTTCAAGCAAAAATGTCAAATATTCCCTGATGGAAGCTTCTTTTATGTTTCATATCTCAGTAAACTGAATCTCTTTGGGTTTGGACTAAACACATGATTTAAAAATGTAAGCTTGGACTTTAGGAAACCGTGGCAAGCATTTTTTATAGACCGGATAATTAATCTAGAAAATTTTAAATAGACATAACCAAAATGTACATGATGAAGGATGGAATAAATGAAGAAATGTCTTTATTTGGAGTAAATCTCAAGCTTTATGACGTGTTTCTGTATGGCCACAAACGTGTCGTCATGTTCAGATCACAACATAAAACGAATTCATATTAAAATATGTGTCTGAATCATCACAACAGGCTGAAGTAGAAGCCTAAGTAATATTTCTGTTTATAGTCACTTTGTGCTCAATTGGAAATATTCAGGCCAGATCACTCCATTGGTTCTAGTACATATTATTACTTTTATGTCTTATATTTTTTCTTTTTAAAATACTCCACATGCTTTGTTGCAGGGGGGTGTCTTGTAGAGGCTGAATTAATTTATTTTAAGTGACTTTGTTAGCCAAATTAATGAAAAACAACCTGCAGGATTCATGCTGGTTTGTTGGATGCCACTGTGTGTTTTAAATAAAGTTCCCCTCGTGTTCACTGCCTGGTGAGCATGTGTGTGTGTTTGGTTTTCACCTCCTCTGTGCGCTGCCACAGAAACGGGTGGAGGTTCGAGTCTCCGTTCAGCTCCGTCTGATAATCCTTCTCACACTTCCTATCCTGGACGGCCTTCACCAGCCGAACCATCTGGTCACCGTACTCTCCGGACGCCACCTCCATCACTGAGGACGCAGCAGAGACACGTGATCACATGATGGAAAAGGACACGAGGATCATTCTCTAAAGTCAAACTCACGACAGGATGTCAAAGTTTCACTATCTCTGGTGTCCACTAGATGCTGCTGCAGAGGAACTTTATCCTTTTATAATCCACAGTTTACAGAGGTACGTATTAGTGGTACAAATTCAAGGTACTTGTACTTTACTCAAGTATTTCCATTTAATGGGGCTTACTACTTCTACTCCACTACATCTCATTTATCCGACAGTAAAGTACAAGTACCTCAAACTTGTACTTAAAGCTCCCATCCAGGCAGGTTTGAGGACATGAAAATACTCTGCTTTAAGTAACTCTAAACGTCTCCTCTTCTCCTTCATTGAAAAACTGAATATTGTTAATTTCAAACGTTTAACAGTTCTCAGTATGTGTGACCTGATGTTTCATACTGGACCGTGGTTGACTCCAAACTGGGAGTGATGTCATAAATCCTGCAGGTACGTTCAAGTGTTAAACTGAGATTTAAGGTGAAAGAAACTCAAACATCCCAGTGGAAGAGCAGGAACGAGACTTTAAGTGCAGCACTGACAGTATTAATAAAGTTGAGACATGGTGATCGTGAAGGACGGAGACACGAGCGGTTGGTCTCTCACCGAAGTCAGCCGGGTTGTGGTAGGTGGGGCAGTTGAGTCCGAGGTCTCTCAGGTAGGGAACCAGACTGGAGACGTTTCCTCTGTAGATACACTGACCCTGACTCAGAACGTACAACTGAAACACACAAACCGTTCATGAGAGTAAGATGAAGATGATGAAGGCTGAAGATAGAGGAGTTTAGTATTAGTGGGTTAATGTGACTTTACTGTCTTAGATTAACTGCTGCTTCAAAACCAAACATCACATTTTACTGTGATGAAATAAGAAGAAATGCAGCCTGAGATAAGACAACCAATCAGATCAGTCAGCTGTTCTCTCTGTTCAATCACAGCCTCCTGCTCTGCTGTTCGTCCTCCAGCAGCGTCAACTGACACACTAACGCTCACAAGTCAAGTCAAGTCAAGTCAATTTTATTTGTATAGCACCAAATCATAACAAAAGTTATCTCAAGACGCTTTCACATAGAGTAGGTCTAGACCATACTCTTTAAAATATTATTTACAGAGACCCAACAGTTCCACCATGAGCAAGCACTTGGCGACAGTGGTGAGGAAAAACTCCCATTTAACAGGTAGAAACCTGGAGCAGAACCAGGCTCTGGGTGGGTGGACATCTGCATCGACCGAGTTGGGTTGAAAAGGGAGAAGAGAGGGGGAGAGGGGAGAGAGAGGGGGAGGACAGACAACAAATCAGACTAATAATAATAACAACTGCAGCAGTGAGTGTGGAGCAGGAACATGGGGGCAGTAGACGGCCTGCAGTCACAGATCCAGACTCTACAGCTCCAGGGGGGAAATACCTGCAGAAAGTGAGAAGGCGAAAAAGCACAGAAAGCACAAGGACTACCAGGAAGAAGTGGAGTTGGTAACCTGTATTAGTGGGATAGGAATGCGTACAGATAGAGGGAGAGGAGGAGAGAGAAGCTCAGTGCGTCCTAGGAAATCCCCCCGGCAGTCTAAGCCTATAGCAGCATAACTAAGGGATGGTTCAGGACTCACCTGAGCCAGCCCTAACTATAAGCTTTATCAAAGAGAAACGTTTTTAGCATACTCTTAAACGAAGAGAGGGTGTCTGCCTCCCGAACCCAAACTGGGAGCTGGTTCCACAGGAGAGGAGCTTGATAACTAAAGGCTCTGGCTCCTGTTCTACTTTTAGAGATTTTAGGTACCACAAGTAACCCTGCATTCTGTGAGCGTAGTGCTCTAGTGGGGTAATACAGTACTATCAGCTCTTTAAGATATGATGGTGCCTGACCAATAAGAGCTTTGTAAGTGAGGAGGACGACTTTAAATTCTATTCTAGATTTCACAGGGAGCCAGTGCAGAGAAGCTAATATCAGAGAAATATGTTCCCTTTTGCTAGTTCCTGTCAGTACACGTGCAGCCGCATTCTGCATCAGCTGGAGAGTCTTTAGAGACTTATCGGGGCAGCCTGGTAATAAGGAATTACAATAATCCAACCTAGAAGTAACAAATGCATGAACTAGGGTTTCTGCATCTTTTTGAGACAGGATGTGCCTGATTTTTATAATGTTACGTAAGTGTAAGAAGGCAGTCCTTGAAGTCTGTTTTATATGGGTATTAAAGGAGATGTCCTGATCAAAGATTACTCCTAGACTCCTTACAGTGGTGCTAGAGGCCAGGGCAATGCCATCTAGAGTAACTATATCTATACATAGTGCGTCTCGCAGGTGTTTAGGACCCAGAACAATAACTTCAGTTTTGTCTGAGTTTAACAGCAAGAAATTGCAGGTCATCCAGTCTTTTATGTCCTTAATACATGCCTGAAGCTTGGCTAACTTACCGGTTTCATCTGGCTTTATCGATAAGTATAATTGAGTATCATCTGCATAGCAGTGAAAGTTTATGGAGTGTTTCCTGATAATATTGCCTAAAGGAAGCATATACAAGGTAAATAAAAGTGGTCCGAGCACTGAACCTTGTGGAACTCCATGACTAACTTCCGTGTGCACGGAGAATTCATCATTTACATGGACAAACTGAAATCTATCTGATAAATACGACTGAAACCAGCTTAGTGCGGGTCCTTTGACACCAATCAAATGCACCAGTCTCTGTAATAGGATTCAATGGTCAATGGTATCGAAAGCGGCACTGAGATCTAACAGAACAAGTACAGAGACAAATCCTTTATCTGACGCAATCAAAAGGTCGTTTGTCACTTTCACCAGTGCTGTCTCTGTGCTGTGATGCTCCCTAAATCCTGACTGAAAATCCTCAAATAAACTATTGCTGTTTAGAAAGTCACATAACTGATTAACGACCACTTTCTCAAGGATTTTGAAGAGAAAGCGACGGTTAGATATAGGTTTATAATTGGCTAAAACCCCTGGATCAAGCGTAGGCTTTTTAAGAAGAGGTTTAATTACAGCTACTTTGAAGGACTGTGGTACATAGCCTGTTAATAAAGACAGATTGATCATGTCTAGTAAAGAAGTGCTGACTAAGAGTAATACTTCTTAAGCAGTCTAGTTGGGATGGGGTCTAAGAGGCAGGTTGTTGGTTTAGACGAAAAAATCATTGAAGTTAGTTGGTGAAGGTCAATTGGAAAAACAGTCTAAATATAAATCTGGTTCTACAGCTGCTTCTGAGGTTCCTGAGGTTCACACGAAGGGACCCTGCACCTCCTCAGACTCATCAGCACTCAGAGTTCCACACATGAGGAGGGCCAGATCGAATCCAGTCGGCCTGCAGAATAGAGCTTCCTCACTGCTGTCAGAGAGTGCAGGACGACCAGTTCAGGACCTGAGTTACAGATCAGTGAGTGTGTCCCTCCGGTGCTGCTGGGTAATGTAGTGTGTGTGCTTGTGTGCGGTCACCTTGTCGAAGAGCTCAAACAGCTTGGCGCTGGGCTGGTGGATGGTGCAGATGATGGTGCGTCCTCCCTGAGCCAGAGCCTTCAACAGAGAGACCACCTGGAAACAAGAGGAGCTGTCCAGACCGCTGAGACGCACAGGAGGAGAAGACACGTTGTTTAGCGCTGTTTTATAGGCGGCCGAGCATAACACAGGCGTCAGAGGAAGAGGTGCACTGTGGGTAGTTTAAAAACTGAACCAGAATCAGGCGACAGGATCATTTCTGACCTGGTGGGTTCATCGAAGAACATGACGGGGGGATTATTGACGAGCTCCAGAGCAATGGCCAGTCTCTTCCTCTGACCCCCCGACAGATGAGACGTCCTGGTTTTAGCGCAGTCCAGTAGACCCAGAGCCATCAGGATCTCCCGCACCTGAACACACACACACACACACACACACACACACACACACAGACCAGAAATCAGAATCGCCACTTTAACTTCTGAGATAAATATATGACCAGGAAGTAGTCGGGGGTCACAACTCACCATCTCCCTGCGAGCCTCCTCCTTCTCCTGCAGCTTCAGGTTGGCTGAAACCTGCAGAGAGCAGATTCATACAGACCAGAGTCAACCAAACACTGTCCGGTCCTCCTCTGTGTTCAACACTACACAGATACACAACTCAGATACACAACACAGATACACAACTCAGATACACTACACAGATACACAACACAGATACACAACTCAGATACACAACACAGATACACACAGATACACAACTCAGATACACTACACAGATACACAACTCAGATACACAACACAGATACACAACTCAGATACACAACTCAGATACACAACTCAGATACACTACACAGATACACAACTCAGATACACAACACAGATACACAACTCAGATACACTACACAGATACACAACACAGATACACAACTCAGATACACAACTCAGATACACAACACAGATACACACAGATACACAACTCAGATACACTACACAGATACACAACTCAGATACACTACACAGATACACAACACAGATACACAACTCAGATACACAACTCAGATACACAACACAGATACACACAGATACACAACTCAGATACACAACACAGATACACAACTCAGATACACTCAGATACACAACTCAGATACACAACACAGATACACAACTCAGATACACAACACAGATACACAACACAGATACACAACTCAGATACACAACTCAGATACACAACACAGATACACAACTCAGATACACTACACAGATACACACAGATACACAACACAGATACACAACTCAGATACACAACTCAGATACACAACACAGATACACAACTCAGATACACAACACAGATACACAACTCAGATACACTACACAGATACACAACTCAGATACACAACACAGATACACAACTCAGATACACTACACAGATACACAACTCAGATACACTACACAGATACACAACTCAGATACACAACACAGATACACAACACAGATACACAACTCAGATACACAACACAGATACACAACTCAGATACACAACACAGATACACAACTCAGATACACAACTCAGATACACTACACAGATACACACAGATACACAACACAGATACACAACTCAGATACACAACTCAGATACACAACACAGATACACACAGATACACAACTCAGATACACAACACAGATACACAACACAGATACACAACTCAGATACACAACTCAGATACACAACACAGATACACACAGATACACAACTCAGATACACTACACAGATACACACAGATACACAACTCAGATACACAACACAGATACACAACTCAGATACACAACACAGATACACAACTCAGATACACAACACAGATACACAACTCAGATACACAACTCAGATACACAACTCAGATACACTACACAGATACACAACTCAGATACACAACTCAGATACACAACTCAGATACACTACACAGATACACAACTCAGATACACAACACAGATACACAACTCAGATACACAACACAGATACACAACTCAGATACACTACACAGATACACAACACAGATACACAACTCAGATACACAACTCAGATACACAACACAGATACACACAGATACACAACTCAGATACACTACACAGATACACAACTCAGATACACAACACAGATACACAACTCAGATACACAACACAGATACACAACTCAGATACACAACTCAGATACACTACACAGATACACAACTCAGATACACAACACAGATACACAACTCAGATACACTACACAGATACACAACTCAGATACACTACACAGATACACAACACAGATACACACAGATACACAACTCAGATACACAACACAGATACACAACTCAGATACACTACACAGATACACAACACAGATACACAACACAGATACACAACACAGATACACTACACAGATACACAACACAGATACACACAGATACACAACTCAGATACACAACACAGATACACTACACAGATACACAACACAGATACACACAGATACACAACTCAGATACACAACACAGATACACAACTCAGATACACTACACAGATACACAACACAGATACACAACACAGATACACAACACAGATACACACAGATACACAACTCAGATACACAACACAGATACACAACACAGATACACAACACAGATACACACAGATACACAACTCAGATACACAACACAGATACACAACTCAGATACACTACACAGATACACAACACAGATACACAACACAGATACACACAGATACACAACTCAGATACACTACACAGATACACAACACAGATACACAACTCAGATACACTACACAGATACACAACACAGATACACAACACAGATACACAACACAGATACACACAGATACACAACTCAGATACACTACACAGATACACAACACAGATACACACAGATACACAACTCAGATACACAACACAGATACACAACTCAGATACACTACACAGATACACAACACAGATACACAACTCAGATACACAACACAGATACACAACTCAGATACACTACACAGATACACACAGATACACAACTCAGATACACAACTCAGATACACAACACAGATACACAACACAGATACACTACACAGATACACACAGATACACAACTCAGATACACTACACAGATACACACAGATACACAACTCAGATACACAACACAGATACACAACTCAGATACACAACTCAGATACACTACACAGATACACAACACAGATACACTACACAGATACACACAGATACACAACACAGATACACACAGATACACAACTCAGATACACAACACAGATACACAACTCAGATACACTACACAGATACACAACACAGATACACAACTCAGATACACTACACAGATACACTACACAGATACAAACAGATACACAACTCAGATACACAACTCAGATACACTACACAGATACACAACACAGGTACACTACACAGATACACACAGATACACAACTCAGATACACAACACAGATACACAACTCAGATACACAACAACTCAGATACACAACACAGATACACACAGATACACAACACAGATACACACAGATACACAACTCAGATACACTACACAGATACACAACACATATACACACAGATACACAACACAGATACACAACTCAGATACACAACAACTCAGATACACAACACAGATACACACAGATACACAACACAGATACACGCAGATACACAACTCAGATACACTACACAGATACACAACACAGATACACACAGATACACAACACATATACACACAGATACACAACTCAGATACAAAACACAGATACACAACTCAGATACACAACTCAGATACACAACAATTCAGATACACAACACAGATACACACAGATACACAACACAGATACACACAGATACACAACTCAGATACACAACTCAGATACACAACACAGATACACAACACAGATACACTACACAGATACACACAGATACACAACTCAGATACACACAGATACACAACTCAGATACACAACTCAGATACACAACTCAGATACACACAGATACACAACTCAGATACACTACACAGATACACAACTCAGATACACTACACAGATACACACAGATACACAACTCAGATACACAACACAGATACACAACTCAGATACACAACACAGATACACACAGATACACAACTCAGATACACAACACAGATACACACAGATACACAACTCAGATACACTACACAGATACACAACTCAGATACACTACACAGATACAAACAGATACACAACTCAGATACACAACTCAGATACACTACACAGATACACACAGATACACAACTCAGATACACTACACAGATACACAACTCAGATACACTACACAGATACACACAGATACACAACTCAGATACACAACACAGATACACAACTCAGATACACAACACAGATACACACAGATACACAACTCAGATACACAACACAGATACACACAGATACACAACTCAGATACACTACACAGATACACAACTCAGATACACTACACAGATACAAACAGATACACAACTCAGATACACAACTCAGATACACTACACAGATACACAACACAGATACACTACACAGATACACAACTCAGATACACTACACAGATACACACAGATACACAACTCAGATACACAACACAGATACACAACTCAGATACACAACACAGATACACACAGATACACAACTCAGATACACAACACAGATACACACAGATACACAACTCAGATACACTACACAGATACACAACTCAGATACACTACACAGATACAAACAGATACACAACTCAGATACACAACTCAGATACACAACACAGATACACACAGATACACAACTCAGATACACTACACAGATACACAACTCAGATACACTACACAGATACACACAGATACACAACTCAGATACACAACACAGATACACTACACAGATACACTACACAGATACACAACTCAGATACACAACACAGATACACACAGATACACAACTCAGATACACAACTCAGATACACTACACAGATACACAACACAGATACACTACACAGATACACACAGATACACAACTCAGATACACAACACAGATACACACAGATACACAACTCAGATACACAACACAGATACACAACTCAGATACACTACACAGATACACAACACAGATACACAACTCAGATACACTACACAGATACACACAGATACACAACTCAGATACACAACTCAGATACACTACACAGATACACAACACAGATACACTACACAGATACACACAGATACACAACTCAGATACACTACACAGATACACACAGATACACAACTCAGATACACAACACAGATACACAACTCAGATACACAACTCAGATACACTACACAGATACACAACACAGATACACAACACAGATACACTACACAGATACACACAGATACACAACACAGATACACACAGATACACAACTCAGATACACAACACAGATACACAACTCAGATACACTACACAGATACACAACACAGATACACAACTCAGATACACTACACAGATACACTACACAGATACACACAGATACACAACTCAGATACACTACACAGATACACTACACAGATACAAACAGATACACAACTCAGATACACAACTCAGATACACTACACAGATACACAACACAGGTACACTACACAGATACACACAGATACACAACTCAGATACACAACACAGATACACAACTCAGATACACAACAACTCAGATACACAACACAGATACACACAGATACACAACACAGATACACACAGATACACAACTCAGATACACAACACAGATACACAACACAGATACACAACTCAGATACACAACTCAGATACACAACACAGATACACAACTCAGATACACAACTCAGATACACAACACAGATACACAGAGATACACAACAACTCAGATACACAACACAGATACACAACACAGATACACAGAGATACACAACAACTCAGATACACAACACAGATACACAACTCAGATACACACAGATACACACAGATACACAACACAGATACACAACTCAGATACACAACTCAGATACACAACTCAGATACACAACACAGATACACAACACAGATACACACAGATACACTACACAGATACACAACACAGATACACACAGATCCACTACACAGATACACACAGTTACACACAGTTACAGGGCTATAGAGCGGGGGTTTGTACCATCATGGCCTCCTGCACGGTGAGGTGAGGCAGCAGCATGTCGTCCTGCATGATGTAACAGGAAACCTTCCTGAAGGAGCGCAGGGCTCTGGGCTGACTGTTGATCAGGATCTCCCCCTTCATCCCCGTCTCTCTGTGTACAAATACACAAACCAGTGAGGGAGGAAGTACTCACGTCCTTTACTTCAGTAACGGTACCAGTACAACAATGTCAAAATATTACATTTCCTGCATTCAAGGTACTACTTAAAAGTCAAGTTAAAGTACAGCTTCATGTAGTTAAAGTATCAGCAGTAAGGTACAAAAGTATCAACGGAAACACCTGTTGTGTTTTCTTTATGTAAAATGTGAAGTAACTAAAGCTGTCAGATAAATGTAAAGTAAAAGTATTTTATTATAACTCTGCTCCTGCATGTTATCATGTGTTATTGTCATGCAGGTCCAGTTTCCCCCTCTAGAGGGCGTTCTCACACCTCGTGGTTTTACAGTACAGTGGTGAATGATTCTGGGTGTTGATCCAAGTTTTACTTCTACAAGACAAAATCATTATTTAATTTATTTTTATGATTATTATATCACCATATAAAGTGTGAATATTTCCAGCTGCACTGTTTCTGTTTTTAACAACATAAGAAGGAAACATTTCTGTGTCAGGATGTAACTAGAGGAAGTCCTTTCTTTCTGGTTAAAATGGAATCATTCTGTATCTAATAACACGTCTCGGTTCAGCATGTATTTCTGCTCCTGTAAATGTAAACTGAAACATCTGAAAGTTACAGCTGGTTGTTTTTGATCGATTAGGTTTGTTTTTTCGTAGCTTGTTGGTCGTTGCAAGGTGATAAACTGCTGCCCACTTCCTGTTTGTCCGTCGCAGAAGCGAGCCCCTCCTCTGCTGATCGTCCTGACCTACCTAACTAGTTTCCTGTTAAAGGGTCATTTGGTGGAGTTTGTTTCTTACATATATTGTAAGAAGCCATGTAGATCAATAAAACTGATTGTGAGGAACACTTCATTCATTCAGATATCAGAAACCTGATGAGTGAAGCAGATTCTTTTTCAACATCATGAAAGTACAAACAGTGAGCACCCACCTGTACCCGGCCAGGATATTCATGAGGGTGGACTTCCCGGCTCCTGAGGGCCCCATGATGGCCACCAGGTCCCCGCTGGTGAACTTCCCAGAGATCCCTTTGAGCAGAGTCTTGTAACCTGAGACAGAACAGAAACAATCAGTGTGCAGGTTCCCAGCCGGTCCGAGAGCCGCTCTTTGTCCTCGAGTCCACAAGTTCAGGTTTCACATGAGTTTGGAGCTTTTTATCTCCGTCTGGTTTCACATGAATCTGTTCAGTGAAGCACCCTGAAGCCTGGACTCACCTGGACTCACCTGGACCCACCTGGTTAAGAGTTTCTTAATGAACTAACCAACTAACCATCTAACAACTAACTAACTAACAAACTATCCAACTAAATAACTAACTAACTAACCAACTAACTAACTAACTAAACAAACTGAACCGCAAAAACAAATCAGGTAAAAAATAGAGCCAGAGCTGCTCGTCGTCTCTTCGCTCTGCTTTAGAAAACTTTATTTGAGGCATTAAACAATCCAGTAATTTCATTACTTTCATTATAGAAATGGGGTTACCATGGAAACCAAAAAGACTGATGATGATAATGACGAAGATGTCCTGCAGTAACCGCTGCACTGTTTATCTGCTGATGGAGGTTGAACGCTCTTTAATGGGCTTACCAGATTTAATCAGATCGAATCTGGTTTAATCCTCTCTGACCGACAGTAACCTCAATAATACACACTGTACTGCAATAATACACACTGTACTGCAATAATACACACTGTACTGCAGTAATACACACTGTACCACACACTGTACTGCAATAATACACACTGTACTGCAGTAATACACACTGTACCACACACTGTACTGCAATAATACACACTGTACTGCAGTGATACACACTGTACCACACACTGTACTGCAATAATATACTGTACTACAGTAATACACACTGTACTACAGTAATACACACTGTACCACAGTAATACACACTGTACCACACGCTGTGCTGCAGTAATGCACACTGTACCACACACTGTACTGCTATAATACACACTGTACTGCAGTAATGCACACTGTAACACACACTGTACTGCAGTAACACACACTGTACTAAAGTAATGCACACTGTAACACACACTGTACTGCAATAATACACACTGTACCACACACTGTGCTGCAGTAATACACAGTGTACCACACACTGTTCTGCAGTGACACACACTGTACTGCAGTAACATACACTGTACTGCAGTAATACTCAGTTATTCCGAAGCTTTCAACCACGTCAATGGTCGTCAGGTTGTCACGGAGACAGTTCAGATATCATCACGTCACTCGGCCCTGTGATAACAGGCTGCATATGAGGATTGATGAGGACTATGACATGCAGTTGGAAGCTCTGGATAAAGCCAGTAAGTGAGACCTTGAGTTTAGATTTGTTAAGTGGTCAAGAATAAACTTTCAAGCTCAATATTTTTCTGCTTACTAAACTGCGCTCACACCAACAGTAAAATCATCACATTTTACACAGACGTCTGGTCCCAGGACTCAACTGAGGACAACTGGTGACCTGACGGTGGCGCTGTAGTGGCCATCTGGATTTTAAAACTTTAAAAATGTATTTTTACAATGTTCATAAGCTGGTCGGGCCTCTCCTCCCTCAGCGTTGACTGTCAGGTAAACCCACCAGCCACCAGGAACATTTACTGAACTTCAGATTAGTGACGATGAACTGCAGTAACCTCGTTAACTGTCAGTCTGCAGACAGAGCTGCACTCTAGGAATACCCATCATGCATCAGGATGTTTATCACATTATAACTCACTCATCATTTTTCCTTTTTTCAGTGTTTGATCCGTATGTGTTCATGTGTATCATGCATCAGCAGCAGAAGTAACCTGAACATCCTCATCATCATCATCAGGAGGTGTTTGTTGTCACACCTGAGCAGGTGTGAATTGTTCTCGGTGAAACTCTGGTTTTCTAACATGAACAAGAACAAAGAGTTTAAGTGCAGCTTCAGAGGAAACCGGAGCTGTTAAAGACGGCGTCTCATTACAGAACAGCAGCTCCCCCACTTCTTCACTGTCAAAGTACTGAGGGATTATTCACCCCGATACTGTGTACACAGAACCGATCAGCGTGTACACATACTGGCAGCATTTGCACCAACACACCTTCACTTAGAAAAGACAAGAAAGACAGAAAGTCTCTGAGAACAAAACGACATGAACACGTTTAAAGTTCTTCCTGATCAGACGGATCTGATTTTGAGTTGCAGAATTAAAACAGACTTGACTTCACTTGATGACGTTTTCCAGTTGAAACTCCTGTGAAGGGCTGAGAGCTTCTCTGCAGGTCAAACATGACTCTGTTTAAGCGGCAGAATTGAGTACAAACTCATCAGGTGTCGTGTTCGCAGACTGAACAGAACTGAACTCTTTGTGTTCAGTCTTTTCTTTCTTTCTTTTGTCCTTAAAAGCTGAAATACGATATAAGGTTTTCTGTCCAGATCCACTTAATCTGCTTTTATTGTCACAGCTGCTCAAAGAGAAATCAGAACACGTTTTTAAAAAGTAAAAATAAAATAAATAAATAATAACTAAAATATTAATTTCATGTTTGTACGTTTGTTTGTCTTTTAAATGAAATTACATTCTACATTTCTTCTGAACAATGAAAACTAGACAAAGATATAAGGAACATTTAGGTTTTCCTTCCAACAACTACAGCTCCCATGAGTGTTTCCAAACCTCATGTTGGACGTCTACGTGTCTATGCCGCTTTGAACACATGAACATATGAGTTCTGTGTAATTTATAATCAATATAAGGAACAATATCTATAACTCATATATTAGCATTCCAAAATACACATGAACATTTTTTTGAAAACAAATATTTTTGCTATTTTTTCAAACTCATTTGGTGTATGTGTGATTTATATCAAACTTTGAATTTCACAGTTTTGATTGAACCACAGCTGCTCTGACATCTGTGATCTTTCTTTATAATCCAACATCTGGAGCATCAGCATGTGGTTCAGAGAGCAGGAGGTTCGTCTCTTCAGTCCCCACTGAAGCAGCAACATCATCAGCAGCAGCAGCAGCAGCAGCTTGTTTTCTGTTGTTTGTGTTTTATTTTCCCCCGACGGTGAGCGACAGAGCTGCTTCTAATCTGACCTGCAGCTATTTACAGCAGGAGACCCTGACTGGGATTAACAGATTACAGATAATCCATCACACACACATACACAGTCGTGTTTCCATCACTTTCGGGGACATTACATTAAATAACATTCGTTCCTGGTCGACTTTCCATCAACTTAAAGTCTTCACCCTAAAATTTAATTATTTACCTTTCAGGGACTTTCATTTTGTCTCCATAAGGAAGCAAGACCCCACAATGTGACTGTGTAAACATACTGATGTCCCCACAACATAAATAATACCTGACCAGACACACACACACACACACACACATCTGACAATAATAAACTGTTGCTTGTTGTCTTACTGAAGCACAGCATAGATGCAGAGTGTAACAAGTACATTTGTTCAAGAATTGATGTTGGAGTACAGTTTTAAAGTACTTTAGGTTTCTTTAATTCCACTAAATGTATCTGACAGTTTCAGAGTTACTGAACATATTTAGATTTTATGTGCAGAGATGTGATCGTAGGACGAATGGACAAAGTACACAAGCATCACTTCAACTTGTATAAAATAAAATAAATAAAATATATGAAGTCATCAAAATGTCACTGAAATTAAGATTTGAGCCTAAAACTTTAAGTTTAGTCCAGTTACAGTTTTTAACATTTAGACATCTTTTCATCAGTTTTTTTAGATTTGTATTGATTTGCTGTCTGTGGAAAGCACTTTATGCCCCCCCTGCTACACAAATAAATAATTATTATTATTATTAAAAATGTATAAATCTGTTCATAAACTAGCAGGTTGCGCCTGCTGGATTTCATCACTACACAGAAATATGCAACCAACCTGTTTTAAATGAATCAACTGAGACTGAAGATGGATTAATTGGGGGGAGGTCATATTAGGTTCTTCTTCTTCAATCAGATAAAAGGTTTAATATCAGATTCATCCACATTAGTGAGGACATTTTTGTCTGTAACACCATGAGGGGACTGTGGTTTGTTGACTGAAGGTAAAAGGCAGAAACAACCAGCGGTGAGATTCAAATATCAAACATCACACTGACTTTAAATCTGCTGAAGATACTGACAGTCCACATGTGTAATTCATCAGTAAATTACAGAAGTATTCTCAGCTTCATGTAGTTAAAGTATCAGCAGTAAAGTACAGAAGTATTCTCAGCTTCATGTAGTTAAAGTATCAGTGAAGTACAGAAGTATTCTGTAAGACAGTCTCAACTACTTTATATACAGGCAGCTGCTTCAGTCCGGGGGGGGGGGTTGGGCCCCTCCAGAGGGTCACCAGATAAATCTGAGGGGTCTTGAGACCTGATACACAAATCTGTTTTTATATTTTAGACTTTTCCCTCATCTTTGATTTTTTGCGAAATGTTGGATCATTTGAACAGTTATTGATCTGAAATGTGAGAAGTTTAGACAAACTTCTACTTAAAGTAATAAGGAACTAAAGCTGTCTGATAAATGAAGAGGAGCAGAAGAAGAAAGTAGCAGAAAAATGGAAATAGTCAAGTAAAGTACAAGTACCTCAAAATGTACTTGTTGGTATAAACAACCTGATGTCACATCTTAGACGTGACGCCGACTCAGCAGTAAAAAAGTTTTCACCATCGACACATAAATACTGTTAAACTGTTAGTCGATTAATCAATTAGTCAATAAACACAAAATAACAGGCTAAGATTCTGAAAATTGATTAATTGTTTAAGTAATTTTTTAAGTAAAAAATCCAAACGTCTTGTTCTGCACTTCTCAGTAAACTGAATTTCTTTGGGTTTTGTTGTGTCGTTTGGAGGCGTCTTCAGGACTGATGAATCATGAGTATTTTTAACTGTTTTCTGAGGTTTTATTGACCAAACGATTCATCTGTAATTATTAGCTGCAGCTCCTGCTTCAGTACCTTTCTTCCTCCACCAGGGTCCCTCTCGGACGGAGTACGACACGTCTTTGAACTCGATGTTGACCGCGGGTCTCCGTGGTAACGAGGAGAACCTCTGGGCCTCCGTCAGGTTGTTGTCCACCTTCTTCAGGTGTCCCTGCAGCAGCGGCGTCTGCCGGCTTCCCGTCGGCCGCTTGTTGACCACCTCGTCCATACAAACGCACACCGTCCGGGGATCCAACATCAGGTCTGGGGGCCCGTTGGTGTTCTGAGGGTTGGATCAGAGACACCACGTGTCATCAGCACTGTGTTTCATACTGTTTTCATTTGCTGACAGGACAGAAACCTTCAGAATATATGTTTTTTTTACAGGAACACATTGTGTTATGTATGCGTCTATAATCAGCATCTTCTCTCACAACCAAAACAGTCGCAGTAAACGCTGTGATGTTTCTGAGCTAAACTAAGGACTGAAACAACAAGTTTAAAGGAACATTCACACTGATTTTGATGTGTGACACTCAACCTTCTGAAATGATCTATTAAATGTGTGGTAGTGGTGAGCGTGGGTGGGTTTACAGGGTGCCAGTCTGAGTTCAGTGTTTTGCCCACACTTGGACATGTGGACAGGACGAGCCGGGGATTGAACCCCCGCACTGCGATCAGTGGACCACATGAACAGGACTATTTAAAAATGTCTTCATTTCTGGTGCGTTCAAAGACTCTCTGACATCTGAGATTTGATTTGGCTGCTAAACAGAAACCTCTCAATGAAGGAAATTATCTTTTTCACAACGTCCACACTTCCTGCCTGTTTCACACCTTACTAACGCTAATTAGCTCTTAGATGTCAGAAACGTCTTCATTAACTCCGCCGTCAGGGTCCCCCGTGTTCTGCTGAAGACATTTTACTCGACAGGACAAAGTAATCCTATGATGGGGGTGAGGGGCCTCAGTTTGTCTGTATTTGTACTGCTGAAGCACTTTAGAGTCTCTTCTCGCTCACTAACTAATGAGTCTCAGCAGCAGCAGGTGGTGTCCAGGTGAAACAGCTGACTCAGGTGTGTAACGAGGGCTGAAGTGCCCCATGTGATGGACGTAATGCTGGCAGGGAGTCACCTGGAACCTGGTCCATGGGTCTGCTCTGCAGCACTGAGTCTGTCCTTTTTCATGTGGTGTGTATATTATTTTGTCCACCCTTCCTGAGGGGGACATGTTGTCTACCAGTGATGGGAGAAGTAAAAGTAGAAAAGTATCTAAATATATTTAATATAGATTACATTATCGATCATTAATCAATCATCATACAGTACTTGAGTACTTGACTAAATGTTCTTTTCACCACTGGTATGTGGGACGGCGTGTTAGCATCCTGCTCCCATATGGGACACTAATCTTCCTCCACAGACAGGAGGAGGAGGAGGAGGTGACTGTCGGACACAGAAGAGCTAAGTCACAGAGGATTTACAGAGACCGAGAAGGACAAACACACTACAGACTGCTGCTGTGATTCAGCAGAGAACCATCATCATCACCATCATCAGTGTTGGTAAAGTTCACCTGATCACCTTAAATGTGACACATCGTCCATCAGTCACCAACCAACACATGTAAATGTATGAAATCTACCTTTATGTCTCCAGTGTCTCTCATTTTTGTCCACCATGTCACCAGAACATGTCCACTGACCTCAGATTGGAGGATCAAACTGGGGCTGATGTCCCCAGTCTGTCCCCAGTATGTTTGAATATATGGAATGAAAGTTTGAATGTATTCTAAGTGTGGTGCCACCTGGATGTTGCTGTGGTCACTATGAGCGAGTCAGCATGGAATCTGGTATCAGTATTGAAAGTATTGAAGAGATAATGAACAGCCTGGTGATTTCATGGTGGAGGACTAAATGCAGGAACCTCACAGGCCAGGCAGCTCCTGCAGATCAGGAGAACGTGAACAGAATGAAACTCACCTGTAATCTCACAGGTTAAAGTTAAAAGTTAAAATGATGGAAACTTTGTCTGTCTTTAAACTGTTAAATCTCCCTGAAAAAGACTCCCTGACTTCTCTCGGCTTTAATCGAGTCACTGAGCAGCTGCACGTCGCGTTTGAACTGAACCTGGGCCAAAGCAGCTGCAGCTTTAACTTCCTCGTGTTCAGATCAGATCAGATCATCCTTTATTGATCCTCGGAAAGTCAGCTAAGTTCAGATAAATAGAGAAGTAAAGAATAAATAATAAAAGGTAAATAGAACTAAAATACGAGTAGAAGTAGAAATAGAAAGAGCAATTAAAGTGACAATGGTGTGATGAGCAGCAACGGTCAGCAGGTAAACATACATATGATCAGGTAATGGTAGTGTTGGTCTGTACTAATATAGAGATGTAATGGAAATATAAAACAGTATAACATCAAGTATCATAGTAAGGGATATAAGATGAGGTGAAGTAATACAGTAGAACATAATATATAGTATGGTACAGCAATACGGCAGGATATCAGATACAGTATCTAATGAATAATAAAGTATAATATAGAACAAACTGTCAGTGAACAGCTATTTTATTTAATATCAATTTCTAAAGTTCGGTGAACTTAACTCAGTTAGTTCTTAAAAAACTCATCAGAGACGTTGAACTAATTAATTATTCAACCAAAGCTTTGTTTTTACATGAAGCAGTTTTAAAAGACATATAGTGTATATATGTCCCCATTATGTCCCCAGTACTCACCATGATGATGGAGTTGGTGACGGTGGGGTTGTGGACGGACCAGGCGGCCATCAGACAGGCCATGACCAAGAGACACTCTGACACACACTGATCACTGCTCAGTGACACAGGCAGGCCTGTCCACAGACCCCGCCCACCTGTCCACAGACCCCGCCCACATGTCAACAGACCCCGCCCACCTGTCCGCAGACCCCGCCCACCTGTCCACAGACCCCCCCACCTGTCAACAGACCCCGCCCACCTGTCCACAGACCCCGCCCACCTGTCCACAGACCCCGCCCACCTATCAACAGACCCTGCCCACCTGTCCACAGACCCCGCCCACCTGTCAACAGACCCCGCCCACCTGTCCGCAGACCCCGCCCACCTGTCAACAGACCCTGCCCACAGGTGACAGTGGAAGGAAAAACTCCCTTTAACAGGTAGAAACCTGGAGCAGAACCAGGCTCTGGGTGGAGGACATCTGCCTCCACCCAGTCGGGTTGAAAGGGGAAGAGAGAGGGGGAGAGGGGAGAGAGAGGGGGAGGACAGACAACATAATAATCAGACTAATAATAATCAGTGCAGCAGTGAGTGTGGAGCAGGAACATGGGGGCAGTAGACGGCCTGCAGTCACAGATCCAGACTCTACAGCTCCAGAGGCACAAACACCTGCAGGAAGAGAGAAAGCTCCAAACTACAGGAAGAGGTGGAGTTAGTAACATGCAGTAATGGGATAAGAGAGGAGAGAGGAGCTCAGTGCATCATGGGAAATCCCCCGGCAGTCTAAGTCTATAGCAGCATAACTAAGGGATGGTTCAGGACTCACCTGATGAGAATCTTACTTGTGTCTAAATTAATTTAATCAGAGTTTATGGCTTAGACTTAAAGTAAACCTGTTAATCTGAACTAGATATAAACCCAACCTGAAACATTTCAGTTTAATATTCGAATACCAAACACTGATGGAAGAACTACTCATCCAATACACTAATTCAGAGGCCTTCTCCTCCTGGTTTGCTCTGTGTTCACAGCTCTGATCTGTAAACACAGAGCACTAAACATTATTCCAGCCAATCGGCAGCAGGCGCCAACGGGTCCAAATATCTACAATCTCTCTCAAGAATCACTGAATGTATCTTTAAGTATAAGTACTAACAACACACGAGGAGACATCTGCATTCAGAAAGTAAAAGAACTAAAGTGAGATCACAAGTTCTCCTCAGGTGAGGCCACGTTCTTCCTTGTATTTGCTGTGTTTGTCACCATGTTCACCTGTACGGTGGCCCTGAGGGGTCAACACACTGCAAACAGGCACAACAAGCTCATTAATGACAAAGTGACGCTTCAGTGTTTAGTTTTCTCTCAGCGTGGGCTGTCAACTGCGTTGAGCTCTCAGGGCCACCGTACATTTCTGATCTTTATATATTTGGCCTTTTTTAGTTTTATTGATCAGTGTGATTCCAAATTTTTGTTTTCATTTATCGGAGCTCAGCGAACACGTGAAGGAGGAGGAAGAGTCACGGTTCAAACACAGTGAGCAGCAGTGCAACAGCTCCACCCGCAGGCTGAACAGTGGTACTGCAGGACAGCAGACCGACTGATGGTGAACATCTCAATCTGTGACACTAACAAACCTGACATTTAAACATTTAAAGAGGACGAGCAGGAAGCTTTAGTCGGTAACAATATCCAGCTTTAATATTTTCACACACCTGCTCCCACTGACAGAAGTTACAGAGTAAGGCTCTGAGAAAAATAATAAAAAAAAACATTCAAAATAAAAGTTTGGTCGACATTCAGTCCACTTCCTGTTATAAGGCATCAACATGTCTGTCTGTGAGGATGAAGAGGATGAAGATGAAACCATGTTAACATCAAACTGCTGATTCTAACATCGCTCAAAGGAAACGGGAGAAAACACGACAGAAACCCACTGCTGCTTTAACAGCGAGGACACTGACCTTCACAGATCGCCCTCACATGTCTTGGCCCACCAGTGACATGTCACGTTGTGATTGGTGTTAAGTGCCACATCTGAAGCCTTGTTGCTGTTGTGAGGCAGCCCGAGTTCCTTTTCTTCTGGTCACAGTATCAGACACAAAGGTCCCGATCAAAGTATATTTACCAATCAGGCCAATCAGGACACGACACGTCACGTTTTTAAAACCTTCAACAGGAACTCTGAAATGTTATTTTAGGATGAACCTGCTGAATGAGAATCCTTTCTTTCTGCTCAATAAGGTTAACCAGCGTTTTAATACTTTAACAATAAGCTGCCCAGATAAAAACTCTTCTGATCTACATGAGTCACCAGGAGGCCAAATGTTTCATCAAAACATCAAAATTCTGATTCAGACCGATCAACAAAACCACAATAAGGACGACAATAAACTGGAAAAACAGATACAGAAGTTCAGACAGTCAGACTCGAACGAGTCAAATAAAATCAAGAGGATTTCATTCAGGACAGAAAGCTGGAAGTGGATCTGTTCCGATATCTTCTTCGGATGAGACACCATCTGCTGTAGAAACGCCGGCTATCACATCAGCAAGTCGATTCTCCGAGACGACGACTGCTTTCCTTCCTGATTCACTGGTTTCAGTTCATTTCTATGAAAATGAGCCAGCGGAGAGAGGACCATCGGCGGTGTTCTTCACCTGCCGCCATGTTTACCATCTGTGAGCTTACTTTGTGTTTCCGGAGCTTTCGGTTACAACATGTGGCCTTCCTCAGTGGGTGATGTTCGCTCAGTTGCCATGGAGACGGCTCAAGTTATCAGAGACCCCCCCCACACACACACAACCAGCTGCTATCACGTGACTGATATACCATCACATACGTGCGCCTAATAACGACTTCACCGTCTCCATGGCAACAACTCCATCCACTGATGAAGGCCACAAGCCATAGCTGAAACCTTGGGATAAAAACAAGAACGTGTTTAATATGATAAACACAAACAGAAACTGAACTGTGATGATTCTCTATTCTCTAAACCTACAAACTGGAAGAAAACCAGTTGAAGAAACGTATTTATGTTGGTCCTTTTTAAGTTGTTTGTGTTGGTTGTTTGTGTTGGTTGCTTGTGTTGGTTGCTGTTTGTGTTGGTTGCTGTTTGTGTTGGTTGCTGTTTGTGTTGGTTGCTGTTTGTGTTGGTTGCTGTTTGTGTTGGTTGCTGTTTGTGTTGGTTGTCGGTTGTTATTGGTTATTTGGTTTTCTTGTCCATGGCCAAGGTGTCGTGGAGTTTAGAACAAGACTTTTCGAACTGGTCCATCACCAGCGTCCCGTTCTCATCGAAGAACACCGACACCGACTTGGTGAACTCTGCTTCCCTCCAGGTCCTCGACTTCCCATCAGTGAAGGAGACTCGGAGCGTGTACTGGTCATCGAACCTGTGGGAGAAATCGCACGCAGTCAGGACTGAACGCCAGGAGCAGTTCCTTCATCACATTACATTGATTTGAATCGTGTGAATGTGTTTTAATAATGTTGAGCTTTGGACTGTTGGTTGGACACAACAAGCATTGTGAAGGTGTCACTTTGGGCTCTGGCTCATCGTGACGCCATTTCTCACTATTTTCACTATTGTTACAAAGCAAACGATCAATGGATCAATGGAGAAAATAATCAGCAGATGGATCCAGAATGAAAATAATCATCAGCTGCAGTCCGATACAAAACAGTTCAAAATGAGCTCCAACAGTAAAATCCTGCTTTTCCATGAATGATGAGGAATAATAATCTAATGATAGAATATATAATAGTACAACAGGCACAGGGACATTTTACTGTGGAAATACTTTAACTACATGCAACTGATTATACTCACAGACTTTTACTGAAGTATTTCAGAGTGTGTATCAGTACTTTTACTGCATTAGAAGACCTGAATACTTCCTCCACCCCTGATAAACAATAAAAATTAGAATAAAGAGTAATATGGCTGGCTGTAGAGGAGTTGCCCCACCGGAGTGCATGCTGGGTAAAGACTCAGACCTTTTGAGGGAGGAGGAGAGCTGCCAGATGTGATCTGGATCCATCCCAGCTGGATCTCTCTGCAGGGCCACCAGGAAGATGTTTTTCTCTTTGTAGGAGGTGTACAGAGTCAGGATGCCCATCATGATGAAGTACGTAATGAGGGAGGGGGGTTAGGGAACATAAACCGTCAAAGACACAAACTGACCACAGCAGGTGGTCTCAGGTGAACTTTCTGCGTTCTGCTTGTTAAAGGATATGAGATGACGCAGCAGGCGAGAACCGGTCTGGACTCAGGGAAGGGGTGCAGGTAGTCCCAGACCAGAGCCAACATGGCGAACAGACAGGAGACCGTGCAGATCACCAGACGACCGTCAACCAGGTTGAAGTTCTCTACATAACCGTACTTCTCCAACAGCACCTGAAGGGGGCACGGTGGGACAAGGGCTCAGTCTGAGGTGTGTGTGTAATAATCTTTCAGAATAAAAGCATGAAAACTGACCTTCTTGGCAGCATCATCCAGGGAGTTCTTCACAGCAGCTCCATCCCATTTATCTATTTTCACTGGTTTCTCATCGATTCTCCACTAAAAAAAAAACAAATTACCAGATTGATTCTGATCATTTCACTATTTTTTTACACTTTCTGATTACAACCACATATAATTAATTACTCATCAAAGAATAACCTTCAGTCAAATAACATCTCACTGTGAATTTTCACATAAACATGACTACTGACCATGAATCAACAAACTCACTGATTAATAAATTAAAGAATCTAAAATTTAGATAATTGGTTGACATGGAAACGACTCAAATCATGTTTTGATTTAAAAGTCAATTACCTGAAAGTATGCAAAAGTTGTTTAAAATGAGAACGTCAATGTGATTTAATAAACAAAACATGTTTGTATTCCTGTTAACTTACTGAATGATCAGAGTTCAGGATGACGTACGTTTGGTTTGATGTCAAACAGGAAGTGTTTTATAAAAGCGCAGAAATCTTTGTGGTGTTGTGTTTTCTACTGTGGTTATTTATTAACTTATTTTTTTAATCACATATAGAAATATAAAGAAGTAATAATACAGTAAAGAGTATAAACAGAAATAAAAGGTCAAATGTGAAGCAGTGAGATGAGGTTCAGTGTAGAAGAGGACCATGTGATGTGATCGAAAGCTCCGGGGAAGATTTTTCTCTTGTTTAGTTTCAATTTGCGAGGAAGAAGTGAAGGACACAAAGGAGCTGCTCACACTTTCATGTTTAAAACGATGAGTAAAATCTGTTGGGCAAACGAATTTAAAAGACAGTTCTGAATAGAAACTTTAGTTTTATATATTCTTTAGTAAAAACGTGCGAACTAACATGTTGACTGAGCATGAAGTCGAGTTATAACTGTAGAAACCATGTGTCTCTAACACAGAGCCTCGCCTCTTCATTAACTTTATATTATTAACTGTTTTTAATTTTCATTCACAGTTCATGAGCTCACAGCCTGCTGCGGTTAGCTGCTGTTAGCTGCTGTTAGCTGCAGTTAGCCCGGCAGCTAACAGCAGCTAACAGCAGCTAACTGCAGCTAACAGCAGCTAACAGCAGCTAACCGCAGCTAACCGCAGCAGACTGCGGAGCCGAGGCTCCGGCCGGCCGGCAGACAGACAGACAGACGGAGAGCCGGGCCGACAGACAGACAGACAGAGAGCCGGGCCGACAGACAGACAGACAGAGAGACAGAGAGCCGGGCCGGGCCGGGCAGACAGACAGACAGACAGACGGAGAGCCGGGCCCGGCTCCCGGCCGGCCGGACCTCCGGAAGGTAGGCAACGCTTGCACTGTCCTTCGCAGCGGACTGAAAGAATAAAACTTTGATCCTCACTTTCTCCAGCAGCCCGTTCTTCCCGTTCCTCGCGGCGGCCATCTTCTCTTCCGATACAAATACGGAACGTGTGACCTGGACGCATCTGATTGGCTGTCACCGACATTTGAACGCCGGGTCACGTGGGATCACGTGAATGCGTCCGCGTGCCCGAGGCAGCGGCGGGGCGCGCGCTCGTCGTTTCTCGCACACGCAAAAAAAAAATAAAAATACATAAAAACAATAATTGAAAAAACAAATTAAAAACACAAACGTCATATTTTATAAAACGTCTAACAGGAAATAATGTGAACTCAAGGTCCAATTACCTGTTTTTACTGAACAACTCACTCATTTAAATCAATTTAAATCCTCCCACAGAGGAAACAAGGTTTAAAGATGAAGTTCTGCTGCTCCACGTTTATCTGACGGCTGCAGACTGTCTAACACGTTACCTTTCTGCTGTTATCAGCTTCAACCTGTAAACGCATCAATTCTCTCAATGCTGATGACTAATCGATCAATCGTCCACAGCACAAACCTGAGATCTTTTCATGCCACACATTTCTCTCGTTAAGTTGTGCCAAACGTTTCAGTTTCAACGTTACATGAAGACCTGATAACATCAGAATATTTGCCAATTAACTTACTGTAGACTGATTAATTGATTACTCAACTAATTGATGCAGCTGTTTTACACCTGCCTACCACAGTGGGATATTACGTTCCTATATCTGAACTTTGAACAGGCAGCAGCCTGCTGGACAAGAAGAGTTGAAACAGACAAACAGACAAACAGACGACAGGACGCATGTTGACTCGTCTCAGGTGTTTTAGGTTTTCTTGGTTTCTCTGAACATCAGACAGTCTCTGATCATTTGGCACTCAGCATCAGCGACGCCAGCCGTCTGCTGCCAGACGCATCCACTCAGGGATGCAAGCTTTATAAAGTGTGCATATCAGTGTCGTAAAGCTTGTGTGGCGTCGGTAAGAAAAAGCCCTTCAGAGTCTCTGAAGAGGAACACTTCAAACTCTGTCAACACAACAACAACAACAACGAGGAGGAGGAGGAGGAGGAGGAGACTCATCTCACTCACAAACATGGCAGCTGGAATGAAAAAGGTCAACAAATCAATGGGAACCAACTGGTCCTCGCTGACGAATCACAACGTGATGATTAAATAACTTCCTGTTTGGAAGGAAACGATTTACAGTCGAAGCCGTTTTCACATTAAAGTTTAACATCTTCATGCTTCTACGTCTCAAATATTGTATTATTGGAAATATTGTGACTTCTGTGGTTCTTTAGTTTGAACTTCAGCCTGAAGCTTTAATTTCTTTAATGAAAGGATATAAATGATGGAGGAAGATTGAGTCCACAGGAGGTCGATGTATCGTCACCGCGCTGCAGCATCAGGACGGGATGTCGTATTTGATAATACTTCTATTTCTACACTTCTACACCGAGGCTTTACTGCTTTTTATTATTCGTCTCAACTGGCTTGAATCGTGGAGGTCCTGATCCAGAACTTTAAAGGTTGAAACAAACAGAAGATGTGACTAAAAGGAACCTGAGAGATTCTGACCGATGAACAAATAATGTGAACACGGCTTCTGGCATCAAACACTGACCCGTCAAATCAAACCGCTGGTCTCTCCTGATCCAGACTCTACAGTGTGTCCCTGAAACCCAAGACCTGCAGTGGACCCTGAAGCCCCGGACGAGCTGCAGACTTGAAACCATCTGCAGGTGTAAATATTTACCTGCCCGTCAGTAACCAGGTTACCAGGAGTGGGGAACCAGCAGGTCTGATTCCTCATGTTTCTCTGATCCCCTGGTTACTGAATGTGAACACCCATCTGACACTAACGTGTCACATTTATGTGGATTTATGGAACAACAATCATTTTTTATTATTAGTCTATGGATTTTTTTCATTGGTTCATTGGTTAATTAATTGTTTATGTCAAATATCCACCTGTCTGGTCAGGTTGTCGTGGCGATGTGATGAGAGTCGATGGAATGATCAGATTTTGGGCTGCAGCCGATTTGTTTCATTTAGTTTTTGGTGATTTGCTGGTGAAAAGATGTGAAAATCAAACAATGTTCGGTGGAAATGTTCAGTTTTAAGATTAATAACCTTTTGCTCCACAGTGTTTTACTGACTGTGTTAAAACGTTCTTGTAAAAACATTCATCCGTTCTTCAAACCTTCACTATCGTCACTTTGCATATATGAACCTCCACCTGTCCGTCTTTGTGCCAAGTCAGCAGACTCCTCTCTAGTGCTTCTTGCTAATTCGTCGGGATCTCCTCAGGCCACGCCTCCTGCGGTTCTGATTGGACATCCAGGACCGAAGGAAGTATGCATCGGGGCTCCTCCTGCGGTTACTGGCCTGGTTCTCCAGGTCGAACTGTCTCTGCAGCTTCAGGGCGAGCGCCCGGTCCTGGCGCTCCTGCTGGATCTGACGGATGTAGCGCTCGTCAAAGGCCTCCTGGCTGACCGAACGGCTCCTCTTCAGGTCCGGGTCCCGGTCCGAGTCCAGGTGTTTGGTCTTCTGCTCCCTCTTCTTGCCCCTTCGTGAGGTAGACTGGTGTTGGAGGCTACTGTCGGACTCCTTCCTTGGACTCTGTGAGTCCTTTGGCACTAATTTACACGACTGGAAACCAGAGTTCTTAGTGTACGGTGAGAATGACTGTTTTCGGCTGAAAAGAGTTCCTCCGCCGCCGGATTCAGGAGCGCCGACCGTCGGCTCAAAGTCTGAGCTTCCTCTGAAAGTGGCCTCGCTGCTGTAGCGGATCGCAGGGACCCGGATCTTTACGGACTGTTTCTGGAAGGTGTCCGTGTCTCCGGCTGGAGGATCAAACAGCAACCTCCTCTTGTTGACGGCCATTGGTCCGTCTCCGTCACGTCCCGCCAGGGACCGATGAGTCTTTGTGGCGCCCCCGCCGTCCTCCCCCGTGCCGGTCTTGTGGAGCTCGTTGACGGGGCTTGTCAGCGTCGCCTTGGAGTTCACTTTGAGGCTTTGGCGGTCAAGTTCGATCTGCCTCCACTTCTGCAGGACAGCAGGACTGGCCTCGTAGCTGGTGGCCTTCTGCAGGCCGCGGGTCAGATTCCTGGGCGTGGACTTCACAATGGTGGGCTCCAGTAGACGGCCGTCCGGTAGGCGTTTGGGCGGCGTGCACGGCGAGCAGACGATGGGTTTGAAGTGGTTGAGTTCTTCAGAGATGCTGTCGTTGCTCTCGGGGCTGATGGAGCGCTCAGGGCGGGGCGGAGGAAGGCCCAGAGGAGTCGACGACGACGACGTGATGACGGCTCGCCAGGTGAGCCTCCGGTCTGGAGCGGTGATCGGAGCGGAGACCGAGCGACTGTTCTCAGAGGACAGAAGGATTCCTGCTGTGTAGCTGTGACTGATCCCGACCTGACGGACCAGAGAGGGACAAGATCAAACACAAACATCCGAGTGCTGCGAACTAAAGTAAAACATGCAACAACGTCACCGTACTGACTGAACCTGACTGCACCGCAGTCTTCCTCTGTGCAATAATATTTAATCATGTAGCCTCTGTAATAAAGGCTCCTGAACGTTTGTACCTTGATTTGGGGAATTCATTTCTTGTTTTTGGGGCTCCCTTCACAAGGAGCACAGATCCAACAGGATCTTTGAACTTAACGCTGGTTAACAGAGCTTCAGCTCCCAGCTGGCCAATAGTAACCTGAAACTACCTTCCACTGGATTTAGATTCTGCTGTGTAAAAAGCTGCTGATTATCTTAACTTATCTACCTAAAGGTTTGAGTAAAAGCAGCTCTTGAAGATCCATCTGCGGAGGAAACTACGGACCTTTTCATAAACACTGTCGACACTCGTGTACAAAGAAGACTTCATAACCTCGATTAATGAGACAAGACACATAAATATATTCTCCATATGAGCACTGCAGGTCACCCGACGTACTCTGTCCATCAGGGCCGGCTGCGTGACGACCTTCAGCTTCCCTCCACGGTCCTCCACCGAGTCGGTGCAACTCTGACTCCTCTGAGAACCACTGAAGAAGAACAACAACAACACACAGGAGGAAGGGTCAGCAGAGCTTCTGTGCCTCTGGGTCTGTCTGACAGGGTTTCACATGTAATGATAGAAATGTTCCCGCTGCAGCTGCGCGGCTGCTCACCCAGTGAAGGCTGCAGAGGTTTTGGTTTTCTTGATGAAGGCTGAAATGTTTCTGATCCTCCTGCTGATCGGCTCCTCGTTCTCTGAGTCGGACAGAACTCCCTGAGAAAAACAAACATTTTAACAAGAACATCAGGATCCAAACTGTACGAGTTGGAGGTAACCAGCCTGTTGCCAACCGTCTGTACAAACAATCCAAGGCTCTTTCAGACATACCGGCTCTTCGTCACGTCGGAGCGATTCGTCCTTACAGACCAGGGTGTTCCTCCTCTTCGCCTCCTCTCTGTCCTCAGACAACAACAGCTGAAACACAAACCAGAGTCAGTCTGAGAATAGCAGCAATCCCAGAGTCACTCGCTGCATTCGCCCAGCAGGGAATCAGACTCACCTTGTGTTTCCCGGCCGGTCCGGATAAAACATCGGAACATTTTGGGATGCGAGCAGGAGAGACGAAGAACTCTGAAGACACAAAACGACAGAGTTACGTCGTCTATAAACTGTAACCAGTATTTCCTTCAGGTCCAAAGGCCTTCAATGAAAACTTTCCTTTCCGTCGAATGAAAACTCGAGTGTCTGTTGGCGACATGTTCCTGTAAATGTTCATGTATTATGAATATAAACTTGTGTAATTGTCTGCTGTTATTCATGAGTTATGAGGTAAAGATACGTTCACATTGTGTGTTCTTATACGCTGCCTGGAGAACACCACTTCTCAAGCCCCTGGAGGGGTTTTAGGCAAATTCTCCTTCACATTCGCTGGTAAATTATATATTGGATCCTTCTTAAAAAAAGGTTTATATGTAAGAGATCGTCTATAAGAACACGACAACATCAGACACACACGTGATTAATTATGCTCTCAATTATAAAGTTAAGAGTATTAACCAACAACATTTTTAAACTACTCGATAAAAACAATTAAAAGCGGATGCTGTGGATAAAATCCTCCGTCACAGTTTATATAATATCACATGGTTACATTCATAAATGTCATAAGACAATTTAATTTGGGGTTGCACAGTGTGCAGACCAGACACTTGGTGGCTCTCAAAAACTCAACACTGCCATGAAACAGTCCTGATTATTGATCTGAGACGTTAAACGGTGCAGTCAAATCTCATGTTGTGCATCCTTACATCACTCGGCCTGCTCCAAATAATATATCGTGGACACTTCAGAGAACAACAACTATAATAGGGAGGATTCAAGGGGACACATGGAGTGATCTGATGCTGTAAACTGCTGTCAGGATCATTAGAGTCGGTGTGTAATTATAATGTGGTCCTGTAGTCCCTCAGCTCCTCCTACAGCCTACAAGTCTGGACAAGTCCTCAGCAGCAGCCCTCACTACAAACCTGACCCAGAACTAGAAAATAACCCAAATGAAACGTCAGTCTTCAGCCTTCATACGTGTATGTGGATCGATCAGATCAGAGGTTCTCATTGATTTGTTTCTATCTCAGCTGACTGGAGGTCGGTTTCTGCTTCAGCAGCTTCGCACCAATCTCCATGAGAATAACGCACGTTTTAATTCTGCGTGTTTTTGCCCATGAAGCGGCTGAGCCTCGTCGCCCCGGCCGGGTCAGGGGCTCGGCCGGACCGGCGGGGCTCGGCCGGGTCAGGGGCTCGGCCGGACCGGCGGGGCTCGGCCGGGTCAGGGGCTCGGCCGGGTCAGGGGCTCGGTGCAGTCCGCAGGCCTCCTGCCGAGCGGATTCAAGTTAGAATAAAGTTGGACCGAAGCTGTTAAACTCCGCTCGTGTTTGTGTTTTCCTTGCGGTTGTTTTGTGAAACAAGCAGCCGGCGGCGGTGCTCACACGGCGGATTGTGGGCGGTAGTTTCCCCGGTAAACACACCGACCTGTCCGGCTGTCGCAGTCCCTCCTGCGCGGCCTGCTGCTGCTCCTCTCGGGGTCGCTCCTCCTGCGGAGCCGCTGGTCGCTGCCGGAGAGTCTCTGGGCTCTGCGGAGCGGGCGGGCCGGGAGTCCGCAGGGCGGGCTGCCGCCGGGCGGCCCCTCCGCGCCCGCCGAGCACTTTTTCGCCTCGCTGTCCGGCGGGCCGGAGCCGGATCCGGATCCGGACCCGGCTCCGAGCCCGGACCCGGACCGGTACCTGCCGGCGGCGCCGCTGGCCGGTCTGCCAGGCCGTTCGGCGGACCCTGCGGTCGCCATCTTCCCTGGTGAGTCTTCTCTCTCACAACAAACCCCGCCCCGCCGCGCCGGCCAGGCCCCGCCCACCGCGGGACGTCACCGTGCTGCGTTCAGGGCAAGTGGGAACTTCGGAGGTTTTCTTTACCGGAAAGATCTCACCTGATCTCCAGCTCAAGTGTTTGTTTCTGTCTCTCAGCTTGCAGTGTTAGACACCCGAGACACAGAGTCTGTAATTGTTGGTTATTGTCCCTTTTCTTATCGATCACATTCAGAAAACAACAGAAGTCTTGAACTCATCGTCTCTATGTTGACCTGTAAAGAAATGAGGTGTATTAATGAAGAGCTTCTCACCTGCAGCAGTGCGATGAGCAGCGGCTGCAATATAGTAACTATCATCCATATTAATCCAGTCAATCAGAACACTTATTAACAGAGTGGAAACTGACTTTATACACATTACAGACATTAATCGGACCCAGTTTGTACTGTAACAGTTAAATTCAGATTTTTTGATGCTTTAATCAGTTTACTGTTTAAAACATCACTGATGCCAGTAAACCTCCAGCAGCATCAGAACAGGTCAGTAACTTACTCTGGGTTGTTAATTAACATGACTTCCTGTATCAAGTCAGATTGAGCGTTTTCACTTTTATTGCTGGAAATACTTTCTGTATTTCTATATTTGGATTGTGTCTTAAGTTCTATTATCCTACTTTAAACCAGTAAAATAACTACTTCATCTTAATTCTGCCAATGAACATGATCCCAGTTATCATTCAGTTGTCTTTTATTGTGAAGTTCAGTCTTCCTTTCGCCTTCGTCTTTTGCTCGACGAACCTAAAACACTGAGAGAAATAATGTTTAACATTGTAAAAACCTCAGTAAAGCTTCACATTGTAATGATATGCTGAGAAAAGAGATATTGTTGACATTTTGGAATGTCCCTTTAATATTGATGTATACTGAAGTGTAGAGTACATTTTAAAGATCTTAATTCAGGAGATGAAAACTTTGTACAACAGGTGCAAATTTGCCCACAGCAAATTTAACTTTAAAATGGACAGTTTTTGAATAGAGTTTGGCCTATAAGACTGGCTGGGGTTTACAAACAGGACATCGTCGGTTCATTTGGTAGAAAGATCCCTAAACTCGTGTCATCTTTTGTCCACTTTTACCAAAACATTGAGGTGAGGACAAGTGATCCGATTTTAAAACGAACAGTAAAATCGGTCGTTAATGTCATAAAACAACTGGAGGCACTTTATCTAATGTCAAGCTGCTGTTTTAATAAACCCTGAATACATTTGTAGAGACGCTTTAGCTGAAAGATGAAGCTCAAATCTTTCATAGGTTTCAGTCCCAGTGATGGTGTCCAAATGTCCCACACTCTGGTCACAACACAAACACCCCTCAGTCTTGTCCTTTCTTGTTCTTCTTCTTCTGCAACTCCTCTTCTTCTTCTGCTGTTGTTGTTTTTCTCTTCTGCTTCTCCTCCACCCGCTCCATGGTGTCCCACACCTCGTCATCCTCTCCCTCTTCCTCCTTCACCTCCCCAGGCCCCCCCTGCCCCGTCGCCCCCCCTCCGTCCTCCAGGTCTCTGCTGGAGAGCAGCAGGCAGTTGAGGCGGGACTTGAGGTAAACTTTGTGCTGCAGTTTGCGGTCCTCCAGGCTGTGGATCCGGAGGAAGCGGTCCAGGCCGCAGGACGCCACCACGGGCTGAGAGGGGTGGCACTGCAGCCCCCGCACGCCCCCCGCCAGCCCCTTCAGGCAGCCGCGGACCAGACCTTTCCTCAGGTCCAGCAGGGCGATCTGGCCGTGGGTGTTTCCCACCACCACGGTGCTGCCGCCGGCGGGCAGGGACAGGGCGGTGAGAGGGTGCTCGCCGTACTCCACCTCCAGGACGGGACGCCGCTGAGGGGAGGAGGGATCGAACACGTGGACCTGACGGGGGAGACGACAACGTTAAAGCTGCAGGACTAAACTCAGACTTTCTATAAAATGTATTTAAAGTATTAGAAGTAAAAGTACTTGATGTTATTGTTGAAGCATTAACATGAGCAGGCGTTTAACGTTGTAGCTGGTAACAAGTTCATATTAATGACTTTAAGTCAACAGTACTGCTTCTTTTACATTTAAAGCTTCAGGAAACATCAGTAACGTGAACTTTAGTTGTGGGCCACCACTTCGTTGACATTTCCTTTACGGAATGTCCCTTTAATATTGACGCACTGGGTGTACATTTTACAGACCGTGAAAACTTTATTGATCAGGTGACAATTTGCCCACAGCGAAGTAACCTTTGACCTGACAGATCCCTGCAGCAGCGCCCACACACCTGATGGTGACCTGTGCACGTGACCACTTTGTCCGAGTCCGGGATGAAGGCCATGTCTCTGACCCAGTGCGGCCGCCGTAGATCGAGCCAGTCGTCCCGCAGGTTTTTTGCGGTGAACACGGGCTTCTCGGGTCTCTCCAGGTCCCAGATCTTCAGTCCGTTCTCCTTCCCGCCGGTAGCGACCTTGTGCCGGTGAACCGGACTCTGCCGCATCCTGCACACGTTCTTCCCCGCGTCCAGCTCGGCCGCGGGCTCGCTGCCGTCCTCCCTCCACACCCGCAGCGTCCCGCACTCCACGCAGGTGACCAGCGCGGAGCCGCTCAGCGCCGCCAGCCCGGTGAAGCCTCCGTCCCGTGCGGGGTCTCCGCAGCGCCGGGTCTCGGTGAAGGCCCCCTTCTCGGTGCTGAAGGTCTTCACGGTCCCGTCCATGGAGCCGACCAGCAGCTCGCTCTCCGCCGGGTCCCCCCAGCACAGCGCGCGGACCTCCTGGTCGCGGCTCAGGTGGCTCGTGTTGCAGAAGTTGAAGGCCTGTTTCCGGGACAGACTGACCCCCTTCAGGATGCCGGTCTCCGAGCCCAGCCACACGGAGCACAGCCGGCTCGTGTCCCCCATCACCCGGGCTGCAACGGACCAAAGACTGAGTACAAGACTGGGTTTCTGCGGCTCCGGGTCCTGGTCTACAGGACACGCGTGTCTTCCTCTGTAGACTACGTCGCACATCAGAGACGTCACTGATTTTCTTTTTTTTTTTCTTTTAATTAACTTTATTGAACACAATGAAACAGCAGAGTGTGTGTGTGTGTGTGTGTGTGTGTGTGTGTGTGTGTGTGCGCGCGCGCGCGCGCTTTTTACAACCACTAAATTAATTAAACATTAATTAAACATTTGAATAACTCTGTAATCAGTTACTTTATTAGTAGTTTAGTCATTATAACAAGTGTGTCCAGCGCCCCCCGCGGTCAGTATTGATTTGTATGAGGAACAGTTGGATTCACTAGAAAATAAAAATCAGTTTATTATTGTGAATTGTCACGTTCGTGTTGATGATAAAGTTTTTTTTTAAACTTGCAGTGCGTCATTGCGAGGCGACCGCATATGTGCGCATGCGTATAGGACGGTGTTACACCATTTTGGATCTGGCTCCAGCAGCCAGCTAGCTGTTAGGCTTCTCAGCGCATCGGTAACAGCTTGGATCGGGTTTGTTTCCCGCTCGGAGATTAAAGCTGAGCGGACAGAAAGCGGTTCGGCTCTCTGAGAGATGGACGGAGAAGAGGACGACTTTCTGTCCGGGAACCGATCCGGTAAAAACTCTGTTCCGCTTTGTTTCCTCTCCAAGCAGCGAGCTAACTGCTAACGGTCGTGGGAACATGGAGGTTTCTGAGTCTCTGATGGGAACAAAAGTCTGGTTTCACGGCTCCGCTGCGGTGTCGGAACGAACAGCGGCTCCGGCCTGACCTGAGTCCGCCTGCAAGTCGCCTCCTGTCGGTTAGCTCCGTGCGATTTAAGGCTTCACTCTAATGATGGATATAAAACTACAGGCCTTTGATATAAATGTTTTGGATGAGCGCCGAATTGAAAAGGCGAACAAAAAATGATTCCTCTTAATGTTCTGTGTTGTATTATAGTTTACTGATATGTGTTATTGACCCGGTAACCTTAAAATGGACGATTTGTGTATGGGGTTTGGTGTACAGACTGTAGAGGAGCCTTTATTCTTTCTGTTTTTAAAGTGAATTCCGTATCTGACGGTGACCTGTGCAGGAGAGCACCCTGCCGGAGTCCGGTAGAAAGGCCCCGGTCTCAGACCCAGTTCGGCTGCCGTAGATTGAGCCACATTCAGGCTCTTCCGGTCCAGGTCCCAGATCTCCTGCTTAATTATATCAGAAGTGTGATTCTGTGGTCAGCAGCAGTGTTGATTACTAACAGCCAGGAGATGTGAGTCTCCTCAGCTTCAGGCCACTCTGGCTCTTCGCCATTATTAGCTTTAAAAGTGTTAAATGGATGATAATGATGGTTCCCTCCTGTCGGTCAGCACCATCTGAATAATACACAAATACATAAAAGTGAAGAATAATAAACCTATGATATGATCATGTGCATGTGTGCTGAATTGAATAGAAGATCTTAAAGATTGTACGTAATGGGCCGTTCTTTACTGGCTGTTATTAAACTGTTAATCTTAAAATGCATGACTTTTGAATGGAGTTTGGCATACGGACAGATCCTGAGCTCTTCCTGTTTTTTAAGTGGGTTTTCCCACTGAAAGCACCATAGTACTCTGTTCACAGTCCACAATGAAAACTACACCTCAGACCCAGTTTAGCTGCTGTGGATTCCGCCAGAATCCGGTTCCTGCTGGTTCTCCTGGGGTCTCCAGATCCTTGATTCATCTCTGCCAGTGTTTGTAGGCTGTGGAGGTCGTCCAAGCTACAGCCTGAAGTAGGAGCTCTGGGAAATAAAATATGGCAACACGTCTTTCTTCACACTTTAAAACGCTCACCCGAGGTTCAAAGAGCTCTGACAGTCTCCTGAATGTCTCTTCTGTGTGTTAACATTAAGATGCTGAAGTGTGTTCCTGACCTGTTGTGTGTTCTACAGACGACGGAGGCGGCACTCCGGTTCAGGACGAACACCCGGGGTCAGATGGCGAGGAGGCGAGGAGTGACAGACATCACTCTGAGGTCAGACCACTTCACCACCGCCTAAATAATGAGCGAAGAGGAAGAAAACACTTCTTCTGCACCAAATTCTGTTTGTTTATTTTTTAAGTCTGTTTGTCTCCACAGGACGAGGGCAGCAACGATGAAGATGCCCCCCACGCCACGAAGGCCAGCGGGGCGGCCAGCGGCTCCGACAACGAGGAGCGCCGAAGGGCCGACAGCGACTCGGAGACGGAGGCCCCTCAGCCTGCCGACAGCGACGGCGAGTCTCCGGTCAAACGCAGGACGAGCAGGTCGGACAACGAGGAGGAGTCACCCGTCAAACACGGAGCTTCGGATAACGAGGAGGGCGGGGGGTCACCTCCCGCCAAACGCAGGGGCAGCAGCTCGGACATGGAGGAGGGGGAGGAGAGGCCCAAAGCTGCCGCAGACAGCAACTCAGAGAACGAGGACGCCAAACCTACGGCGTCCCGCGAGCGCGGGTCCAACGCTGACAGTGACTCTGATACAGAGACGCCTGCCAGACGCAAGGCAGCACAGATAGACTCTGATGAGGAGCAGGAGGAGAAACAGCAGGAGGAGGCAGAGGGAGGAGGAGGAGGAGGAGGAGGAGGAGGAGGAGGAGGAGGAGGGGGGAAGTGGAAGGCTGTGATGCAGTCTGACAGTGAGGAGGAGGAGGAGGGAAGAAAGAAGAAGGCTGCAGCAGGAAGCGATGGAGAGCAGCAGACGGAGGAGAGGCAGCAGAGAGATGACAGTGAGGATGAAGAGGAGAAGCCAGGTACTGACCTCAGACCAGCTGGAGTTGATTTAGGTTTTCTTCATCGTGGTGTTCATTAACTCTCTAGTGTGTGTGTGTGTGTGTGTGTGTGTGTGTGTGTGTGTGTGTGTGCGTGCAGTGAAGAGGAAGAAGGCCATCCTGTCAGACAGCGAGGATGAGGATGAGAAGGCCGAAAAACCAGGTAGGATGAAAGCTGTGAATTATGGGTAAATGATTCAGATGATCTTGAAGTGTGAATCTGCCAGAGATCACTGAGCGCAGGGCGCTGCTGTGACATCACTGCTGGGGGCGTGGTCAGCTGCTGGCTTCAGAGCAGCTGTGTTGCCACTGACACAATATGTTCAGCTGTCCACATACTTCTGGCCTCGTGGTCTATAACAGACATGTCTGGCGTTGTTTCTCTGCAGCAAAAAGGAGTCGGGCGGTGTCCGATGACGACAACTCTGACAGCGACGGGGAGTCGGGTGGTCCCGATAAGAGCATGGCCGCCAAACTGAGGGAGCTGGGCTCGGACAGCGGGAGTGAGGAGGACGAGAGGGCGCGGGCCGCGGTGGGGAAGGCAGGCGAGAAGGATGAAAAAGCGCTGTTCGGCAGCGACAGCGAGTCTGGAGACGGCGAGGAGGAGGAGTAAGTACTGGACTGGTCTTCAGTCGATCGCTGACTATAAATAAAGGTTTATTCCATGTTTCCAGCCTGCCCGAGCCGAGCATCGGCTTCTCTGATTGTATTTGTATTTAATACATAAATTTATGAACTCACATCTCTGTGGCTGTGTAATGACGACCCCCCCCCCACACACACACACACACACATCCAGAAAGGTATTGACCTTTGACCTCTTGTCTCTTCCAGGAAAATGATCGCAGACATCTTTGGAGAGTCTGGAGAGGAAGAGGAGGAGGAGTTCACGGTGAGTACGACGTTCCTTTGATCCTCCCGGTCATTGTGCAGCCGTTTGTCTCCGCGGCTCAAAGTGTGTCCGTCCTCTTCGCGCAGGGCTTCAACCAGGAGGACCTGGAGGGGGACAAGAAGGAGGCGAAGGAGGCGCAGCAGCAGGTGGAGGAAGAGTCCGACTCCGATGACGGCGTCGACCGCAGCGGCCAAGAGTGAGCTGGAGTCTCGTTACAAGTTTTTATTTTAGATTAATCTGACATCGTTTTCTCAAATAATCAATCAGTCGTTTATATCGATCACTGTGAAACCAGAAAATATTAACATGTGAAAAGCTCAAGTCAGAGTTTAGACATTTTTCCTATAAAATGACTTTAAAATGATTAATCGATTAACTTAAATAGTTGGTGATTAATTTAATAGTTGACGACAGCGTCTAACTTGAAGTGTCCGTGTGTGTGTGTGTGTGTGTGTGTGTGTGTGTGTGTGTGTGTGTGTGTGTGTGTTCAGCACCAGCTTCATGTCAGACTTTGACATCATGCTTGCTCGGAGGAAAGCGATGAACAGCAAGAAGAGGCGGCACCGTGACGGCGGGACGTTCATCAGTGACGCCGACGACGTGGTCAGCGCCATGATCACCAAGATGAACGAGGCTGCAGAGGTCCGCCTGTCAAAATAAAAGCCTTGCCGCACGTTGCTGCCGCCTCTCTGTACTCTGATACTGATGCTGTGTTACTTTGACAGGAAGACCGAACTCTGAACAGCCAGAAGAAACCAGCGCTGAAAAAACTCACTCTGCTGCCACAAGTCGTGATGCACCTGAAGAAGTAGGTTTCATGTCTCAGGTCCAGGAGCCACCAGCACCTCAGGGTGCATTGGTCCTTTAATGTTGGAGCATCACAGTGTTCAGAAACCTGACGCTTATTTTAGTTATTAATCTGCTGAAGTAGGATGAGTGAGTGTGATAGGCTGAGGCGCCTGTCGATCAAGAGCCAAACCATACCTGTACACTCCCACTTGTCAGATCATCAACATGTCATCCAATTTGTGCCAAAATCACAAATGGCTATATTTACAATCTGACCCTCTGTCCTGAGACCCCCTGTTTATTAGAAAAGTTTGGACTATACGTCCTGTACTTAAGAGATTCATGTCCTGGGGCTTTGGTTTGAGGTGGTGTTGTGGTGGTGTCTGTCCCTCAGACAGGACTTGAAGGAGACGTTTATCGACAGCGGAGTGATGTCGGCCATTAAAGAGTGGATCAGTCCTCTTCCAGACAAGTCACTTCCCGCACTCAGGATCAGAGAGGAGCTTCTCCGGATCCTACAAGAAGTGAGCCCAGACGCCCTCTAACCTGTAGGCCACGGCTTCAGACCGTTTGTTTCCCGGTGTATTTCCCGGTGTTTCATGGTGTGTTTCCTCCCTGCAGCTGCCCAGTGTGAGTCAGGAGACTCTGAAGCACAGCGGGATCGGACGCTCCGTCATGTTTCTGTACAAACATCCCAAAGAGTCTCGATCCAACAAAGACCTCGCTCTCAAACTCATCAGTAAGGACCGCTCTCTCTTTTCAAGTCAGGCTGCTGCAGATGGGAAACTGCGCAGATGGGTGTAATTCTGCAGTGTTGGGCCGTTGGTTTTAATCTCTGTCTCGCGTCCAGATGAGTGGTCGCGACCGATCTTCGGCTTGACGTCCAACTATAAGGGGATGACGAGAGAGGAGCGTCAGCAGAGAGATCTGGACCAGCAGATGCCTCAGAGACGACGACTGAGGTACTGACACAACCTAAAACTTCATCCTGACACTACACAGCAGTACACAGCAGTACACAGCAGTACACACTGCCGTGAATGGAGAGGAAGGGGCTTTGTTAAAGTTCTCAGTGGGACTCTTGAGCTCCGGTTCGATGGCAGGTGAAGATTTAAGAGTTCTGACTTGAATGAGGATTAAATAATAAAGTAATTCATTAATTTTAGACGAGTCACTCATGTCTGATCAGCAGTAATTTCAAACAGCCTTCTTCCTCCTCCGATGAAGTGCCCCCAGCTGCTGCCCACCCCGGGTCAGGTGTGTGTCAGGTGTGTGTCAGGTGTGTGTCAGGTGTGTGTCAGGTGTGTGTCAGGTGTGTGTCAGGTGTGTGTCAGGTGTGTGTCAGGTGTGTGTCAGGTACACTACATCATGTAGCTAGTAATGAGATCAGGTGTTTATCGGTGAAACCTGTAACTATCTGGATGTGGCTCCTGTAATCTGCCCTCGTCCCCGTGAGTCTTTCACTCTGTAAGACTTCGTCCTCAGGTCAAATCTTTTCCCTTTTATTTATCTCTTCATTCTCTCATCTCATGTTGTGTTTCCTTCCTGTCCTTGTTTCTATCAAGCTCCACCTTCAATTATCTTCTTTCATTCCTCTTCCCCCCCCCCCCCCCCCCCAAGTCAGCCTCAGAAGGTGGAGAGGGCAGAGGAACCCGACGTCTTCTCTCCACCAATCAGGTTCAGTCACACGATTGCATGGTTGCACTGCGAGTCCTGCCTGTAGCCTGAGTCCTGGTCCAAACACAGACCTCCTGTCAGTTTGATCTGTAGCAGCTGAACGTGCCGTCCTAGAGACTCAGGTGGCCCCTCCCCAGCAGGGGACTGTGTGCGGACTCATACACAGCAGCTGCATTCACACATGGGCTCACCTGGACATTACGTGGACTTTGTACACGTGATCTGGGCGGTTAAAGTCCGCTCCGACTGACGCGTACATTTGCGTTCACACATAGAGCTCGTCAGGACCATGTCGGGGTAGCAGTGCCTGTGTAAAGGGGGTAATTCACTGTTCACACGTGGGACCCAGCAGCTGTGTTTAGTGTCATTTACATAAGTACAAACACTTTGTTACTGTACTTCAGTAGAGTTTTCATGTATCTGTACTTTACTTTTTATTTTTCTACATTTGAACACAAATATCTGAACTTTTTCCTCCTCACATCTTCAGAACAGGCTCGGTACTTTAGTTTCAATGCATTTGATGGATCCAGTCAGACGTCAGCAGCCTGACTGGATCCAGGCGACTCGCTGTGCGTTTCCCTGCCGGCGGGCCCGAACGCGGCAGCACGAGGAGGGACCCGGCCGAGGCGTCGCTGTTTCTCACTAACTGCTGTGAGGTGCAGAATGCTAATAATAGCATGGAGCTCAGCTGGTGGCTGTTTGTGCTCAGAGGGGGAAACCAGGGAATTTATGTCGAGGCTTCACTTCCTGTTAATCCGTCCTGATACAAACCACTGTGTCTCTCTCTGTTCAGCTCGGGGGGTCAGACGCCTCGCAGGGACCTGGAGAAGCAGCTGACCGGGGAGGAGAAGTAAGTGGTTGTTTGGCTCCAGACTGTTTACAATCACACGGACAGTCAGCATCATGTTAACTGAACGCCTCCCCCCCGCAGAGCGCTGAGACCAGGTGACCCCGGGTTCTGCGCCCGGGCTCGGGTGCCGATGCCCTCCAACAAAGACTACGTTGTGCGACCCAAGTGGAACGTAGAGGTGGAGTCCAGCAGGGTGAGTACATGTCCCCTGTAGGGGTCTGAAGGACGGTCGCCTGTTCACCACAGAGGCCTTAAAGGCAAGGTTATTATTGGGGGTGGGGGGGGGCTGAGAGGACCCGGCTCACCACCACCAGGTGCGTCAGGTGTGTGAAAAGAAAAGAGCAGGTACTAATCAAACGTAATTTAAATCGAAACAATCTGTTAAAAGTGATTAGAAATCCTTAAAGTGAACAGTATAGTCTTGTTGGAACTGGAAAGATTGAATGATCCCAGTTACCTGCTGCTCAGGAAGTCTGATTCTGGTGTGGAAGGCTGTCTGTACACAGGAAGTGAGGTCATTAGCTGAGCTGTGATTGGTCCTCTGTAGAGCGGCTATAAGAAAGGCCTCAGCCTGCTGGAGAAGCACAAGCGTCGCTTTGCAGAGCAGAAGAAAATCAACCGCCCTCAGGGAGCCGTGAAGATCAGCATAGAGGGCAACAGAATGCCCCTGTAGTTCCTGCTGCTGGCCTGCGGGGGGCAGTAAGTCCTTCTGCACGGTGTGGCGGCGTGACAGCGTGCAGTGCTGCTGTCTGCAGAGAGTTTCCCCCGGAGGAGACGCACCGCTCCCGGTAACACTGACACAAGACAGAGTGGAGCGTCCCTCTGTGGGAAAATCTTTGTCAGAAAACTGGCTCAGCTATGTCTCACCTCTGACCTCTGACCTCTGCCTCACCTCTGACCTGTTAGTTACTCACCTGTATGGGGGGGGGGTACGTACGTACGTGTGTGTGAGAGAGAGGTTGCTCTGACTTGACGATAGTTGAGCTCTTCGTAGTTTGAACTGTGGAACGTTGTATAATATTGATGTTGCTGACGCGGCTTGGCGGTGACGCAGCTCGCCGTGTGAACACACTCGACAGAAGCTGGCATTTGATCTGCATGACTCTGTTGGGGGGGGGGGTCAAACATGTGAGAGCTTCCTGTTGTTTACCTGGATGTGTGTGTGTGTGTGTGTGTGTGTGCGTGTGTGTGTGTGTGTGCGTGTGTGTGTGTGTGTGTGTGTGTGTGTGTGTGTTCCCGCAGGGCCCGATGAAGAAGGGAATGTCCCGCGTTGATAAACAGATGCGTAGAATTGCTGACATCCGCCGCCTGACGAAGCCGGGTCACGCTGTCAAAATCAGTGTGGAAGGAAACCGGATGCCGCTCTGATTTTAACCTCCTTTAGGATTTATTCACTTTTTTCTTTTTAATGTGCTACTCCCGAACACCCCCCCCCCCAGGTCACTGTGTGAATATCTGAAACTCGTCTTTGGGCAAAGTACCAAATCTACTCAAATGATCCACAGAAGAAGAACTGCGTTCGCTCATCCTATCAAGTGATTTCTGTTCTTTGTCTTTTTGTGCAGCGAGTTTAAACGTTTTCTTTTTAAAGGGATAATCCTGTTGTAACCGACATGAATTGAAAGCGGCCGCGACTGGCGGTCCTCAGAGGGCTGAACGATTCGGACAGGACCCGAGCGTTATTGATTATTGATCAGGTGAAGTGCCTCAATGGAAATGAACTGTAAACAGATGGACTCTAACGTGGCTCCTCTGAGGATCATTTGGGGACATTTTGACTTTTTTGTCCAAGTTTTTCAAAATGTTCCCCCCTTTGTTTCTGAATGTGAAGGTGTTTTGCCCCCCCCCCCCAGTTGTTTTGTCCCCTCTCTGCTCCCGTAGCGGCTGTACAGAAGTCTGTAAACTGTCTGCTGGACTCCTCACAGGTACCACAGCGGCTCTGATGGATCCGGTCTAGGTGTCAGATCCGGTTCAGAGTCGGTGTGTTACCTGCGTGGGTCCGTCTGCACTGTTGGATCAGGTGATACTTTTCTTAATAAAGACTCAACAGGAACTCTCCTCTGCTGTCTAGACTCGTCTGTTACCCCCCCGCCTGGATTCTGACATGACCTGAGTCCAGTTTCAGTTGAGCTGTAGTTGGTCTAAACCAGCCTCAAACATTTCAGAGCCTTTCTTCATCCTACTACGTCAGTGAACACAACTGATTCTGTTAAAACACCCAGAGATAAAGAGAACACCACAGACACAGGGATCATTTACTCTTTATTGTGCACAAAGTGAAGGCAGTCATAAGCAGAGGACCCGGACTGTGACCGGGACCGGGACCGAGCATCAGTCAGAACCTGAACCTGATCTTGGAGGCTGCGGACAGGAAGTTGTTGTTCACGAGAAACGCGACCCGAGCGACGCACGGCTGCGATGGGCTATTGGAGTTTTAAAAGGAATATTCTGCTAAATTTGGCATGTTTCTGTGTTGAGACTTCAAACGTCTGAACAGGTGAACACAAAGTCAGATTACAAGCTGGAAGCTCAGTGGTGGAGACGGTGGAGTCATGTGACCGCGGGGTAGTTCGTCTATAGGCTGACGGAAGCTTTGTCCTTCTGGAGTTTAGATTTACGCTTCAGAAACCAGAAAAGTGGAGTTCATGTGAGGAGAAGATCTCTGAGGATCACAAACTTTACTTTGACACAGTTTATTTTCTGCAATAATCTAGAATCCAATGGAAACATCCCATTGGCTGTTTGTCGAGGGAACCAGTAACATCGTTGTATATTAAGAGTGTGAACTTGGTGGCGCTCAGCATGTCGTCCTGCTGGAAACAGACTACAAGGCAGAAACTCAAGTCAGGTCGTGTCACATGTTCAGTTTCAGCGTCGAGGCGGCGAAGCCTCCAGTCACAGGAGGGGTGGGATGATGCATTCAGGTGATACACTAAAAAACTACAGATTTCAAATTGAATTTGAACAAAAATGTTTGAGATTTGTGAACTTTATTTTGCACAGATTGAACCAGTTTAACAAGTCAAACCGTCTGTTTGTCATGAGTTTAATGAGAATTTCAAGAATTTAAAGAGATGATTTCACTAATCCATCACAGCAGCTGTCAGAGCGCCGATATTTTAACTGTTAAGGTTTCCTGTTAAGACTTTCTGCTGTTGTGGATGTTAACACGAAATCTGAGCCATCATCATTCGATCAAACCATAAGTATCACAAAAACAAAATGGCCACTCCTTTGGTCCTGGCTTCTCAGACACATGACACATTTACCAAGCAGCACCTGAATGCACCATCATTAAACGTTCATTGCTGGGGGAGGGCGTGGGGGCGGGGGTGTCCAGGTGAAGGGCAGGTGGATGATGGGCAGGTGGTGGGCGTGGCTCAGCGGGTGACTGGTGGCTGGTGATTGGCTGTGTTTCATGCATCTGTGGCGACTCCTCTGCAGAGAGAAGAAAAGGTCCAGTGAGGCGTTTAAAGAGTTTAAAGGGACATTTCAGTGTTTTTGAGCCCATTAGTGGGCTACGGTACCTGTCCAGAGGAGGGCACTGCAGAGAGGGGGCAGGCTACCAGAGGCAGGGGACGGGGCCTATCCTCGACCATTTGGTAGACGGCTCATCCCAATCCTGTCGATGGGAGGCGGATTGACCCGCCGCCGCGGCGACTCCACGACTTTGCTTTAAACACAAAAGGTGAAAAAGGAAATGACAAGTGATGATGTGACCAGATGAATTAGATTCAACACAACTTTATTGAGGAATCTGACACGTGATCACAATACACCCAAACAATGACGTGTCTTTAAACTACGTTGCCACTCTTTCGGCTTTCTGGGTTTTGTATTTTATTTCGTTGTTGTGATCACAACAATATATGATTGACTTTAAAGGCGTTCCTGCCGTCCTACCTCTGCTTGTTGGTTCCCAGTTTGGTTTCCATGGAGCTGACTGACAGGCGGTCCAGCGGGGCGCTGTTGCCGGGGAAACTCCTCTTCCTCTTTGGCTCCATGACATCATTCTCCATCCTCACCAGGTCGTCCAATCGGAGCAGCTTCGCCGCCAGCTCCTCCCCCGCCTTCACCCCTCCAGGACGAGGATGAAGATACCTGGACACGGGCCTGTCTACACCCTGGAACACAATGACAGGATGGGATGAGGATATGTACTAACATTACCGTCCATAAACTTCTAATCTTAACTTTTAAGTTCTCTGAAAAAAAAAAAAGTAAAAGATGGAAATTTGAACTGGTCGATTACATCTGCTGAGGAAGATCATGTCACACAGCTGCACCAGAGAAGCTACTGAAGGGACCTGATGGTGCCATCGATTTCATCAGCTGCT